>JAUBOD010000826.1:2283669-2299101 GCA_032353885.1 Nothura maculosa | reverse complement strand
CATTTTGCAAGTCGAGTTGGAAGATTGTCCATATCTGGATGAACGTGTCGGTGAGAGCAGCGTGTGGCTTAGAGAGCAGCAGTCGAGGCCTTGGGTGTAGGAAGGAGGCAAGAGGAGCGTGAGGTCAGAGACCAGGACAGCAGCGTTTCTCTGGTGAGCAATGCAGGGCAAAGAGTGCATACAGCGCAAGGGAATAGTCAAGAAAAAGTGCCAGGTGAATCTCTAACACTGATTGTAGACTAGGAGTAACCAGGTGAAATGGGTGTAACAGCAAGAGCTGTACTCGCCATCTCTTATTTAATTAAACTACAGGCATGTTTTTCAATAGTTAATGTATTTTAAGAGCTTCTTCATGGTTCCAAAGTAACAGGCTGATGTATTCCTGGGATTACACCGAGTTTAGGTTTAGCTCCAGCTGTACCTTCAGCTAAAACATAAAAGGTGTCACCTGCTCACCCAAATGTAGTAAAGGCAATCGATTTTAAAAAAGAAAACAAAAAACCCCCAAACTTTGCATGATTCAAATCAACCTGAAATATCACGTGTGGCAAGTACACAGTCATAAATGTCTGCTGGGCGCGTCGTGGTGCCTGTGACCGGCAGGTACTTTTGCGTGTGGCCTGGTCCTGTGGGGCCCTCTGCCTCCTCAGCGCTTGTGTAGGCCTCTGCTCACAGCGGCCAATTGATCCTCTACTTATTTAGTAATTTAGTAAGGATTCCTATTTCATAGTGGCATTTTACATGTTGAGCGTACATTTTGTTTTATTTTTTTATGTTCTTTTGAAGAAGGGTTTGTGCAGCCAAGCCAAACGGGCTGCTTTTGAAAACCGTGGCTTAAAAAGTCTTAATAATCAGAGGTTTTGATAGGGATAATAGAGCAAATCAAAATTCATTTAAACTCTAAAGGTCTTAAAATTTTTAGTGACTTCTAAAAGCAGTACTCTACTAGTAGAGTGTCTAGCACTCTTCAGACAACTGAGGGCTATTTAATTTGAAGGAGTCTTCAGTGAGAAATGATTCCTAGAACCTCTGCCCTTCCCCAGCCTAATGAACAGGGCCCGTGAAGGATGTATTTCTGTGCACTAATTATAGATGCACGAAGGGTAACTATCCCTGATAGAGATATCCATATGAGAGAAGTCCCATCAAGCGGCAGGAGCTTTGTTTGCAGGGCTTCACCTTCAGGCTGTTGTTTCTCAGCTGGAAAAGTGAGTCATTGTGGAGCCCCCTTTAAGGTGGCTGCATTTACATAGAGCTCTGCAGGACAGGAACGGCCCCTGCTTGTTGAATGCAGATGCTAAGATATCCCTGCCCATCCTGGTAGGTGACTGGAAGGTACAAATCATCTTTGGAGGTGGGACTATTATCATTTTACACACTTAAATATGCAGTAAGATGTGCAGGCAGCATCCCCTCCTGCAGCAGTAAATGAAGCAGTGCAATGAAGTACTTTTCATTAAAAAAAAAAGTCAGAAGTCTGTCTGATTGGTGATGGCACTTTACGCAGAAGAGCAAATGTATTCCTGCTTAGCAAAGAACAGAAAAACAATGAGAGCGACTCCAGATCATCCCTCAAAATTATGTAGCCTGTTTAAACACAGAGAGAAATTATTTGAGCCAGGGAGGCCAGTGTGGTATGACTGGGTATGTACTAGCTATTTACCAAAGATAGAGCACAGGTCTTAAAAGAAATCTCTTTTTGTTAAGGTAAATTTAAGCTAGCAAAGAGCTTTATAGTGTACTCTGAAGTTTGAGCTGTACTCAAGGAACAGTATTGAGGTCAGCCTTATCCTTCTCACTCATTGCAGAGATGCCAAGAACAAGAATCTACTTCAATGACTTTCTTTGACTTAAATAATGATTGGAATATTTTGTAATTCCTGAATATGGTGGAGCTGTTCAAGACAGGGCACTGAACACATTGAATATTCAGGCAGTTTTCTCCCTTTTCTGATATATTTTTTTGCCTAGAGTATTCCGAGAGATAATTATTGATAATAATCCTAGCCTGCACTTTCAAGAGAGGCCAGGTTAGTAGGAGAGATGTTAAAAATGGTCAATGAGAACAGTTGTGGTCAATGGATCAGTTTTGGAGAGCGCACCTTCTTGGTAAAAGAGGCACTCGTCAGCCATGTTCATTCTCATGGCAGCCAAAAAGACTTGGTAAACTGATTAGTAGCATCGCTGCTGTCACATCGTGACCCGAGTTTGGGACCTGACTATATCCCAGCCCCTTCGGGTATGTAACTACTGCGCTTTTCTTCTTGAAAAAGACGATTGTTGGTTCGTTTCTAGCTGGAAGGGAACGAAGTGGCCCAAATGGCCTGGAGTTCAGCGAAGGAATTCACTGGGAAGTAAGCATAAGTAGAAACAGAACTACTCATTTCCCCCTGTATAGACCAGGGATAATGCCAACTGATAGCTTTATTTTTTGTCAAAAGGACAAATCAGAATCTGGAAGTTTGTGTTTCTTTGTGGTATATTGTAGCCTGGAGCATTTTCTTTTTTCTTTCTTTCTTTCTTTTTTTTTTTTTTTTTGGTATGTGTATTTGCTTGTTTCTATCTGTCCATTTTTCCTCAACTTCTTGCTAAATTGAGAAGGAGAGTCCCTCCTGTTTCTGGCTGCAGCGAGACTAACTGAAGAAGTTGCTGCCTCCTAATGATGTTTGTTGCCTGTTCTAGAGCGACAAGATGAGCTGCTCTTCCCTGAATCCCTTAACAGGTTTTCCATAGCTTACTTTACCCGGATTAACCTGGTGAGAAGGGTCTCATGGAAGCAGCTCAGCGGGCACTCTGAGGAGGTGACAGCCTCTAGCTTGGGACTTCTTAAACCAGGGTGTCTGCTTTCTGCTGCACGCGTGCATCAGGATCAGCATCACAGGTTTTACAGGCTCCTTTGGATATATAGTAGTTTAGAGCTTCTGTAGCCATATCTGCCGGCGCTAATGATTTCACTTGCTCTTTTAAAACAAACTTAATGGACACAGCTTTTTTGTTAATTCTTTAAAGATTTGAGATGTTTATTTTTCTGTGCAAATTGGCCAAGTGCTCTTGGACATGTGGTAATGGAAACGCTGTGTGGTGTTTTATGCAGACCGAGGTGGCAGTTAGTGCCATTCTTTAACTTCTTCACAACATCTTGCACAGCATAAAAGAAAAAGAAATGCCAGGGTTTATATAAGCTGCTGCTTATGAATGACGCTTTCAAGTATTTGCTTCCTGCTCTGGTTTTTCCATTGGCCTGGTGTTCCCTCCGAAGGCCCCTACGAAGAAAGTCTCTGATAGCTTTGGGGACATGTAGATGTAACACGTGTCACATGGATCTGGATTCATGTATGTCAGGCTTTCTCACATACATGTGCTCCAAACCCGCCTTTCACCAAGGGGCCTCTGCCTCACCACGGGGCAGCCCGTGTGTGTTTCACCACCTGCCCAGAGCAGCAGGCCCAAGAGTGAAACCTGGAAAAAATCATTCATTCATTCAGCAAATCTACTGATTTGTTACTAGTTTTTAGAGTCATTTTACGTGTTAAATCATTTTTATGTTTGTCAAATGGAAGTTTGTGTTTTTTAAGCGAGTAACAGGCATTTTTCAGTTGCTAAAGAAACTGCACGCTATGTTTTCTTGTGGTGGCAATTGAACAAAAATGATCTGATTCCACAGAAAGAGACTGTATTTTTTTTACTGCAGTTAAAATGAGGCAAATCATATAGAAGCCATGATTTATATGTTATATGTTTTGTAGTTAAGTTCACCTCTCCAAAGCTTTTGGTGTCTTGCTCCAAAGGATGGAGATACCTTAACGTCTTCCATGTTCTCTCATGGTTCAAGTCAATTAAAAGCAAGTAGGTTGAAAAAAATAAAAACAAACTCAGAAAATCCTTCTGGATGTTTTTTTATTGCACCATCTCCTCCTGCAAAGCTAATGTGCCTTGCAGCTAACTGGGGCATTTGCTGCCTTTAAAGAAGATGAAAACACGTTGAGGACACTGAAACAACAATATTTTGTTATTAGATCCCCATATGTCGACTTTTAAATCTGTTTATTTGGTCAATTTAGCTGGGTGTTAGAGGAGGAATGTGTTTGCTGTTTTACCCCCAAATCCATAGGACTGTAAGTCATTCACACTCATGGGGGTGTCGCTGCTGTGAGCTGAGGTTGTCCTTGGGGCTGCCAGTGACCCCAGATAAGTTTCTATAGCCAGGAGTTAACCTGGAGTGGTCCAACAGGCATGGTTTGGAGTGATTTGAAGGCTGTATAAGTGTCCAGTTTGGCTGGTTACCTATTGGCGTTTGGCTTGCTGCAAGCTGGGTTGTTCTTGCTTCCCCATGCAAGTCATATGTCTAGATCAGCAAGCAGGTTCTCTGTGGATGAAGCTCAGAAGCTGCCTGGTGATCAGGGCAGCCCAAGGACCTTTGCAGGGGCTCCAAAGGCTTGCAAAGGCAACGGAGACACAGTTGGTGCATCTAGACACCCCCCCGCCCCCCCATTCACTAGAGTTACTGCAGTTGTGTGAAGCTAGAGCAAACTGTGGTGCAAGTCTGGAACAAGGTTGTATGTATGTATTTCCTTTGGATGAGTAGCAAGGAGCCTTATGTGTTCAGCCATTTGTCCTTCAGTTCAGACAGTCAGATGATTGGTGTCACCCTGGGATTTTTTTATCTTACAGTCTGTGCAGAAACTGATGCTTTGGTAAGTGTCTTAAGGCAGCTAGAGACCTCAACTCTAGCTTTATTTCATTTATAGCTGTGTACAAGTGCAAATATTGTTTGTTCTTCTAATGGTCCTTGGGAGTCAGCAGCCTCTTAACAGGAAATAAAGAAAATCCTTGTTTTATTTTTAAAAGGGTTAGAATGTAATTAAAGATTATTTTGGGGACTTAGGGAAGTGAGCAAAAATATTACTGCCTGTACAGCAACTAAAGCCAGATCAGTTAAGGAGTGCACCCAAACCTGCTTGGAGTGAAGATGCTGAACCAGCAGATGTGGGATGAGTTAGGGCATTTAAAAACGTTCTGTTTTAGCACAAAAGAAAAAAAAAACAAGAAGAAGAAGAAGAAAGAAAAGGACTATGATGCCTTTACAACTACATCTTTTCTGTATAACATCTGTATTCTGCTCAGTTACATTCTTTAAGATTCTTTTGGGATAATGTGGTTTTTTTTACCCCATTTGACAACATGAAGATGAGAAGGAATCATTAGAAAGCGTTTTCTCATCCTACAGCTCTCAGTGAGGTATATATGAAAAAAATGAGCTTTACATTGACACCTCTGTGTACTATGTGCTGTACTATGTGCTGTGTACTATGTACAGTACTATGTGCTGTAAATAGGGTAGGTGAAAGGTGACTCTTAAGGATTAGGTAAGAGGGAATAGGATCAACTGTTTTTAAAACAACATATTTACATTGGAGACTTTAATTTGGACAAAAAATAGGATTAGTAGTTCACAATAGTTCCAGTTCACTCCCCACAAACTTACTAAGAAATAAGCTGCTAGTTCCATGAACTTGAGGCATGAACAGTCTTCCTTTCGGTACTTAGATTTTGAATTTTACATTTTGTCCTTATTTTCAATGCACTTAATTGCTGTGTCCTTTTCTGAATTGTAGTTAAGATGTGGAAGCACAACAGCTAGAATACCAGTGTCAAGTTACAGGAATCAGTTTTTTACTATTACTTTATTTTTTCTCATGCTTGTAAGTCCTCTTGAGTGGAAATCTTGGGTTGTCGTTATTATTTTGGGAACAGCGCATTCATTGCACATTCCAAAACAGTTACTTCTTAGAGCCTGTCTGAAAACCTTCTGTTCTTTTGGTGGTACACTAGAAGATGTGCTCTCTGCAGATTCTGTAAGTCAGTTATTTACAAAAGTAATTTATTAATTCACCACCACATTGTGGTAGGAAATGTGTATTTTTATACCTAGCATGTATATACTCATACATGTGTATATATACACGTGTGTGTGTTTATATCTGTGCATATGTACACACGTACATACACACATGTACTAAGCTGTAAGGAGTCCTTGCACCAAGAGAAGGCCTGTTAAGTACCCATGACTTTGTGCAGAGGCTGGTAGGAGGTCTGAGTAGAAATTTAACTCTGAGGAGGAGTTTGAACTGTGTGAGGTAGATGATGAACGGGAGACCAAGCCCCCAGTGTGTGCACTGCGTGTCATGCACGTTTCCCTGTGTTGGAGAGACAGTCCAAGGTCATGTGTGATTGCGTTTATTAAAAACTTGTTCTATTTAGATCTTAAAAAAAAAAAAGTTATTCTACTAAAAATAGAGGTGTGGTGTGAAGGCTCCTAAACTATCCACACAACGGAAAGGCTTGAAGATAACCAGCACTAGTTTTAGCATAAAATTTTTGCCCTGTTTTTTTCTCTTTCCTGCAATTGACTTCACTCTTCCAGTTTGAGATCTGATTATTAGTTAAATCTGGGCATCCAGTAATTCTGATAAATTTTTAAAACTTTTTCTGCCTTTACAATATGCGTAACTTTGTCTTTCGTTTGTCGTTTTAAAACACTTAGTGTACATTCACTCATCTATGCATTTTTTTGGTTTTTTTTTAAGTTATTATTGAAAGACATTATCTTTTGCAGATTATTGATTCCCTGAGTCTACATTATAAGAATGTATATAGTTGTTTTTTTTTCAAACTGGGTCATTAAGTTCTAGATTGAATGAACTGCTCATTAAAATTATTTTTTTGAACCTGGAGGCCAGGAACCTGTCCTTGAAGTTGTAGAACTTGATAAAAAAAAAAAAAAAGTAAAAAAAATCAGAGACCTGTAAAGAGTAGGGTTTGTTTTTCTAAGCGTCTGCTGAAATGCTGCACAAGTGCTCCTTGAAAAAGAGTCATTGAAGAAAGCCTTTAAAGCAAAGCAGGAGGACTGCTACACATAGGCTTCATGCGGAGGGAGATGTTCTGCTAAGGAACCAGTCACCTGCATCTTGCCAACTGCCTTCTCTTTTTCTGGGCAGCCACATTAGCAGAAGGTAACACTAAAAAAGCAGCTGCACACTTTTTTGAGCAACGGATGTAATTTCTGGCTCTGAAGAAAGACCCTCATGTCATTCAGACCTTTCTGGCAGGGTTTCATATAGAGGTAAATCCTAATTCAGGGACATCTCCATGTGGGCCCTACCAGGTACCAGCAGGACTAAGGACAGATGGTCAGGAGAAGCGGGATTGCACTCCCCTTAGCACAGTCCAAGCCTCTAATTTCTGCCTACCCTGGGGACCGAGTTGCTAGCCCAGCTCATGTTTCTTGCCTTGAATCGCTGTCTATTTCCATAAGCGTGCAGGTCCCCTCTTCCCCCACGCCAGGCACCATTCATTCTACCGTCCACATGAATATTACAATTTGTAGGAGTTCAGGAGAGCCAGGTATCACCTAGCAACAAGCATCACACTCTCTGGCTTCTGCTTATTTTTCACTTATATTAACATACCTGAAAAAAAAAAAGAATTCGAAGCATTATTCAAGTGCTAATTTTTCAGAAATATTTTTAAATAATTGAAATATTTTTGTTATGACACCACATCGAGTAACAAAAGTCTAGGAGGCTGGAGTCACTCTTGAATAACCTTCAAGACAAATTACCATCAAAAGTGACCAGAAACTCTGTGAACAAAATAGAAATAAACTTTATGATCACTGTTGGTTAGATAGTGACAAAATTCATAGGAGTCCTATATGTAAAATACGTATTTAGTATCTGTATGTGTTTACACAATTTAAATTAAGTACATTTTTATCAAACTATCTGGGCCTGATGCTGAACGGGGAGAGTGCCCTGGTGACAAAGGAGGCTGAGAAGGCAGAGATACTAAAGGCCGACTTTGTTGCTTTCTTTACTGCTGAGGCTGGTCCCCATGAGCTACAGAGCTTGGATATGAGAGAGATAATCAGGAGAGAGGAAGATTTTGTGCTGGTCGAGGAGGATCGGGTTAGGGATCACATAGGCAAACAGAAACAGAAGGCAAACACACTTAGGACTCCCACAAATCTATGGACCCAAATGGGATGCACCCGAGAGTGCTGAGGGAACTAGAGAAGGTTGTTGCACAGCCGCTTTCCATCATCTCCAAGAGGTCCTGAAGAGCAGGGGAGGTGCTGGAGGACTGGAAGAAACCAACGTCACTCCAGCCTTCAAAAATGGCGGGAGGGAGGAGCCGGGCGACTACAGGCCGGTCGGCCTCACCTCCACCGGTCACTGGAAGGCCATGGAGCAGCTTGTCAGGGCTTTTCAGCCAGTCCGAGGATGAGGTCACGGAATGGTGGCGTCACCGCAGGAGCAGACATTTACCAAGAAAAGTTTGTCTCTTCATCCTCACCCAAAAAGTGGCCCAACTTTAGCCATGACTAAAGGGATCTTTGACCTGTGCACCTGTGGAATTTGTGGCAAGCAGGAAGGAAGTGGACAAGCCGATGTGTGATAAGCTGTGCAAACACGAGTGGAATTAGTGAGCAAAGCCAGTTATTTATTGTGACTAAAGCAGTAGCTTTTTTGCCAGGGGAAGGCTGTGGTACATGATTTAATAATGCAAAGCGAGAGCAACTCTGATTATTTAGATAGCTCTAAGTTAGCAGTTTAGAAACACACACCCTCGTTTTCCTTGTTGCCCTAGTCACAGAAACCTGATCAGACCTCCAGCATCCCTGGGTAACATGAAGCTGAACGGATCCGCGGGAATTGGGGTTTGTGGATGTTTGGAGAGAAGGAACAAGCAAAAAATGTGGAGAACTGCAACAATGTGCAGGCTATGGGAGCTTTCCCTCTGACAGAGACTCCGTTGTCCCGTTGCATTCAGTTGAAAAGAGCTTGATGGATGAGCCCTATCCGGGTTTGATAAGCACAGGGTGTAAATTCAGCACACGCCAGCCCTGTCCCAACTGTCCCATTTTTGGACATTGCATCAAAGCAGGATGCAATGTCCAAATTGCCTACTAGAAAAGCAAGGATTTTTCCTCCAGTGTGCAATCCATGGTGGAGAAGAAACAAGTTGATGATCCCCAAGGCTTGCTGGCTTAGTGGTGTGCCAAGGAGATGTTGCTTCACAAAATGGAAAATTTGAAGCAATTGGAATTAGGCCAAGGGAGATTAAAGAGAGAAAAAAAACAGAAATGATGGATGCTCCAAGATGCTTCAAAGACAGGGCAAATAGTCAACAGCAGTCAGAGCACAGTAGGCCTATGGTATTTAATTGTACTTAGTGAGGTCCCTGTTTCTCAGGATTTTACAACCTTTTACGATTCATATGAATATTAATTTGAAACCTTAGTTTATTTTATTTCTAAGAAAATATTAAAGGTTAATAATAAAAAAATAAGTGCATGGTGTTTCACCAAGTTAATATTAGCACAGTATATGAATGTTTATTAATTGTACATTCCAGCTGGACTCTCCTGCCTTGTTTTCAGTGTGGAAGTTTGCTAAGTTTGCTAAAACCCATTAGCCATATATACATCCCCAATGAAATATTGGATCATGGTTTAATGGGCAGGTTATGCTCTGTTGCTCTTTAAAGGACTGCCTTATTTTGAATGACATTAAATAATGGTAGATTGTTTATAACAGCTCTCTGATGAAATATTTAGATTCTTGAAATCACAATGTTTACGTCATTAAAAGTAGAATTTGCAGAATTTTACATGGTATGTAAGCAGAATTTGCTTCTGGATATACCCATATATACATATACCTGTACAAGTGGTTTAAGACACACTGTGAGTTATTTAAATTTTGAAAATTCAAGTCTTTTTTTTTTTCTGAGGCCTCATGAATTACTCTAATTTTGTAACATCCTTCAGTTATGATCTGTGGCTAGAATAATACCTCACTTCTGATAAATGTTTTTGCTTTTTAATGCAGCTATTGTGCAGATCTTACACAATATTTCGGGGAAACACATTTTGGAATACTATTAAAGATTTTTCAAACTCTCTAACTACTGTAAAGTTTTCCTGTAGACTCAGTGGGACCTGAGGTCTAAATCAAGCAGTTGGCATTTAATAAACTGAGTAATGGGTCAGAAATGTAAGTGACTGAGAAAATTTTCTAAAATAATTATCAGAAAATACAAGGCCTTTTTCAGTATTTTTTATTTGGCTTATTCATCCAATTTTATTTAAAATGCTTGTAAACCTACTGTACTTCTAAACTCTTTCACTGTAGAACAGACGTGTGTTTGGGTTTCTCTTTATATGAAGGGCAGCATTTGAGAAATTAATTAATCCCTAGAAAATAAAATGCATCAGTTAAGTGCCAGGTTTTCAGCTCTCTCAAAATCACTACATTATTTCATTTTTTCTTTACAGGATTGTGGTGGATCGAGGGACGAATGGATGACTGAATATTCATATGAAGAGGAAAGCCATAAAGGTCAGTTGACATTTTTACAACCATATGCATTATATGCATAATATATATTACTGCTATTATCAAAAATTTATATCGCGTTACAAGACATAGTAAATGAAATAACCAGTCTGAATTTCACAGTCTTGACTGTCTTTCAGGCAAGAGATTACTATATGCATAGTTTAGCAGAACAGTTTCTGACTTAAAGAAAAAAGTCAAAGAAACAGATATGAATGTTCAAAGGAGAACACAGTAGATTAAGAGGTAATTCTAATGAAATCAGGTGTTTAAATGAGCAGACACACACAGGCACACGGTATTTGTTGTTCTTCTGTGGAAGGATGAAGGGAGAGATAGGCAGGAGACCTCTTTCATTGCAGCTAATGGATATGCAGCTTAATACATATGAATGTCAGTCAGATGTTCCTGGGAAGATATTCCTTAGGAAATCCAACAGAAGGTGATATATTGGTAAATATCTTGGTGCTTCTTTTTCTTATGATAAATGAATGGCTGGTCCAGCAGAATGCATTTTCTGCACTCGCTTAAAAAAAAAGAAAAAAAAAAAAGCTTTTAGTGTACCACAGTGGTTTACTGACTTTACTCTTATGCTTGTTAAAGTGATAAAAATGAGAAGACTGTGGCATGTGTTGGCTGGCTAGTGACTGTGAACTGTAGACTTTGGGATGCTGTGTTAACCAGTGCCTGGACTCCACCTGTGGCTTTGCACCAATACAAATGAGTTGCAGTGACAAATACAATGCACAGTAACAGCGTGATGCAGTGAGGCAACACAGCTGAACAAGCATTCTGGAAGCTCTGCTGGCGACTGTCAGATGGGCATGTGTTCCGGTGGAAAATCTTTCTAGTGTAAAGCTTTCTGATTCCTTGTCAAGGATGGGAACAATCAAAGAGTCAGCCACCAAAGTTTTCCAAAAGTGTAGTTGCTTAACATCAGAATTTTAATTGGGTAGTTCTGCTCATTAGAGCAAGCTAATTTAGAATGGCCAAGGTTCTTACTTATCTCAGCGATAATTTGGTTATATCAAGTGGATTAAAAACTGATATTTTATTGGAAACTAGTTTAGTAAATGCTGAAAAGTTTATTATAATTCCTTCTCGGGTTAGGTTTCTGTATGTGCTTAGATAGTAGATAAGCTGATCTTAGATAATGTCTAATTCACAAGGAGCTTAAGATTTGAAGGATCTTATCAATGATCATACGTCATTGAATCTCATCTCCTGAAATAATAACCCACAAAACAGATTTTGCTTCAGAAGTATCTATAGAACATCTGCTTTATGTATTCCACAGGTCCCAGAAAACACCTCAAACACCCAGAAGCCAAATTTAAGTCCAAAAAGTGACTACAATGTATATAATTCCTTTCCTGAATCAGGGACTCGCCTGCCTGCCAGATGTGAACTAGCAGTTCCTGCCTGCTGAAACTAGCACCAAATCCTAAGGAATTTTCCTTTGGCTTGGTTTATGGCTGCTGTTTGTATTAATGTCCAGTAGCTTGGGATGGACTCACTTCATGCTTCAGACTTCCTTGCTCCAACACTTCGTCTAGAAATAGTGGAATAGCAGAGGAAGGAATCCAGAATTGCAGAAGCCCCCTCAGTCCATCCTGCACAGATGGACTGAGGGGGCCTCTTTGCCAACAGAAAGCTTAAGAGAGAGTCCAAAGACCAGTGACTTATCTGTAACTTATCTCTGGATGTGGGTATGGTACAGTGTGCCCCTCATACTGTCTCCAGAACAGGCACAACACAGAGCAGTGCTACCACAGTGTGGTAATAGCTTGGATCGAAATGTCTGAGGAGAAACTGGGTCAGACTAGAAGACTGCAGCAGATATTTGGCTTGGAAGTGGCACTAGGGCAGAAAACATCAAGGAGATTTCACAGCCTCACAGGGCACTAATGTGACCAGAATTGGGTCCAAAGGAGCGAGAGTTTTCAGAGCAGGTACACTCAGAAGACTTCTTGACTAACATGGCCTTCTTCCAACTTTCAGAGGTCTTTGCTAAGGAAAGGTCTTTCCTAGAGTCTGAAAGGTCTTTCCTAAGACTAGGGCTCCTTAGTTGTATGAGTGATGCAGCACTACAAGTCTGTATCGCTGTTCTTAGGTCTTCTTTTTTGATTCGATGCAGGATGATGGCAGAAGGAGGGAAGAACAGGGGAGCTACCATTTCATTCCAAACTATAGTTCCACTCCTGACAGAAGCAAAGTATGGACAGCTAAGGAAAAGGGATACTGCAAATGTAGGTCTCCTGAGTCCAGCTTTTACTCTTCTACTTTTAGATTAGAGAAGTATAACACTTAAATCATCTAATGAAACAGCAACAACAACAAAGTAGGTATGGAAGGGATTCAAAATCTGAGATTTAAAAATTGTTTTTTCTGGGAAGACTGGTTCCAGAAAACTTACGCAATAGAGATGAAGAGGGCTCTTCTGTGCTCTCTTTTAAAATCAGAGGATAAAGTTCTGCTTCCAGTAAGAAAGGGAGTAGATGTTACCCATTATCTAACTTCAGCTTTTCACTTTGTATGTCACAACTAAGATGCTGCTGCTCTGCTAATCAGATTTTAAAAGCCGTAATATTTCCATTAGTTGAAACACGAATATGTTGATAGATCATTAGCAGCGTAATCAACTTGACGCATCATGTATGTGCTGTATTGGTGATCTACTTCAGCCTTTGTTGGTCTTTTTCAGACAATATCGTAATACATATGAATGCAGTTTTATGTAGCAATGGCACCCAAACACACATGCAGCTATTAAAGGAAATATGTTGTGTTTTATAAAATGGGGTGACGTGAACCTATCCCAGAAAAATAACAAATATGAGACACACCTGATAGCCAACATGGATATTGAATGCATGTAGCTGACAACCATTATGTTTTCCTGCCTAACAGAGATTGCGTCCAAACATCCGATTCTTTATTCAGTCTGACCTCTGAAGTTTACATTTTGCAGTGTATAATGACTGAATGTAGATTTATGAAGAAGAGATACCAATGTTGAAGCCAATAAGGAAATTGGTTGCTGGCAGAGAGGAACCACAGCTCTAAAGGAACACCAAGTCCAGGATGCCCTTACGAGAAGAATGTTGTCAAACTAAGGGAAATACAAATACAGATCTCCAAAATACAGATGTTCTTTGTAGGTGAACAGGGAAAGGATGAAACACTATGGAGACAAGTTGGACCATAATAAGTTCAGACTGGATGTTGAGAACACTTTTCATGCTGGAGATGGCCACACACTGGAACAAGTTGCCCATATGCGCCTTGACATCTCTGTTCCCGAGGGCCCTGTGGAATCCTTTCTGTTGGAGATGCTCCAGATCTGTTCACTTAGGCAAGCTCCTGGGCTGTGTGATGCAACTCTGGAGCTAGCCCCATTCTGGATAAGAAAAAAGGAAAAAAGAGCTGGACTTTTGAGGTCCCATCTCGTCTACATTTTTTCTGTGATTTGGCATTTCACAGAAAAAGGAAATGACAGGACACAAATCTCAGAATCCCAGAATGTTTGAGGTTGGAAGGGACCTCTAGAGATCATCCAGTCCAACCCCCTGCTCGAGGAGGAACACCCAGAGCACGGGGCACAGGGCAGCATCCAGGCAGGTTGGGAAGATCTCCAGAGAAGGAGACTCCACAACCTCCCTGGGCAGCCTGTGCCAGGGCTCTGACACCCTCACAGGAAAGAAGTTCTTCCTCACATGCAGATGGAACTGCCTGTGTTGCAACTTAGACCCATTACCCCTTGTGCTGTCACTGGCTGCCGCTGAGAAGCATTTGGCCCTTCCTCTCGACATTATTGTTTTTATATTCTACAGTGGCAGTTCTTTCTATGATTACTGTGATTTGGCTATACTCACAAGGTGATGCAGCTTAAAATGTTATTATTTTCCTTCTTTGTCCACAGAGAAATTCTTGGTTTACTTCCTTTTTAACTGACTTATCTCGGGCTGTATCTGCAGCCATGTGTTCCTATTTGCGCAGTGTGTCCTGTCAGGACTCAGGTAGCAGAGCTCTGCTTGCACTGGGGTGATGTATGTGGTTACTGTCATACACTCTGCCCCTCTGAATTCATACACACAGCTTTCCTAGGAAGGAAGTGACTACTCTAAACATCTTGCACATCTAACATTATCCAGTGGCTTCTTAGAGTGCACTTATGAATAAAAACATCAACACGATAAAATATATTAACCTCCAGAGAGTTATCTAGCACTGGCCATCAGTCCATCCGCTTGTCACGTCTTTTTCAGTTTAGATTACTCTAAGGCAAGGAGGCTGCCGTTTGGTGCTTTGTCTCGATTCATTATGATTATAAATATCTTGGATAAAGCAGCATAACAAATGACCACTTAAAAATGACAGATGGCCAAATTCAGCAGGGTGCAGGGACGACGAAGCTCTTTGCTTTCATCTGCTGCCTCACATTTATCAAGATCAGTCCATTAACAGTCCATCAGCAATAGGTATTTAATGAGTATTTACAGTATGAATAAATAGCAGCCAGTTTGTTATGTGGAGACCACTCGTATTCATAGGACGGATCTCTCCCTTGCAATCACTTAAAAATACCCAGTTCTTTCCAGAGCTGTAACGTAGAAGAAGTCTGATGATTAAGGGATTGGAGCATCTCTCCTACGAGGAGAGACTGAGTTGGGCCTGTTCAGCTTGGAGAAGGGAAGGCTGAGAGGGGATATGATTAACATATATAAGTTCCTGAAAGGAGAATGTAGGGAGGATGGGGCCAAGCTCTTGTCAGTGGTG
This sequence comes from Nothura maculosa, assembly GCA_032353885.1. Lineage (NCBI taxonomy): Eukaryota > Metazoa > Chordata > Aves > Tinamiformes > Tinamidae > Nothura > Nothura maculosa. The sequence goes on along the minus strand of JAUBOD010000826.1, from coordinate 2,283,922 downwards.
GCTAGTGACAGGACAAGAGGTAATGGGTATAAGTTGAAACACAGGAAGTTCCATGTCCATGTGAGGAGGAACTTCTTCCCTGTGAGGGTGCCAGAGCCCTGGAACAGGCTGCCCAGGTTGGTTGTGGAGTCTCCTTCTCTGGAGATCTTCCCAACGCGCCTGGATGCCACCCATTTAAGGCCAATGGGATCCTGGCCTGCATCAGGAGGAGCGTTGCCAGCAGGTCGAGGGAGGTGATTCTGCCCCTCTACTC
>JAUBOD010000826.1:2270339-2283569 GCA_032353885.1 Nothura maculosa | reverse complement strand
CTGTGCCACCTGCTCTAGGTGTGCCTGCTGGAGCGGGAAGGTTGGACCAGATGATCTCTAGAGGTCCCTTCCAGCCTGAAACATTCTGGGATTCTGTGTGATTCTGTGTCTGTCTGTTTGTCCGTTTGCTTTCCCAAGCCCTATCTCCCGGGAAGATGGGAGAAGCAGAGGTTCCCCTCCTGTTTCCGTCCCATGTGAGGCTGCTCTGCTGCCTCTTGTGCCAGCCCTTGCCCGTGAGCCTAGGGCTGCAGGCAGCCGCCCGAGCCCGTGCACAGCTCGTGACACCTGCACGAGGCTGCCGGAGCCTTGGCCCTCATGGGCAGTTCCCAACGGGCTGCTCCACGTGGAAGGAGGCATTTGAGATGCTTTTTGTTACCTTTGAACTGCTTCATTTTCCCTTTACTGCTGTGAAATTAATAAATGATTCCTGGGAAGGCCCCCACATTCCTGTACAGCTCCTGTACAGCAGTGCAGAATTTGTTCTGTAACTTCTAGGATTTATGCTGTGCTGTTGCTTCCAGAACCTAAGGGGTTTCGTGTGTGCGGATCCTGGCCTTTGGCTCCATTCCTTCCATTTCCCAACCGTTTTGGTGTATTTAGACAGCGCTCCCCAGCAGCTGCCTTGGGGCGGGCATCCAAAGCACACAAACAGATATACACAGAAAAACAGCTCATCAGAGCTGAGGCCTGAATGGTCACGGTGTTTGCCCTGTGACATGACCGTGTTTAGAGCAAGCTGGATTGTAATTTTGAGGCTTTTGCCCTTTTATTTCACATCCTCCCTCCACCTCATCCCAATGTGGAACAGGGGGGGAAATGTCCACAGAAAATCATAATGGGTGCTTTTAAGATTCTTACCTCAGAAAGAAATTATGTTTGTAGAAGTATTACTTCAGAGGAATGAAAAGTAGTGGTTGAAGATGCCTGTCCTCCTTCTGCCCCCTTCCACTCCAGAAAGCCAGTTCAAGCTAGCACAAAGATGGGTTAACCATTCCCTGACGAAGCTTTGTCTGCTGGGAAAGCTTCCTGCTTTTGTTTCACATACATTTAAAACACTGTATTTTCAAGTCCACAGTAGAGACCGGCACAGGAGAGTTTCCCAGGAATTGGGAGCGGTGCCTGTGGCTCTGTGGCCTGCCTAGCAGGAACATGAGCCGTTCATGTCCCCGTCCTGGCTCTGTGGAGGTTTAACCGTGGTGGCCACACAGTGGTTCGTGGGTTCAATCTGTGTTTGTTGAAAGGTATCTTCCAAATTGAGATGTGCCTAAAAAGCAGGGCGGCAAACTTCCCAGGCCGGGAGGTGGTGTGTGGGACACGGAGAAGGCCGGCTTCGCAGCGGAGCTCTCAGAAATGTAGTTACTCAGGAACTGACAAAACCCCACAATCACAGGGTGGCTGAGGTTGGAAGGGACCTCTAGAGATCATCTAGTCCAACCCCCCTTATAGGAAAGAAGTTCTTCCTCACATGCAGGTGGAACCTTCCTTCAGGACTGACTTCCACAGGACTCTCCCAACCTGTGTCCTATGTATTCCAAAGTCATAGAATCACAGAATCCTTAAGATCGGAAGGGACCTTTAGAGATCATCTAGTCCAAAAGGTGAAAAACTTAAAATATCTGAGCTTTTAATCTTAGTTCGTATGCTAGAATTACCGAATGCTGTTGTAAACTAACGGCAGATTTGTTGCTGTTGGAGTCTGGATCACTGCTATTAATAATGAATCTCATTAGCAAAATCATGGGTGCATGTGAGAGTTATGTTTAAGGGGCTACTTTGGCAGCTGCTGAAATATCTCTGTACTGTAGAGTGTCTTTTAAACTACTTATGAAAGTTAACAGGTATCTCCTATCTTAGAGAGTGAATGTAGTGATGCTTACCCTTTATGTTACCTGTTATTGCTAATGATTGTTAGACTTAGTTCGTGGTTACTCAACATCTCACTAATCCTCTGAGCTGAAATTCTTTCTGTGATTAATGTACTCCTGTGACTGTGTGTTTTGTTCTTTGGTTTCATTTATCTGGGAGGTAAAACCCCAAAGCCTCCACCTTGCAAACCCTGCCCACAACTGAGGACAGGATTAACAATTTCTGTCCTAAATTAACAATTAACATGCTGCAGAAGAGGCCGTGTCTGCCTCACCAGGTGAGCAGAGCCGGGACTGAGCGGAGCCGGGGGGACCTGCCTGCAGGCACAGTGGCTGCGCCGTCATTCCAGGGTGTCCGTGACCTTGCGGCGCTCCTGGTGCCTGCTGTTGTTATGGAGAGCATTCTGATTGCATTCAGTTCAAAGTGGAAATATGGGAAATAGCCTGAGACCTATGGATATGTTTTTTTTTTTTTTCCTGGTTAGGAATAGAAGATGTGCGTGACGCATTGTGGCCTCTGGCTCGAGGGCACGTACAGTTGTTGGAGGGTGCAAACTGAGTGGGACTAGTCAAGCTGGGGTGGGTTTGTCCATGGGTCAGGAATGCCTGGAATAGTCAAGCCCCCAAACCATACACTGGGTGTGTTTTGGAGGAGGCTGGTTGGAGCAGCCCAAACCAGAGCTGGAAAGTGAGCTAAGGGGGTTACCTGTGGAGATTCCTGCTGGATCAAACTCACTGGGAGATCCTGAAGTGTTCCTGACCTTGTCCAGGTTCTCCAACCTAGGCCAAAGTGACCTCCTGAAATAGTGTGGTCGGACATTCACCACATCTTTGTGGTGGATCCTCACTACAATGGCCTCCCTGAGCAGGTCCCCTCTATTGGACTGCACTGTCTCCTGGTGTAGGTGGAACCTCCTGAACGTGCAGCATGCGTGGCCAGGGACCCCACCTGCACTGACTGCCTTTGGTGCTGCTGTCAAACCAACTACTGTGGTTCCTGTTTGATCCTTGGTGCTCCTGGTGAGGAGCTGTCCCACGTGAGCCCAGGGAATACGATCTTCAAGTCATGGACCTATTGCTTCTGCCTTCAGTCCCTTGGGCTGCCGAGGGCTACAGCCTTCCCCATGTCCATCGGCAGCTCCCCGCGGAAGGTCTCTAAAGCCTTCCCGACAGGAAAGGCACCGTCTCCGTCCGCAAACCTTGCGGGTGCCAGAGCTGCGAGCACTTGGAGCGCTGCAGTTTCTCCTTAAAGAGCAATTACACCCATTGTGGCAAGGACGGAACTCATACCGCTCCAGAAGTAGAAGCAGGAGGCAGTTAGCTCCTAACTGTTTGACAAGGAGGTCTTCTCTGGATATCTTCCCAACCCGCCTGGATGGTGCCCTGTGCCCTGTGCTCTGGGTGTCCCTTCTGGAGCAGGGGAGTTGGGCTAGATGATCTCTAGGGGTCCCTTCCAACCTCTAGCATTCTTGGATTCTAGGATTCTGTGAAGACCATTCTGACATGCATATTTTCGGAAGAATGACACAACTTTTCAGAGTACTAAATAGGGAAAAGCTATTTAAATTCATATTCTCAGATTTTTCATCTTTCAAAGAAGTTGAACACAGTTCCATTCTGTTGGGCAATGCCCATAATGGAAAGTAAGCTTAAAGCAGGGCTTGAGAGACAGGCCTATTTCTTCTACTTGTTTCCTAATGAAACAGCTTCCTGTTTCTGGTCATTCATTATCAGGGCTTAAGAATCTGCATGAAAATAAGGGTACTTTTAGTGTGGGAATCTTCCCTTCTCAGTGTAGTGAAGCAGCACAGCTAACTGCACCTCTGAGTTCTTCTTCACTCCTCGATGAGGAGGACAAGAAATACGGCTCTTGCTCTGCTCAGCAACGCTGATTAAGATACATGGAATCTCAGGCTGAAATACTACATACACTTTGCCAGTTTCCTGCATATCTAGCAATAAACAGTGCTAGAAATAAATGCATTTGGATTTTACTGTTTTCGACGTGACATAGTGAGACTAATTCCATACGATTGCTGTTTGTCACTTCTGCCCTTATGAAGGCCCAGAATAATGTACTAGAAGTCAATAGCTAATGTGTAAGGAGGCAGCTATTTTAATGCTGTTAGCCACTACTAATAGACCTGAATAATGGTTGTGCTAGATACTGCATTTCATATAGCAATAACTTACGTTTTCATGAGAAAAATAGGCTCCTAGCATTAGTCTAAGTCTTGCCCCATTCATTTGCTTCCCACTCTGCACTTCGTGTGTGCTCCTGGTGATACTTTAAGCCTTTCTTGTTCAGAGGTTCAATGTTGAGTCATGAAAGGACAACTTTTCTGCTTTGAGGCTTTCACCTTCCACTGAACTCTGCCATTTATTTACTTGTTCTTGTTGTTATTTCAGTTTAATTTGTTAGTAGCCCCTACAGCCGTGCTTGCTGCTGTCAGCCGCGATGTACATCTGGACAGAGCTCGACTGGAAGCCAAAGCTTTACGTTTCTAACAAAGGGGTCGGTTTCTGCCCAAATTCTTAAGGTTTCAATATTAGCTGTAGCAAACCATGTGAAAAAGGATACTGGCATAAAAATAGTGAGATTCAGAAAAAAAAACAAAGCTTTTTTCTGTGCTTTCTTATTTTCCCATGATTTAGGATCGATCGTGCCTGCCTCAAAATCAAACATTTGAAGTTGAATTTGAATTAAATTTAAAACTGTATGGGCTTAGGCTTTAATGGTTATTCTTTAAAGAGCGATGATAGTGAGAATACTGCTTGCAGATTGAGCAGTAAGGAGTTTCCATTGCTCTTAGGAAAATGAGAATTAACTTCGATATGTGGGTAGCCCTGTTAAGTGCGGTGGAACCGAGCGGATGTTTGCTGAACTCCTCTTTGGAGATTTACATAATGGATGAGCTAGAGCAGCTCCAGGCTGCATGACGGCGGAGTTTATTTTATCGCAGAATGTAGAACAAGTGAATTGCCTTAATAACATGATCTCTGCAGAAAGCAAAGATAATCTTTTTTTATATGCAAAAGAGAGTCAGAGAGTGCGTATAATCCTGGCTATTCATGTACCAGGAGTCAAACTTCTTTGGGAGAAGGTGAATCCTTTTGACTATCGTACTGGCTTAGTCGGGGCTTTTAGAGCTCTTTGAGGACAAGAAGCAACATGTATCTCTGTGCAAATATGACTTCTGCACAATAAAAACACAGTATCACCTGATAATTCAAGGCTTGATAAAATACGCCTTACAAGAGGCTGGGTAATTGTTTTAGGTGCTCCGTTTTCGAGTATATGGAAAGCACTTATGAAGTATGGTCACCTGATACTTATTTCTAGAGTAGACGTAATAGAAATCTGAAAAGTAGGATTTCACTTGGACAATCTCAAAGTGGGTTGATGCAAGCAGGAAGTTTTTACACAAACATTTAACGGGATTCGGACTTTAATTTATTTGGACCTGTTCTCTCACTTTGCTTGGTGTGTTTTGCTTTGTTTTCCATCATCTGTCGATGATTCTTTTCCCACATGGAAAATGGACGAAAAGGCCCAGGAAAAACAGAACAGATAAATGTAGATGGTAATAACAATACCCAGCTCTTGGTGTGTGCTTATCAACAGAGTATGTGGCCTCAAGCAAGAGTGTGGCTCTTGCTTTACCTTGAATATAAACGTGCTGTTATTCTTTGATCAGTAGCAACAGTTTGTTATGATCAAGGCTACTTACCACATTTGCCTGAAGGAAAAGATTTGCTATTGGATATCACAGGTTTCCCAAGCAGAGAATGATGTCTGTAGTTTCTGCTTTCCAAGAGCTAGATGCAGTTTAGGAATATCTTTGTATTAGTCTGGTGACACCTGCTACTTCTTTTAGATGAACCCAATGGGTAAATGATTGATCATCCAATGCCAGACGGAAACATGTGCATTTATTGGCCTGACATGAAAGCAATTCTTCTTGGTAGGAATTGCTGAAAAAGAGGCAGTTTCCTGAATGTAGGAGCCTGTGAGTAGGGTTAGCTTCTGCTTTGGTTCGTGAAAAACTTGAGCATGTTTTCAGTGGTGATTTGTCAATTGATGTGCTAAATTGATGCACTAAATAGCCTGTGCTCTGCTATTAATTCCGGAATGTAGACTGGGATTTGTTTGCCAAATTTGCTTCCCGCTAGTGGAAATTTTTTATTAGTCAAAGTATGAAGTTGGATTCTTTTTTTTTTTTTACTTATTTTTTTACTGGACTTTCTGCTTTTGGCAGAGTTTCTAGTAAAGCATTTATTTCTCTGTGTGTGTTTGTATGTGTTTTGTCATAAATTTTTATCAGTAGTGATTACTTCAGTATGGGCGGGGAGGCACCAAAATAATAACTCATCTGTTTGCATTTGCTGGGGTCCATCCTGTGGTACATAATAGTCTTGTGGGATCAGAGACCATGGAATGCTTTATCATGACAAACTGGATTGTTTTTGTCAGAAGAAAAAACGTGTTTTAAAACACTGAAATTGTTCCATTGCTGTGGTTCAAAACTCTCCCAAATGAGGATCTCCAGAGTAAATAAATAAGAGATTGCACCAGGCATCTGTGACTTAAAACGTCTTCGGCTGTTCCAGCACAACTCTAAAAGTCATCAAAAGGTAAGAACAAGGCAGGAGAGGAAAGAGTTTCTTTTGTGAAAACTTAAGTAATTTCCAGACCTTGCAGTATCCTATGAAACTATTTAGTGCAAGGGCTTAATGGCACCAGGAAGAATCCTGGAAGGCTGTAGCCCTGGGATCATGCCCCATTCCACACGACTCCATGTCACTGCCTTGCACTTCTTTAGGAAGGGCCAGCGTGCCAAGGCAGTGTGTTTGTCTAAGAGGGTTCTGGCATTTCTAATCCAGATGCAGATGTTTGAGAGTGTGCATCTACATGCTATCAAATCATTGGAAAAAAATAAAAAGTGTTTTTTTCATTTGTGGTTGAGATACATTATGTTTACAAAGGAACCAAAGTGTTGGCTAATTGCTGTTTATTTGGATAACATTTTCAAAATGTTACTACAGTCACAAACATTTTAAAGGGGCAGAGACTGAACATTGCTTCTCTCTGGATTATCCTGGCTCCTTTACAGCCTCCTGAGATCCCATCTTATGAGTGCTTATTCCACCTCAAATGATAAGCAGTTTTTCACTAGCAAGGAGTGAAACATTTTAATTATGAATCAGCTTGAACTAACTAGAGCCTCTGGGAAGTCCCAGGTAGCCAGTGTGTTAGAGGACTGCATCCTGCATCGCTGCCAGTTGCTGACTTCTTGGAAGCCATTGGATGTGATGAGCGTGCACAACTCCACAAATCCAAGAAGAAAACATATCCAGACAACAGCCATATCTGACCTTACAACAGTTATATGATAGTTGATGGTAACAAAAATCTAACAATTACTTACTGACCTATTTTAAGAGATCTACATTGCCTGCACAGGATTTTGCAAGTCTGGATAATTAGATATAGTCATAACAGCAGCAGCAACGATCTCTTGAATTAATCTAGTGGCTCCTCAGAATTGATCATCTGTATAATTTTTTTTCAGTTTTAGCATATTCAGGTTATTTGTTAATTAAGTGGTTAAAATAGTAAGTGTAATCCATTGAACCAGCAGGCATTTTTCTGTCTTAAAATGATATTCCGATCCCTACTTCTTCTTCTCAAACAAATCATCACCCAGGCAATGTGATGATCTTGCCTACTTAAAAACAGAAGAAAAAAAAAAAAGCTTGAAATCTATTTCAGAGACTGTTTTAAACTTAGCAATAAATGATGATAGTCAAACTTTCACAATTTTCTCTTCATATGGGTAATTTATGAATCCTGTCACAGAGCCGACAAGCAGAATTACGCTACTTGTTCTGCACTTTGGGAAAGACAAAATTTGTCATGTCTTCAGCCAGTATAAAATATGCATCCACATACATAATGCATACACACACTAGCAGAAGTTCAGAAGTTTGGTGGAGGTTTTGTGTTGAGGGCTCCGAGCAAGGGGCTGGGTATTTTAAGAAACCCATGGTGACGCGGCTTTTGTTTTTTCATCACAAAAATAGGAGCTGCCTCTGGTGCCTGAATATGCTCTGGGGAGCTGGTACAAGTGCTCTCAGGCAAGGTCTTATGAGGAGTGATTTTTCAGAGAAGCTCTATTTTCCAGAAGGAGCTGCCTTGGATGCTTGCGATGCAGTGGTTTGGTGCAAGCTTTCACCCTGGGAAGCGCTGCAGTGAATCATCCATGTTGACTGAGGGAATTGCTGCTCACATTCGTGTCCAGCATTACTCAGGGTCTGATCGGCCCTGCTGCTGAAACCGCCGCAGCGGTGATTTTGGTGGTTAGAATATTTTAATAATGCTTATTGAATCCCAGCATCCAGAACGATGATGGAGGCGGTTTGTCACGTTATTAATGCTAGCAGTCCAAACCACTTGGGAAAGACACAGTACACATTTCAGTACACATAACACTCTGTGCAGAAATCACTGTTGAAAAATATTAGCATCTTAGCCCATCCAGATCTTGCGGTGCAAAGTAAATCTAATAAAAGCCTTTTACTCTATTTGAGGCATAGCGAGTGTGGACAGGAAATCGTTTCCATCATTTTACACAGTGTAACTAAGCCATGTGTTGGGAATAAATATGTGATTTATACAGGCACAATTTCCTATTATACCCTAATAAGAAACTTTAAATATATTAATAGGACTCAGGGCTTGACACACACAATAAGGACTATGCATGATGCCAAACAACCAGTTACCTCAGTGCATTATTTCTTGAAAGCCTTGACATGGGTAAGGTCACTATATATTTTTAATGGGAATGTGATGCTAGGTTTTAAAAAGATAACACAAATAACAGTCCTCTGTTAGACCTTACTGCTGTGCAAAGTATAATCAGGTGCACCCACTTAAGGACCACGAATGAGGAGTTAAAGACGCTGCAGGGGCACGTTGAGCAGTGAGGTCTCATTCTAGCAAGTGCGCTGATGCAGGGCATCTCTGAAGCAGGCTGGGGTTCAGCCACAGGTACAGATGTATAATTTGCTGTGGCTTAGGGTAGCAGTTTCTCCTGTATTTCAGTGAGAATAATGATTCAGAGTTTGAGTGCTCTACCAGACATTGTTGTTGTGCCCTGTACTATCTGGCAGCAGCTCAGCCCGGAGTGGTGGCACATGGTACATGGGGAGGCCGTGTCACCACGTTCCCAGTGACAGAGTAAAGCCTGAGAGAAACACAGGCACTGGGATGTCCCTCTTTCCAAAGAGATTGTTTGATGTCCAGGTGGAGCTGTAGATGCTTGGGGTGACAGTCTCATTCATCTCGGTAATAATTTCCAGTGAGTGAATTGCTGAAGAAAGATATAATTGCCTTATTTTAGACAGTGCCTCTTATTTGTGCTGGGTTTCTCTGTGCCAGGAGCAGTTTCTCTACTGTTTTCACTCTTGCAATTGAATCTTGATTCAGGCATCCAGTGGTTTACAGCTGTGGGCACGTACTACACATAAATAAAAGTGTAAGAGCGTAAATATGTCCATTTTCTGTCAGATCCCAGGACCACCTGGCTTGTCACTGTTCTCTAACAACCACCCATGTCACTGGTGGGTGCCATGGAAGAAGGTGCAGCACAGTGAGTGCCACGGTGCCGCCCTGGGGCCTCTAGCATGGGTTGAGGTAATCTAGGGCACACATATACAACCTCTCGCTGAGAAAGGATTTCTGTGCTTGATAGGCGAGTCTGTAGAAGGCAAGTGCAGTTGTCAGTTCCAGCTCATAGGACAAGCATGCCTGTTAGCTTGGCGGGAGGCTGGTTGTGACCGCAGACACCTACACGGGCCCAGTGCGGATCTGTGGACCTACAGGCAGGGAAAGGCTAAAAAAACGTGAACGTTGAAACTCTGCCCAGGCAGGGATGGTTTGAGGAAAGCTGGAGCTTAGCTGGAGTTCAGGCCTATTAAAAGGGGTCTGAGGTTTGGTGGCAGCAAACACAGACGTGGAGGCAGCACTTGGTGCCTTCTGTGTCTCAGCCTCCACGAGCACTTTCCTTCTGGGTTTCAGAAGGAAAACAGCCAGCAGCTGCAGATGAAAATCCAGTCAGGATTCAATACACACAAGTCCCTCCGGCTCAGTGGGCTGCATCCATGGGTGCTGAGAGAGCTTGTCGATGTTCTTGCAGCACTGTTCTCTAACCTATTTGAGAAGTCATGGAGACTGTGGGAGATCCTGATGACTGGACAGCAGATGTCACACTCAACAGAAGTCTAAAGAGTGAGCCTCCCTTCAGTCTTTGGAAAAATCATGGAGTGAGTGCTTTGGGAACTCTTCTGTGCCCATGGAGGAGGTGCCTGGGAACAGTCTGCATGGATTCATCGCGGGCAAATCCTGCCTGGCCCACCTGATAGCCATTTACAACAAAACGACCAGAGCTGGGGATGAGGAGAGAGAAGTGGCTATTTAGCTCAATCTCAGCAAGGCTTTCCCCACTGCTTCCTACCACAGACTTGTGTCCAAGTTAGGACATTTTCATCTGGAAGGGGGCACATCCAGAGGGGCAAAAAAAATGAATCTATGAGAGGGCTGAGAGGGCTGTGCATAGTTAGTAACTTAATGGTGGGGTCTTTCCTAGGACTTGTCCTGTTGGACGTGGTTGGCAACTGCGACAAGTTCACCAAAGGGCTACCAGGATGGCTGGGGCTGGAGCCACTGGCCCTGTGAGGAGATGCGGGGACATGGACGCTGGAAGGCAGGTGGCTGTTGGGGGACCTCGCAGCACCCCTGGTGCCTGCAGGGAGGAGAGCAAGGAAGCAGAGCCAGGCTCATCGCAGTCCTTGAGAGCAGTGCCCGTAATTTGAAGAAAGGGAGGCTCAAACTGAGTCTGAGGAAAAACCTTTTCCCTGATGAGGACAGTGAGGCAGGAGGAGGTTATCCAGAGACACTCCAGCCGTGGAAATTTACAAGACCCAACTAGAAAAAGATCAGAGCTGCATGGTCTCACCTCAGATTTGACCTTGCTTTGAGCACCAGGTTGGACTGGAGACCTCCTGAGATCTCTTCCTGTCCGAAATTATCCAGTGATCCTAAGAAAACATTTTCTGTCATGGTCATCATCGTTCCTCAAATTTGTCCAATTTACACGGGGTTTCATGCTTTAAATAGATACATTATAAACGAATTAATATAGTTATCTCCTCTTTCCTCCAGATACACTCTTGTGTATTTATAATCCTGTATATAATCCTATAAATATAATCCTAATAATCCTAAATTTATTATATGTGCTCAATTCCGTGTTCTGGTTATCTGTATGCAGAAAATTTGATAACTCTGGATTTTAAGGATGATATAATAAAGGTTCAAGTAGCTGGTATTATAATGCTGTATATGCTACTCATGCATCTTTCTTTTTTTCTGGTATTTTTCAGTCATTTTGATGACTATAGCCATATTTACTTAAACTATTCTTAAAATTGTGTAATGATACATAGGCAATACATTTTTTTCAAATATATTGAGGAAACACAACTTCACAGCTTCTCTCAGAATGCATGGGAAGTGCATGTTGTCATCATGGGAAACTTGTTAATTGTAAATTGTTAACCATAAATGAGAATCACCTTCAAACTGGACCCTATTTCTATCATGATTTATGTCATGTGGAATTTAATTGAACTACTTTCTATTCTCCCATAAGAGCATTTAGGTTCTTGTTTCTTGTGTAAGAATACACATCATGTAAGTAATCATGACCAATAATCCTGACTTTCCAGAAGCCGCTGTTGCAAGCAACTTTTAGACTTTTGAGCATTTGACAGATACCTGCATATTCTTACTCACTTTCCCAAATTGGAGTGCCTTGTAATTCATTCACTAACAGGACCAATGACATTATATATTTTTTCCTATACTAATGAATGCTAGTTGTGTAGTTTTTGTGTTAATACACTGAACTCAGTATGAAAACCTGTAACCGATACTACTGATAACTAAAGAAAAATGAGATGAGGTCAGGGCAAGAAGGTATTGGCAGTTTGGGAGTTTCACCAGAGCAAACATCCGCTCTTCTGAAATGTCCAAATAAGCAGTTTTTCCTCTACAACAAGAGGAGTGTAGAAGCAATTATGTTACTTCCCCATACACCTAAGGTACTGTGCAAAAGGTGCAGTAGAAAGTAATGAAATAATAGCAAATAATCTGACTTTCTCTTCTGTTTATGCAGTTGCTCAGCTTCTTTTAATTATTCTGTTATTTTGGCATATGCAGGAACCAGCCAATATTTACTTTCAGTTTTGCGAGCATTGGCAGCAGAACAAATCCATGTTATTGCCCTTGCTCTGCTCCAGTGGAGCTGCTGGGCTGACGGTTGTCTTTACGGCCCTTCCTAGCAGACGGAGCAGGACCATACACAGAAAATTTTCAGGTTCACCGTTTAGGACGTGTCCTATCTCTGACTGCACTTGATTCAGAGCAGACTTTTGAGGTTCTGTAAGAAGCAGCTGTACTTTTCACAGAAGTGTCTGGGAATTAATGGCATTCTGCCAGTGGGGTTGCATGCAAGCAGGTTCTCCTCTTCTCACACATGGAATAAAGTTGCTCTTGCTTTGATCTTCTATACGTAGCAATTCTGCTGGCTAACCTTGAAAGAAGCAGCTGAGTTTTGTGAATGTGCCAAATACTGCTCTGCCTTTGATAAGTAGATTTTTTTTTTCAAAAATTAACTGTGGACAAAAATAAAATCTGAAATGAGAATAAAGCTTAACTGAATATTCTTTTTTTGTGACACAGCAAGAGAAAGCTGTCTTGTCCTGCTACCTATTTTATTTCTGCTCATACTGGAGCTGTCAGATGAGTTACAAATCGCTTCTGTTAGCTAATAGTAATACCATCTTTTTTAATTTTTGTGGCCTAACTCAAAGGGAAAGTAGTGCATTAATGGCCACACTGTCTCACATTGTTCTTGTTAAGAGGAAACAGTAGTGTCTGTGGTTTATAAGAGTCAGTCAAGTTGATAACTACATCTCATCCTCAGGAGGACAGGATCTGCAGGAATAGGGCTCTCCTCATGATGGTGAAGGGCTTGGCAGGACACGCCAGCTGCTTGCTGCAGCTGCCTGTAGCTAACTTGCTTCCTTGGAAGCCCCAGGTGAAATGGGACAGTTTAATTGGAGGATGATTGTTTAATGAAGAAGTGATGATGTCCAGGCCAAGGTTGCTTCCCAACTCCCTCTGGGCCTTTCCAGTGGCAGAACCACATGGAGATTGTTGCTCCTTCTGGGCCTTTCCAGTGGCAGAACCATGTGGAGAACATGGCTCCCTTGGGGCCTTTCCAGTGGCATGATGGCA
>JAUBOD010000826.1:2236051-2255868 GCA_032353885.1 Nothura maculosa | reverse complement strand
AAAAAAAAAAAGTCTCAATGGCAAAACCTGCCCCTTGGACTCCGTTGGAAGCATTGGTTGATTCTTTTGGCTTGCACAGCATCACCCAAGTCGCTCTTTCTTTTGTTTGTTTGTTTCTGAAATAATGCTGCATGTTTAGCTCTGCTCATGTGGGGAAAGAGCAAACCTGTGGGCACTGTACGGATGCTCGGCGCAGTCGCTAGCCCTGCTTCCTTGCTGTTGTTTCCCTTCTTTGCAATTGTCAGTACCCCCCAGGCTTACTGCGGTGTTACATCCAGCTGGAACAATTCATTACCCACTCTGCAGTGCCATGAATAGGTGATGCTGTTCAGCAAGAGCTCAAGACTTGTGTCCAGAGCGCAGTAAAGACGTGTCTCCAGGGTGTGAGACAATGCTGACACTTACCTGGAGTTGCTCCTCAGAAGCTGATGCATGTAGGGGTTTCTGCAGCGCTGTGCCCAGGGTTATGCTCACAGTTCAGATGCATCGTAATCACCTCAGCCAAGTGAAGCACAACAAGGTGAGAATTATTGCAGGTGCTATTGGGTGTGAGGTGGCAGCTCGCACGCCACATAAAAGGTAGCCACATCCTGCACATTTGCTCTAGGCCTGATGTCCCTGCCATAGCTCTTGCTAGTGACAGGCACATCAGGGTGAGTTGGGTCAGCTTGCTGGGTCGGTGAAAAATTGCTCACTCAGTGGGAGATAAGAAATTACTGTGTGCATCTGGCAGCCGAGGGAAGAAGATGGTGAGTGCCTTGGTTTTAGTGCTTCTGGGGCCCAAACCAACTGGTCTGGAGGCGTTGGAGTGGTGCTGCCATGTGGTTTTACAGACTTGTCCCTGAAAATTGGTTACTCTCTACTTCAGTGTTGTCCATATTTCTTACTCCTTTTGAAGTTGGTCCTTCCTTTCACTGAGAAAAGAGCTAAGGATTTTTAACTCTGTGTTTTTGAGTGTGGTTTATATGTTTATGATTTTTTTCCACAGGATCAGACTCAAAAATTCTCTAGAAGGGTAATATATTTTGGACTAATAGGAAATGGTTGCTTAAACAGCTCAGTGTACTCACTACTCACTCACTAGCACATTTGCCAGACAGCTTTTTTTTTTTTTTTTTTTTTTTTTTTTGCCAAGTTAACCAAGTTTACAGTTACAAAACTCTGTGTGGAGTTGTAAGATATATGAGACTGTCTAAAATTCCTGGTATGAAGAAGAATCCCCGGTCCTCTGAGACTTAATTTACTGACTGTTCTCTGCCATTGCTTTCCTTTCCTAGGCAGTAAAGTCAGCTGCTGCAAAGCGCTGCAGGGAATATAGTCCTCATTTGCCCTGGTGTTGATCCTTGTTTGTGTTGTAGTAACACGTAGGATGTTCGCTTATGGATGTGGACTCCATTGCGCTGGGCATGGTGCAAATAAAGAATAAAAGGACAGTCCCGGAATATCCCTGGTTTAAATAGTTTAAATAACTGAGTGTATAGGTATATTTAGACCCCAACCTAATGGGCATCATCAGATAATAGCGATCGTGCGCTCTAAGAAAGTTAATGGCAAACTTAAAATGAGTGAAGCAAAGCAAGGTCTCTGCTCCAAAGGGCTTATGTTTAAGAAACACTATGACAGACAGAAGTATCTAGTATGTCATGATGGAAGGACACCATGATTTCATATGCAGAAAGATTTTATGAAGATATATGTGGCAAAGGGTAGGGCTCATATGCACTAGCCTGGCAAGAGTTTCAAAGCAAATGTGTGATTTTACCCAGAGGTCAACAGAACTGAGTAGTGGTACAGCTCTGTGCTTAAATCATGGTTATGCAATGTATCATGTGCCTTAAATGTCTGACCTGATAATTTTATGTGCTTGGGAGTGACTTTGGGAGAAGAAAGGTTGACCTTTTGATCTGAGAATAGTATCAGAGTGCATCATTAGATTACAGTTCGTTTGACTTCTATCTCCTTCCAGTTACTTTGTGGACTCACCTTTAGAAAGGTCTATGTTTTTATTAATGTATGACCTCTCAGTTGCCAGAGCTTTTGGTGGGAATTTCATGGGAGATTTATTCAGCAAAGAAACTGTAGCCAGAAAGAACAAGAAGGAAGGAAAATCCAAGCTGTAATCCCGTCTATTACTCTGAATTTCTAAATCCAAATTTTTGGTGAAGAGTCCATTTTCTAGACACTTTTTTTTTTAGAAATGAAGCCTGAGCATTTCTGATAGTGCTTTAAAAATAATTGAAATTAAAAAAAAAAAAAATGGTATGTAAAATTCTCAGCCAAATCATCCACCCTTACAGCCTTTCCCCAATAACCCCAGTTTGGGTGTCCCTTGTATGTGCTCTGTGTTACACTGCCTTGGGGAATCCAACATATACGACGACTTTCATTCTGATCTAGTTTTGAGAAACAATGATATACAGTTTCTTTATCTTTGCAGCCTGCCATGAGAGTATTGCTTTACTTGAAAAATTGGAATTGATACATGGTGCTGTACTCTCCAATTCTGTTACACTTCTAGATTAGAACTAAACACAGGGCTCTCTTCTTTTGTGTAGCTGTGCAGTACAGTTATGAAAAACAGTAATGTGATTTTTTTTTTTTTTTTACTTCATACAAAGCAATTATTGGCATCTAAAAAGCAGGTACTTTTCTGATCTTTAGACTTACATGGCATGGCATCTCAAGTTTAATTCAGGCTGCAGCTGAAAAGAAATCTAATAGGCTCCAAAGGTGCAGTCCCTGTGTTCATAAGAAGAAATCAATAAAAGTGAGATAACTAATGCTGTTTTAAAATCCCTGTTTTATTAATAAGAGAGCGACCTCAACCTGGCTTGTGGCACCACTGCTGTGTGTGACTCTGCGTGGAGGTGGATCATGTACATCTGCTGGGCACGGCAACTTCTTACTCATTCACAGACATTTATTGGGAATGATTTCCACTGAAACTTTTCAGGACAATAATTTTGAGTCACAGAATCTTCTAATCATTTTGCATGAAAAGAGTGAATCAGGGCATTTTGTCTTGTTTTACTTGCTGGTATTTTTTTTTTTTTTTTGTATAGCTCTCATTAGAGCAGTCACTTCATTATGATGGTCTGTATTTCAATCAGCGGAACCTGTTAGTATATTCAGGATGGAAAGAAAAAGTGATGGGCTGTAGTCCTTGTCTTACGTATTGATTCAGGGTGAACCAAATTCCCTCTGCATTTCTGCTTCTCCCTTGGATAACTGCTTGACTTTATTTCTTTAAGGACATTGACATACTTGAAGTGAAAAGTACTATATGTGTACATTATTTTTATATAGTAGCTAGACTAAGAAAAATAAACATTGGCCAATCTAATTCAATAATTTACGGTATGATGGAGTATTTCAGCAGCATGATACAAGTTCCACTATCTTACAGTATTACTAAAATTATTTTAATCATTATTTGTTACGAGACGAGATTACTTCTTGTTTTCCCTTGTTTGTTGATATTCTTTAAGGCTTCTTTTTTCTATTAGAGGTTGCATTATAAATAGTCTTTTAGTGTATATTTTACTCTTGTAAATATTTTACTCTGTGCTATATCCTGCTGGGAAGTACTGAAGGAGCTATATATTTTTTACTATTATTGGCTTTTTTCCTTATTTTTCTCCATGGATATGAGCACTTACACAAATTACCTTTAAGGATCCTGTTTGCTTGCTTTTTTCCCCCTTTTACTTCACACAAGAAGGATGAGTATTTCATAAGCTGTTATTTGGGGGCAGCTGCTTTCACAGGCACATTGTTCCCTTACAAATGTTGTTTGGTTGCATCGCTTACGTATGTCAGAAAACTGGAGGAATTACTGGAAAAGGCAATGAGAAGGAAGGAAGGCTTTGCACCTTCCCTGGTTTTGCAAGTTGTTCTTGGTGCTTCCCAGCCTGTGAGGCTGCTGTATGGCAGCATTAGAGATGCATCGCAGAACCACATAAGGGTTAAGGTTGACAGGGACCTCTGGAGATCACCTCCTCCACCCTCCCTGCTCCAGCAGGGACACCCCGAGCACGGGGCACAGGGCGGCATCCAGGCGGATTGGGAAGATCTCCAGAGAAGGAGACTCCACAGCCTCCCTGGGCAGCCTGTGCCAGGGCGTTGTCACCCTCAATGTTAAGGAATGTTTTCTTAGGTTCCTGAGGAACTTCTGGTGCTTCAGTCTGTGGCCGTTTCCTCTAGTCCTATCGCTGGCCACCACTGAAAAGAGGCTGCCCCATCCTCCTCACCGCCTCCCTTGAGGTATTTATAGACACTGATCAGGTCCCCTCTCAGCCTTCTCTTCTCCAGGCTGAACAGGCTCAGCTCTCTCAGCCTTTGCTCATAGGGCAGATGTTCCAGGCCCCTGATTATCCTCGTAACCCTGCGCTGGACTCTCTCCAGCAGCTCCATATCCCTCTAGTATCAAGGAGCTCAGCACTGGACACAGTTCACAGAAGCACTGAGGCCCAGCGAGCACTGCCCTGCCGAGGGGCCACAGCTCTTCTGGGTGGGCAGATGGAGGGGAGGTTGGCTCAGCGATGCTGTGGCGGGAGGACAGGGATCTTCTCAAGCGCTGCCGCATCCCTTTTGCTGCGCTTCTCTGCTCGTCTGTTTGAGGACCGGGCAGCAGTGGGTGAGCAGGCCGGCGCACACCAGTACAAGCATAACCATGGATTCGGCTTCGTGTTGGGGAACAGGGAATTCTTGGTGAGCAGATCAACTTTCACCAGTGCAAGGGAAAGAGTGGAGTGGGTGCCATTATCCAGATCATCATGATACACTGATGTAATGTCCTGCGGCCTACTATACATTTTATTACTGATTTTATAACTCCAGTTGAGGCAGTAGCTGAGTACAGTCAGCATATCCATATGACGTGTACACAGTGCACACATAGGATCACTGGGTAATTACGGCTGGAAGGCTTCTCGGGAGCTTCCTTCCACCCAGCCTCCTGTTCCAAGCAGGGGCCCTTCTGAAGTCCCAGCAGGTGGCTTCGTCCACATGGATCTGGAAAAGCTCCAAGGACAGAGACTGCTCCGCTGCCAGGCTGGCCTCAGAAGGAAAAAGTTTCTCTTTATTATCCTGTCAAAATCTTTCTCATTGACGTATATGCACTGTCATCTCCCTATCCTGTACCACTGTGGAGATCTTGGTTCCTCTCTTACTGACCTCCTCCTACATAATGGGAGCCTGGTGACTAGTTCCCCTGCCATGTCTGGCCATCTCTGATGCCAGACTTTGTGTGTGTCCTTGTGAATGTTATGGGGTTGATGTCGGCCCCTTCCTTCTGCCCATCAAGGTCCCTCTGTGTGGCAACCCTGCCCTTGGGTGTATTGACTGGGCCCCCTACTTGGTGTCAACCATAAGCGTGCTGGGAGTGTACTGTGTTCCTGATAACGGTGTCACCACCGTTCATTTCACTTTAGGCTGTAGGACAAGATAAGAATGGCCATGATGGATTTCTTGAAGTGTTCTTCTCTTCCATATGTTAGCAACTATGGTAGCAGTTGTCTAGGCAAACTTTAAGAATAAAGCACACTCCCAGCAATATCACTTTTGATGCTGTCTTCAGTGTCTGTCAATCTTGCAGGCTGTGGGCCACTCATGCTCTAAGTAAGTGATGAAAATGTTTTGCCTTTAGAATTGCACATTGTTACTGTTCTTTGAGCTCTGTATCTGGAGGTTGTGGTGTTGATTTTGACCTGCACAACCTTAAATTTGCTTCTCCTACTGCCATGGAGACTGGAAGAGAGCATAAGAAGTAATGATCTAACAGAAGTGGCAAAGAGTGTTCTTCATGAGACAGCCTTGATTTACCTTCCCATTTTTCACAATATTCCAAATGAATGGATTTTTACGGATCACTGTAAAAACTCCCAGTTTCTGGAGAGAACAGAAGCCATGACATTCAGAACATAATGCAATGCAAGGTATTTTTTATTCCTGTGATTACTGTGTATTGTGGAAAAGTGTGACTTTTACATGTGACAGCCTTACATAGAGCAGCATGCGTAGATCTTGCAGATATCACTCTACATTGCTGAAGCAAATCAGGTAAAGTTCTTAGCTCATTAATATTTTTCACTTATGGGTTAAAAAAAAGCCCACATTGCAGGTAGGAGTAGTGTTCTTTACTGGGATTTTATGCCAAAACACTGGTTTGGGAGGCTCCCTGCCTGCACTTAACTCCTCCTTGAGTTGTGCTGAGTCAGACATGCATGGAGATGCCTTCTGTATCAGAGAGGATTCCTTTTGGGAGGAAAAAAAAACAATTGTTTTAAGTGTTTTTGTTTCTAAATTCAGGTTTCTCACATATCTAGTTTAGTGCACTGGTGTAAACTGTTAAATCGGCAACATTCTCTATTCTGTATGATCTGCAACTTAAAACATGCCCTGTAAACATGGCAAAGAAAGCATTATTGATTTGAGCTAGAAAGCTTAGAAACAGCATATAGAGATAGAACAGAAGCCAAGATGATTCTTTTTGACTTTTAAATAGTATTTGTTTTTTTGCATACAGACTGAAAAAAAAAAAAACTGGGAAGGTATGTGTTACTTATCTTTGCTCCTGGAAAACAGTACATAATTTGGCTCATTGAAACTCAAGTTTAGTTTTCCTCCATTACCATACATATTCATTTGCTTAAATTGATTTAGTCTGAATGACTGACTTGGAACATGTAGTGCATGCACTTCTTATTTTTTCTCCCCTGAATAACCATTTAGAGTACTAATGTGATAAATGGCAAATTTTGGACTGTTGTAAGCATAAAATAAATCAAGATGTTGTCAGTATTCAACACCTACCTAAGCATTAATTTACTCCTTTAATTTAGAGCTATTTAAGTGTTTCTAGCCTAACCAGAATAGGTGGTGAGTTTTACCTGCTTTCACTGGCTAGATTGGGACCTTAGTGTTTCCAACTGGAAGAGGGTGATCAAAGGATCAAAGACTGAAGAGTAAAACAGCAGGTTTATCCAGAAGTTTGCTACGTTTAAATAAATGGATTATGGAAAAGCACTTGATATGGCTAAGTTCTGGTTTGCAAACCTTAAGTTAAAATGAACAGTGCTCAGAATAAAATAAATCCAAGCTGCAGTGGTGGAGTGTGAAATGCATCAGGTCCACAGCAGAGGCAGGCTGTGCACTTGGCTTTGAGAAGTACTGGATAATCAAAGTGCAGATCAGCAGAGAATAGAAGCAGCTGCTTAATATTTAAGAACAGAAGGAGTGTTGTTACATAATCATGGCCCCTATTTGGTGCCAGAGGATCATATAGGACGGGACCCTAAATCTATACAAAGTGCTGCTATAATCTTGAGGGCTATTGGGGCTATGGAAGTCTTTAAAGATAAAGAAATCAACTAGATCAGGTTTTCTGGCTTTTTAAGGCAGAATATTGTAATACATATCAGATGTGATGTTTATCATTGAATTTCTTTTAAATCTACTATTAAAACTTGATCTATCATTTCCCTTAAATCTTCATCAAGAGATTTCTGTGAAGGAGAGGAGAATTTTAAAAACACTTCATAGGCTAATTTTTAATCCTAGTGTTGAGAATGTTATGAAATGTGTATGAGTCAAGGTGTATCCTTGGCACCAGACCATGACTTTTTAATCCTTCTTGATTCCATCTAAATTATATGTAGAATAGAAATAGAATCTCTAAAATATGACAGAATCTCTAAAAAACGGTGAGTGCAAATTACATCCCCCAATGTGCTTTATTTAAGTACCTGCTCCGCTCAAGTTTAACTTCCTGTTGAAAAACTGTGCCTGCAAGGGACTTGCCTTCCATGTCGGTATTTAAAGAGGAGGAATGTCCTTCTCAGAGTCAGTTTTCACCACAGGGTTTGATCCTGGGCACACAGGGTGGCTGCAGGCTCCAAACACCCTGTCACAAAAACCCCAGGCGAGGGACCGGGCTGTGGACGGTAATGGCAGATGGGATAGGGGGATCTGTGGCATTCCCTGGCTTTGGCACCTGACGGGAGGCTCACGGAGAGGTTGGGGTGGGAATGTGTTTCCATGCCAATGGAGTAATTCTGCTAGCGGCAGGAAATGGGTGATGAATAACGGCTGTGTGGGAATTTTAATGTTTTACACAGGGCATATTCTTTTCCTTAAAGGGTTACGTTGTTTTTAATACTGGACCATCCCTGTCTCCCTGTGAGTGTTGGTGCAGGGAATGTCTCTGTGGGTGTATTCCGCTCTCATTGACACCTCCCGCTATGCCCATCTTTGGGCCTTGGGAAGGGCTGTTGGGTGCCAGCACCCAACGCACAAAACACCCCGATGAGAACAGGGCACCCGCTCTCGGGGAGCAACCTGGGCACACTAGGCGAGAATGGCCCCTTTGCCCCAATGAGCATTTTGAGCCTGCCATTTAAACAAGTGACTAGCAGATTTACTTTCCATCTTTACTAACACTGTCTCTGCTAACACAGCATGAAAGCACAGAGAAGACTTTTAACTCTGACACTGGTTGCAACTAGGTCTTTCTAAACCCTGATGAGCCAGGTGCCCTGAAAGCTGGGCTTTTGGGCTGTAGCTCTGTAAAACCTCCCGCCTTTAAAAAAAAAAAAAACAAAAAAAAACATAGCACATCTTTATGGATTGCAGGAGAACTCAGCAGTGCAGGGTAGTGCCTCGCTCAGCTGCTGTGCCCTGTGTGCCATTGGGATGTGAGTGTTACTGGGAAGCGGCGTCGGCACCGCGTGCGGATCCTGCCCAGCGCACCGTGCTCCTCTCAGGCTCCCTCCTCCCCAGGCCCAGCTTGTTCCCTCTTCCCCGGCCTGCGCTGTAGGAAGGACAACACGGGCGCTCACGAGTTGTTACAGGATTTACCGCTCCTCATTTTAACAGTTTTACCATTAATTTCAGCAGAAGCTGGATCACGCATGGAGCGACGAGGGTTGGAAAAGGCTCTCCTGGCCTTTCCTTTCTTTTTCCCTTTGCCTTCCCAGCCTCCTTGAATGTCACGCCTGAGCTGGAACTGGCATTTGTGTGACTCCATTGGCGGAACAGGAAGGTCATCCTGGCACAGCTGAGCAAAAACAATGGCATGGGATTCGCAGTGTTTCTCCCGATGACCGGCTGATTATCCCAGCACATTGTGGGAAGTCAATGCGTTTGGAGCCTTTTGTTTCACGTAGCTTCAAAGATGAGATGGAGGAGGGAGACTTAATCCACATCACGTTTCCTTCTTCAGGATATTCCAGTGATGGAATGCATTCAGCTGGGAGGCAGGGAGGCTCTAAGCAGGAATGGTTGCTCCTCCTCATTCTTTTTTGCTCTTGTAAAACCCGGTGATGTTCTTGATGAGATCGCTTTCTGGCGTACCCTGAAGAAGCATGATGACTGATGTTCTTCCTTACAAATGGGGAGAAAATTCAAACTCCAAACAATATATTCCATTTCTTCAGAATGTAAAGAATCAGCTGTTACTGCCGTCTGCAGGAACAACCGGAGAATCTGGAGTTTAAGGTCTAGATGTGACTCAAGATGTAATATTACTTAGTCAATAGTGATTGAATAAGTCAATATCTATCTCACAGTTCATTTTACATGTATGTACTTCATCATTAGTGAATAATATTGCAGTGATAATATTATTCTAATGGGCACTTTTGGATCTTGAAAGGAATTTGAATTAAGAAACTCGCTATCTTTGTAGGAAGCTTGGTAACCTGGAAGTGATGTAGCAAGCACAAAATTGTAGTGCATTAAGGCTGGTTAGAACCCAGCTAAGTGCCTGAAGTAAGGCTTAAAATTGAAGGTCACCAACTAATTGCAGGAGTAACTTGATCAGATCTACTTTAAAAATTAATTATCAGTTTGAATAAGGAAGTTACTAATTTGACCACTGATACTGCTTCACATTGCATAAATCCTGTAAGTTTTGAACATTTGAATTTGTCAGAGATGAGCTTCAACGTGAATAAAAATACTGTTCCATTATGCATTCCTGTTCTCAGTGTTTTGTATATCTGTTGCACACTAATGTTTTTGTATAGGCATCTTATAGAATTCACTCATGAGTTTACTGTAGAGCAGGAAGTATCCAATCCTAAGCTTTAAAAACTCACCTGCCTGTGCGATATGGGTAATTGTGTTCGTTATGGTTCCATTCAGGCTCAGACTGATTTGGCATTTGGAATGTGTCTCCTCCCCAGTAAATGACTGAGTTCGCTGTTACTTTAAGGGAATAGAAGAGCTTTTTGTCACTGGAGCTTCCCTTGCGCTTGGCGTAGGGAGGTTGGGCCCTGCTTGGCCCACGAAGATACACATGCTGGTCACAAATGATCCCAAAGCTTCAATCTCCTCAGCGTTTAGCTGGAAAACGCTATCAGAGTTCCATTGTCAAGGAGGAACATACAGAAGAAAGTGTATCAAAGTTAACCAGCCTGTGCATCGACAGAGAGCTCACAGGCAGCAAAGGAAGGCTTCCCTCGCACCCTCATAGGGACGCAAAGCAGTGTTCGAGTTAGTTAACTTTATGGTCCTAATAGGAAAACTAGCTCTAAATCTAATCCTGTGGAGTCTTACTGTTAGTGTTGTACTGCTTCTGTGCCTTGTTGTCTTGGTCTAAAATTGAAAACATGCTCAAGGCCCAGCCGTCAACCCTGCAGACTTCAGCCCTGGTCTTAAATCCAGGTATAGTTCTTGCCTTGCAGTGCTCCAGCTCCGGAGTAACAATTCTGCAAGGCTCTGTTATCATGAGGGTGCCTGAGTAGGTGCTCCAGCAGGTATCTGATCGCCTCAGGCCTGGACAGCCTCCACATTCCTTTTATTTTTATTTAACATTGAATCCTAAGCCATTGAAAAGACCCCTCTTTCAGCATGTGGAGGCACAGAGAAGTGGCCCTTGCTCTCACAGTGCTGGAGAAAAATACACAGCTGCACCGAGGAAAGAGCCTGCTGCATTTCCTATTGCTTTTATCTTTATCTCTTTCTTCTTTATCTTTTATTTTATTGTATTCCTAATAAAGCCATGCACATCCCTTGCATGATTTTATTATCTGAAAAGATAGCAGTGAGAATGGTTTGGTTAGATGCGCAGCTGAAGGACATTTAACCAAATACTAGGTATATTATTTAGTGATGCAACCCTTAGAATAACTAAATTGACACTTAACCAAGAAAAAAAAAAAAAGAAATCTTTGCATGTAGGTGTGAGGTGCAGCATACCGAACATTGGAACAGGTTATGGTCCCTGGATGTTTCTAGGAAATGGGATGGGAGTTAGCTGGTTTATTTAGTGAGTCAAGCCAAAGGCCCCGCAGCCACAGGCGCCAATAGGAGGTCTCCAACAGGTGAGGAAAGGGAAGATTAAAAAACAACTGGCAAGTGTTGTGTCATTCTTCCTTGGTTATAACTTCTGTCAGTCAGCAGTTTTTAGGTCATTTTTAAGTTCATTGTTGTATTTGGGCCATTGCATTTAATAGCCACAGATGAACTCTTCCCACTGGACACCTTGCTAATCTGTTTTTAGCTTATACTTTGAGTTTCCAGAATGACTATTCCTACGGCAAGAAATTCAGTAGATGGAGATGTTACATAGAAAACGCTCGTTTTCCCTTACTTTACAGTCTGCTATATGACCTTGTTCCTAGGGTCTCAGAAACAGTTAACATCTTAATTAAGATTTCTGTGACATTTATCATAAGGCCTCCATCATCTTTTTTCCCAAGCCGAAGTGTATTTATGTAAATGCTTTATATCTCCTTGGATGGAAGCTGTTTATTTTTCAGATTATCCTTTCCACCTTTTGTGTTTCTTTTCACTTCTTCCATAACTTATAAAGTAACAGATGTGGGATTCCTCTTCATTAAATTAGCTGTGTAAACACGAGCTATCGAGGTCTGAACTAAGGGTCCCATGTGTCTAAGACAGACAAAGACAAATTAGCAGCTGCTGCTCTGGTTTCCTTTCATTGGCAGGATGGCTGCACGGTGACCACCGCAGACTGAGGGTCAAGCGCATAGCAGGAGTCAGAGGGGCTGGATCCCTCAGAGGGAATGGGACCTGCATGGAGAAAGTGGAGGTCTATTCAGTGTTGCTAAAATTCATTCTTGGCAAATAGACCAGCTCTTACCCCTTCTCCCGTGTCTGATTTCTACTGAGTGTTTCAAAGAATGTGTTAATTAATTTTACTTTGTAACCCAGCATCTTCCTTTAAAGATGGGTTCCGTTTATTTTCTGCACAGAACTGCTGAGATACAACCCATTGCCCCAGTATGGGCACCAGAACAGCCACATTTAGCCCTGGAACAGGCTGCCCAGGGAGGCTGTGGAGTCTCCTTCTCTGGAGATCTTCCCAACCCGCCTGGGTGCCGCCCTGTGCCCCGTGCTCTGGGTGTCCCTGCTGGAGCAGGGGTTGGACTGGATGATCTCTAGAGGTCTCTTCCAACCCCAACCATCCTGTGATTCTAGGATTTATGTATGTGGCCACGTTACAGGTCCCCACCGTGCACGTACAGTAAGGATCAGTTTTACCTCACGCATTACCCGTTGTTGCCCATTCACAACACTGCAAAAACCCTTCTGAAATTCTTCGTGAACCAAAATCTGATATAAAGAACAGAAGTAAAATGTATGAAATTTTACTCAAGAAGTGCCATATGTTAAGTGTTCTTCAAAGGCCAAGAATATAGCGTATTAAATAATGTGGCCTTTTGTGGCAATCTCTTGATTTAATTGCCATCAGTCTGCTCAATTACACCACTGTCAAGTGGCGGGCTCTTTTTCTGTGCAGAACTGTGGAATGTGGAGCTCTTGTGCCCAGGAAGCAGCGTTCTGTTAATGCAGTTTTTGTTTTGGTTATATACTTCTACCTTTTCACCGCTTCAAAGCTTGATTAAATGGGAAGTATAATGCTTGAGAAATTCCTACATGTGCTTTGAAATTAAAAAATAAAACAAAAAACCCAAAAGCTCACAAATCGCAGGGATATATTTTTATATGTGTAATGCACCAGTGGGATAATGGATGGCTTCTTTAAAAAAGGTGTGTTATGCTTGGCAAATGCACTTGTTGTGAAGCCAGCAGTGCTATCAGAGATCATTTACTGTGCAGCTAAATGCTGCTAGATTGTTTGTCATTATCTCATTGATCGTAATGAGCTGCATTGAAGTTAAGATATGCGGAGATTTTTGTTTCTCTTTTTTAATTAAAAAATAACGTTCCTTCTTCTAATCCGCTCATTGTGTCTGCTGTTCATCAAGCATCGCCCTTATGTAATGCAGCTTAAATTAAACTTTGTGATTGACTTCCCCCTCTTACAGAGTTGTTTGTCTTTAACGTCTTCAGCCTATGAAATGTGGAGGATGTTTACTGTTTATCTCCCTCTTCCTCCTTTTCTCCCACGCTGTTTATCAGGCATTATTGCAGATTCTGCTTTAATGGGCAATGCTGATTTTGGGTCCACTTCATTCAGTTTTTGTATTTCTTTTTCCTGTTTTTATTCTACCCTCTGTAGAGCCTCACTCTTGGGACCCTTCCTTGCCAGAGAGCGTTTCTGGAGAGTGAAGCTGGAAGGAGAAATAGTCCCAATGCTCTGCATACCTCAGGACACAGAAATAGAGCTCAGGAAGATGCAGTCGGCAGCGTGCCTGCTGCCCCTGTCCCACAGAGTCGCCGCTTCACAAGATCACAGGATGATTGAGGTTGGAAGGGACCTCTAGAGACCATCCAGTCCAACCCACTGCTCCAGCAGGGACACCCAGAGCACGGGGCACAGGGCGGCATCCAGGCGTGTTGGGAAGATCTCCAGAGAAGGAGGCTCCTCAGCCTCCCTGGGCAGCCTGTGCCAGGGCTCTGGCACCCTCACAGGAAAGAGGTTCCTCCTCAGCACTGGGGCTCACCTGGTGGGTCTAGAGACGTGGAATTCCGCCAGGCTTCAAGTCAGATTGCATTTTCCAGGGACAGAATGAGAGAACTTTAATAGCGCATGAATGGCGTCTTCCAGACAGGGCAGAGCATCCAGCAGCCCAGTGTAGGGGTGGAATAACAAATACGGACCGTTATCATGATGATATGAAACACAGAAAGAGCTCAGTGTTAGTGCGACAAGCTGTGAGGGCTTCAGGGCAGGACTGCTGCTGGGGCCCCTGTTGTGGCTCCTCAGCCTTGCGTTACCTTGTGGGGCTTTCTAGTGCCCTATGAGAAGAACTGATGGGTGTTAAAAACACACATTGCCCTTGTGAGGGGAAGAAGGAGTGTTATGGTTGATTCTGCAGTCCCCTGGTGGATCTTCTACACCAGCGTGAGGGAGAAGCCACTGGGATAAGGGAAACAGCCAAAGCAGTGGGATTACAGCCCTTGTCCCTGCAGGAATTGTTGTGGTTATTATTTAATTCCTTATCTGAGGCCTTGCGTGTCTGCTATTGTTATTAGCCAGCCCAGTTCTTGTTATGTTAAGATTTTCCTCCTGCTGGCCTGTTTTCAGATATTTTTAGTCTTATGGTTAGTCAGCCTAAAACTGCATCCTTTTGCGTAGTGAGGGAGAGATTATTTTTCTTCCTAGGGATAGGATGGGAAACAACATACAGACTGAAGGAAGTACATGAGCAAGAAGGAAAGGACTCCAGTCATTCTGAGAATGGAAGTTTTAAATTCTTGGTTGAATTTGTGGAGTCTCCTTCTCTGGAGGTCTTCAAAACCCGCCTGGATGCCGCCCTGTGCCACCTGCTCTAGGTGCCTGCTCGAGTGGGAAGGTTGGACCAGATGATCTCTAGAGGTTCCTTTCAACTTTGTAGATTCTGTGATTCTGTGAATTTTGTTAGTTCTGAGCAAAAATCACACTTTCTTCCTCAGGCCTTTAAGTGGATTTCTGTGAGCTTTACTTGGGTCAGCATTTCAAAACTAGATCCTAAGTCTCTGCTCACACTCTGGGTAGTCTAGTGAAAACATCTTTTTATGGTAGAATTATAAGGTATTAGAAAATGTTCTGTACCTATATACAGTTTTTTAGTTGTAGATAATGTTATCATTTTCTTTAACTGAGAAATTTCACTAACAGCCTTTTCAGTATCAGACACAGTTCTTAAAAGGTATGCACCAGCAGCCCTATCTTAGTATGTCCTGGCATTCATTTCATAAGTTCTTTCATATTAAAAAGTCATTCCATTTCTGATCATGATGTTCCCTTTCCTTGTAGAGAGGCTTTAATGGTTGTATTTGAAAGTCTCTCATCAAATATTTGTTGAAAAAAATGTAAAGTGTTACAGTTCAAGCCACTAGGGAAAACTCTTCTGATTGATTTTCTATTTAAAAGTTATTGACAGTGTAGGATATGCTTTTACTAAGGAACATTTTCAATTATGTCCTATTTGATTTTACAGAAGCAGTCAGAATGTCATGGTTAATTATGAGAAATCTCATTTTCAGGCTTGAAACCCTCAATTTTCTTGAGACCAATAGTTCATATCCCAGCAGAGGTTAAATTCCATCTTCATTAATATGAAATGAGTAAATTGAGTACCATGCACTTGTCTGTGTGGGTGTGTTTTGGAGGAGATCAAAAGAACGGAGATCCTGTTTATTCTGTGTGGGTGTTAAAGATCCCAAGTTTACGCTATCTGATGTTTGCAAGTTGCTTAATGCTTTCTACCCTTTGAGATAACTACATTTCAATGGTAGTGCATATAGTTGCAAAATATTTTTTTCAGTATCAGAATTAAAGGTTCTCCGTGCAAGACAGACTATCTCTTGTATATAATTATTGTGTCTATCACTGTTGTGATATTGTGCCTGTATTGGTTAAGCTCTAGGCCATTTATTATTGCTATTTATTGTGCTCATGATTATTACTATATTAATCTGGTATTCTTGAAATGTGATGTGAAAACTGAATGCTGGAGGTCAGAAGGCACCTTTAGAGATCATCTAGTCCAACCCTCTGCTCACGCATGATGGCTCAGAACAGGGGGAACAGGATCTTGTCCAGTAGATTTTGGATATCCACACAGAAGGAGACTCCACCATCTCTCTGGGCAATCTGATCCGGTGCTCTGTTACCCTCACAAAAAAGTAGTTCCTGATACTCAATTGGAGTGTCTTGTGTTTCAGTTTTTGCCCATTACCTCTTGTCCTAATGTTGAGCAACACTAAGAAGGTTCTAAGCTCATCCTCTCTACCCTCTCTACAAGGCATCCTCTCTACAAGGCATCAATGTATACAAAGAGATCTCTCAGACTTCTCCAGGAGGCCAAAGTTTGCTGTCCTGAAGTCCAGAGTTGTGATCCTACATCCTGCCCTGCTTCCTCATCAAAGGGCTCTGAACTTCACCATCTCATGGGCACTGCAGCCAAAGCTGCCCCCATGCTTCACATATTTAACCAGCTCTTCTTGATTTGTTAGTATAAGGTTCAGTAGCACCCCTCTCCATGTTGGCTTACCCACTACCACCACCTGTATCAAAATGTTACTTTGAGAAGCTCTGGGACTGCTTGTGCCTTGCTGTGTTGTCTTCCCAGCGGACAGCCAGCAGATTTCCCAGGAGGGCTCAAGATGACCCTCCATGTTCACGTCCTGTGTGTACTTCCCCAGCTGTACATACCCGCTGCGTACGTATCCCGACTCGAGCTGCATTTTGGTGACTACTCAGTCTTTTAAATATTTCTCCTTCTCCCATCCTTTGTAGTTTAAAGTCCTCCTTACTTGACTGGGCAACCTGCTGTCAAAGACACGTGTGCCCCTCTTAGTAAGGTGCATCCTGTATCTCCCCATCAGTTGTCTGTCTTTCAGAGTCTCATGGTTGTAGGCACCAAAACTCTGTTGCCAGCACCAGCAGTGCAGCCAGTTGTTGAACTTCTTCCTCTGGTACAAG
The DNA here is from genome assembly GCA_032353885.1 of Nothura maculosa. NCBI lineage: Eukaryota > Metazoa > Chordata > Aves > Tinamiformes > Tinamidae > Nothura > Nothura maculosa. The sequence continues at coordinate 2,239,028 of JAUBOD010000826.1, read as the reverse complement.
TCTGCAGCAGGAGTGAGAGCCTTTCTGCGCCCACAAGAAGCCAACAGTTTCCAGCCTCCTCCTCCAGTTTAGCGTGAAGTTTCACAGAGCTCAGAGCCCTCTGGCAGCTCCACTGCTGTGAGGGGCTGGGATTCCCAGAGATGTGTGGTCTTTGAGACCTGTCTATCTCGTGCTCCATGACCATGATCCATGATCTGTGGATCTAGGAGAGCCTACTGCTAGGACTGAAACAAACTGCTGTGTCTGCGTGAGCTGTTGGGGCTCAGTTCAGTGCTGGGAGACCAAACTTTCCAGGTTGGCAGTGGAAGCTGAAAATGTTATAACCTCATGGAAGGTCTCTTCAAGGTCAGGCAAATGTTCAGCTTGTCAGCAATTAAAGTCACTCAGTTGTGCACCATTTGTTTCTCCTTCTTCTTGCTTAAGAGTCAGACTTAATATTTATAAGAAGATGTTTGGGGTGAGTTAGTCCATAATTTCTACTAATATCCAAAGAAAAGCATAATAGTAGGTTAATATGAGGGTAATGTTTACAGCTGAAGACAGCTTGGCCTGAAGATATTTCCATGGCAACAGAAGGATCCCTACAGATGTCTTCCTTCCAAACCTGATGCTGTTTATTAAAGGCTGTCTGTAGTACAATCTCTAATTATCATTAGGTAAAGAAAGGTTGTGAATGTGGGTGGACTGCTTGGCTGGTGCTCTCTGACTGATTTGTTTAGTGCAGCTTTGAAATACAGTTACAAAAGAATATTAGGAACCTGAGATCACATAACTGGTTCTTTCTGTAATCTCAGACTTAATTCTAGAGCATTGGCTAATAAGACCAAAGGATCTGATCCACAGTATAGAGGCGGTGGGGGAAAAGGTTTTTAGACGTTTTCAACATGGTGACTATTAAAGATAAAAGAACATCCAAAGCATGCGGGATAAACTGAAAAATGCTGGGTTACAAATGGTAAGGGATGCACTGCACAGTAACACAAGGTTATGTGAAAAGCAGAAAGCTTCTGTAAGTAGCAGAAAGGGAAAAGAAACTATAGGACACTAGCTAAAGGGGAAGATGAGAAAATACTGGGTGGCAGAAGAAGTTGGAATACTCAGTGACCTTCTTGCTTAAGTCTTGACAAGATAGATTGGTTAGCACCAAATGCTTAGCACAATTGCAGCTAAACAGGCAAGCTCTAGGATCACAGGATAGAAGGGCAGAGAACAGGTTAAAAAGACATTTTCTTAAGTTAGATGCATTCAAGTTAGCATGCTTAGGATCGATTTTATTCAGGATGCAAGAAACTAATTGAAGCAGTATTGAAGCCAGAAGCAATCATGGAAAACTCAGGGGGGACAGGTGGCATCCTATACCTTTTGAAGAGGGTATATAGAAACATAGCTTACAGTGGAGGGACAAGAAGCATCTTAATATTGTATACCAGGCAACCTAATCTTGGCATCAGAAAGATGATCAAACATATAACTAACAAAAAGCAAGTGGCCATGGATGAGCGTAAACTACAGTTTCTAAGACCATTTTGTAACAGAGCACAGCACATTGTCTTCTGATTACAGTACTGAGGACAAAAACTACCTTAAACATGGAGCTCACTGAGGTTGTTAAAGGAATCTTATAAAACTTATGGAGTCTCCTTCTCTGGAGGTCTTTAAAACCCGCCTAGATGCCGCCCTGTGCCCCGTGCTCTGGGTGTTCCTGCTGGAGCAGGCGGTTGGACTAGATCATCTCTAGAGGTCCCTTCCATCCTCAGGCAGTCTGTGATTCTGTGATAACTCTGCCTGACACAGAGTACCGTGGTGACCCTTGAAGGTTGGCTTCACAAAGGGGGGCAGTGTGAGACTTTAGTCATGCTTTGGCTGCAATCATATATGACGTCTCAGAAACAGTCTGGAGATTTAGAGTGTATGTGTAACTATTACTGTGTAGGTGACTGCAAATGTACACCTGGAGCGTGATGGTATGTCCTCTGGCAGAAATGTACCTATAGTTGGGATATCAACTCTTGGATGATATCCCAAAGAATATCATCCACAGAGGGTATCACAGAACCACAAAATGACAGAACAGCTGAGGTTGGATGGGGCCTCTGGAGATCATCTGGTTCAACCTCCTGCTCAGATAGGTTTTTCAGGGCTGTGTCTGTTTGCATTTTGAACATGTAAAAATGGTAATGGAGACCCCAGAACCTCTCTGGGAAATTTGTTCCAGTGTCTGACCACCCTAAGGATTTTCTTTTCTGAAGTTTAAATGGAGTTTCCTGTATTTCGATTGGTGTCCCTTCCCTGAGCTCTACTTAAAAAAAGCCTGACTTTATCTTCTTCCTTTGTGCCTTCCTGCCTTTGCCATCAGATAATTATACATACTGATGAGATCACACAACCCTTCTATTCTCTGGGCTAAAGAAAGCTTACAAATTCTAATTTTGTAAGTTTTCTGCAAGCGAAGTTCTGAGTGACTGCAAGCACTTCAGAAGACAGGATTAAAATCATTAAAATAGAAAGGAGATTCAGAATCATTAAGATGAAGATCAGTAAGTAAAAGTGACAATTTTAGGATGGAAAATCAAGTTAATGAAAGTTTGATATGAAATAACTGACTAGAACAAGCATTGAGAGATTAGTGCTTGGTCTAGAAACGAAAATAGCATTCAAATTCATAAACAATTGTTCTTCGCATCACAAAGGCTATGATGAAAAATAATACCTTTGATGATAGGAAAAAAAATCTAATTTTAATTGCAGTTACACATTTTAAGGCCTCCTCCTGAGGTTATAAAACTCTAGTTATTCTAGTAAAGAAGATGAGGCCAAACTCTTCTCGATGTCTTACAGGACAAGGGGCAATGGGTACAAGTTGCAACACAGACAGTTCCATGTCCATGTGAGGAAGAACATCTTTCCTGTGAGGATGACAGAGCCCTGGCACAGGCTGCCCAGGGAGGCTGTGGAGTCTCCTTCTCTGGAGATCTTC
>JAUBOD010000826.1:2215780-2225811 GCA_032353885.1 Nothura maculosa | reverse complement strand
GGTTGGACTAGATGATCTCTAGAGGCCCCTTCCAACCTCAGCCATTCAGTGATTCTGACCATATGCCTTTGACCAAAGGTTAGTCTGGACAAAACATAGGGGATATTGATAGACTCAGGAAGTAAACCACAAGTTCTGAATGCGACTATCATTTCTCATGAGGTGTTTTGCCTCCCTTTTTCATTATCTCCCCATTTTGCAACTTGGAAGTTTCTCTTATAAATCAGAAAGAATAGAGTATACAGCACCCTACCAGATTTCTTTTTATCCTTTGAAAGTTTTAACTATGGCAAGAATAACCTCCTTTCATTGCAAAAGTGGAATATTAGAAAACAGCTCTGTGTTGTGTTTTGTCACCTTGGTTTAGCTCATTTCAGTATGCTTGTATGTAGGCCAGTATTTAAATCTGGTTAATAACTAGAATGTATTCCTGCATTAGTGCCATCTGGGGGCCTTGGTCATTTGTAAGTCTTGGTTGGAACTGCTGCTGTTTCAGTTTTGACCGATGCGGCCTAAATTTGTCTTGGATGCAACTGCCTTAAACTTCCCATTATCAAAGAGAGAGAAAGGCAGAAAGGCAGATTGGGACGCCTAGGCCAGAGCTTCTCCCTTGTCCCTGCACTGTGTCTAACTGCCACAAAGATGCAGCATCTCTCCCTGCTTTGACAGCCCCACAAACTCCTTTCTGCCTTGCGGGAAGCTCTCAAAGCTCTGTTGACTCCACTGACTGTAATGGAAAATGATGCTCCTGGCTCATGTGGAGACATTTGCATCTGAACACGGGAGTGGGGAACACTCCTGTATTAGCTCTGCTTACAGCCTGCTTGTGGCAGGACTGTACCATGGGGTACCATCTGTACCATCTATAGCTCAGTGCTTTTTTAGATACCTAAAATACACTTTCTTAAATTGTCTGCAAGGACTACTTAAGCCCAACAGTTGTTTTTTTTTTGTGACTTTGTTTTCTTTTAAAGAAACCCTGAGAGTTATTCCCCTTTCTTAGTCAATAATTTTTCTGAGTTGTATTGTTTTCTAATGTGTGTTTTCTGATGTGTGTAATCAGGCTTTGTTCAGTGGCTGAAGCTGTAGTATGTTACCTGGTTGGTGATGTGTTACTTAAGTTTCTGTTAACTGAAAGGCAGCTCTCTCGACTCAAAGGAAGATTGCAGAGACATGCTGATCTATAAGGAGAATAATATTTGGTTATTAAATGCCTCTGAGATTTCATAAAATACCTGTCTATTCAGGGAGAGGACCTTTGTCTAGTTTAAGTAATTGATAACAGTAAAATATCACATATATCATATTATGACATTCTCAACAGATCATAAATTCTGCCTTTTAAACAGTTGTATTCTGCCTTAAAAGTATTTATTTACCTTTTTGTTTATTTAAAAGCCAAGGTTTTGAGATCGTGCAGCCCAGCGATGTCTCCCTGTCTCTGTAGATCCCTGTTCCCTAGAAATCCCAACTGTGCGGGCTAACTCAGACCTGCTTGCAGAGCATGGCCTTTTCCTATCGATCTTTCATAGACCCCTTGGGAATGACTCTAAGGTTAAGTAACTGAGCTGACCTGTGGGTTTGTGTGGTTTGTTTCACACTCATTTTGTGGCCTTTTTCTTCTTCTTTCAGTTTGTGACGATAGGATGTCACCAAAAATGCGTGGTGGGGAATTGTGAGGGAAATGACCGGCCAACTCCTTGCTATTTAATATACCAGGATTTGGCCTTAACGATTCTGTGATTCTATGATATTTGTTGTTGTTACGCTATACAATTGCTCTTACAAATCCTGTATTCTTTTCCTAAGATGTTTTCCGTATCCTTAAAGATTTATAGAGTAAACTCATTTACCGGAGACAACTGGCTTAATCTCCAAAGGACAGACATGTCCCTCTGTGACCATAGGCTGTTACTTCAGACTGTAATGAAGTTGTGGTTTCAAAGGCTGGGCTTTCTGCCTGCAGTCAATATTTCCATGATGAGCTGTATCATATGCATTAATATTGCCCTTCATACTGTGAAATCCTTTGAGACAGGTAAGCTGAAATGAAAGCGTGAGTTACCTTTCGCTTGCCAAATTGCTCATTTCTTCCAATTTTATGTCTTACCTAATACTATGGAAATATGGTTGTTCTTTCATTTTAAGACTTCTTAATCATCCATATTTTTCTATGTTGAGGTCAGACTTTTGAAATTACATTGATGACTGAATTAGCCTGCAAAACACAAATATTCTTTTGCAATGCTGGATATGAATCAGTTGCCTGAAAATTCCTCTGATAAATTCAAAAATCAATCACCTGACAATTCCTCACATTCAGTGATCTTTTTGGTGATCAGATGGCCCTAGATGTGCTGTTTTTTTTTGTGGTTGTAATAGTCAGAATGGATAAACTGATAAAGCAGTGTTTGTGGCCATCTGAAAACCCGTCCCCTCCGAGGAAGGGTCATTAGTAGGTTCAGCAGCAGCTCTGTTCTCCGTGAGCAATTGCTGCATCTCAGGGGCTGCCACCTGGGCTACGTAACATCTAATATTATGCTGAAAACATATTGAACTGTAAAAAAAAAAATCAAAAAAGTGAGCGAATACTAGAATACAATTCATTCTGCTGCTACAATTCAGATTCCAGAGGCAAAATCCCTTGCAAAAGGGCAAAATCAGGAGGCCCTTGGTTTGCAGGGATGTTGGCCCCGACTCCATTGTGCCAACTCCACGTAGTGCAGCTGCTGAGTTTAGTCCTTAGGCTACTTCAGCCGCCTTGCCTAGTGCTGGGGATGCCCTTTCAGTGTGAGCACCAGCAGACTTTGCATTTCATAAAATTGCAGTATCTGTCACAGGCAGAAAAGTATAGCAGTTATTTGCCTTCCACATAAGAACTCTGTTTAAAAAATGATGATAAAGGCTGTCCTTACATTTCAGGATAATAAAGCAATAAAACTATCAGTTTTGTCCTGTACAGGGCCTGGATTAGTTATTAGTTGGACATAAATTGCTGTCTGAGCCATAGAGTCATTGGATATGAAGTTAAACAGGTTCCTCAAAGTGCAGCTGAAGAAGACGCTTCTTCATTGAAGTGTATTGAGGCTGCTGGCACGGTGTGATGTTATGAAGCACCTCAGCTGTCTGTGAGGACTCTCTGGCTTCATATTCACTGCGAGTTGTTCTATTACAGCGGGTGCACAGGGATGCTAAGCAGCCCTTTCTCAGTGCTGCTGTCATGCCAAATGATGCTCAGTCCCACTCGTCATTTGGACACCTACTCCTGCACAAGCAAGAGCTTGACTTTCCCTTTCTCCCCTGAAAAAGGTCCTGTCCTCTACACTAAAAAGTAAATGGACATTTAGCATCAGCTGAAGACTATAGAGATTTAGGGGTCAAAATTCAAAAGTGGAAACCTTAAACCTTTGATGATAAAAAAGTTGGAGGACTGTGAATTTTTTGATGCCCCAGCTTTTTTATCTTGTATTTTTTTAATGTGCTTGTGGCGTTCTAAAAAGGCAAGGAAGCTCAGTGATGTCTGTGTCTAATCAGAACTAGTAAAACGGGTGTTCTCTGTGTATCTCCTGTTGAGATGAGCTGACCTGGCAGGTGGGAGATTAAAACCTTAACTGCAGTGACTCAGAATGGAGTCAGAATGTGTTTGAAATGCCTTGAAACCTTGTATTTCAAAATACAAAAATAGCAGGTAACGTCCATGACCTCTTTTCACCCAGAAGAATGGATCACTTAATCACTAATGATTTGTGAGACCTGGGTGGAGTTGGTACCAGTTCGAATCTGTACCTCATACTTCCAAGGAAAGCTTTATTTATGAGGCTTTTTATGGCTTATGAGGTCCTGTTACGAGGTTCTTCTGTGATGGGATCTTTTTTATGCATCCTACAGATGATCCTGCAGTGGCATCCTGGTTTCCTGGGAGGTAGGTAGGTGATTTTGGTGTCTACTTGGTGCTCCAGGCTGTTCCCACTCCACCCATTTGCCATCTCCCATTTGAGAATGGGACCAAAATTTATGACTCCCTCCATCCAGCGAGCCTCAAAGTAGGTGTCTCCTCACTGAGAGCTACTCTGAATTTTCCTATAAAACTGTGAAGCACAGGAGAGTATAGGACACATCCCCCCACCTGCTATTCTTGATTTTAGAAGAGACTTGAGTGTTTTTAAAAGATGCTTCCAGTTCTGGAATTTTCAGTGGAAGATTGTGAAGTCGCTAAACCACCAAGCATCAACGTGGACAGGTATTGGACGTTCCACTGTTCTTAGGAATCACTTCTGTGGGGGCTAAGTTAGATGGTTTCTTGTTCAGTGCCTGGGTTTTATTTCTGTTTTGGTTTCTAAGGTATAAAAGTCTCATCTGAGGTATTTCAGTGCCCCTAGTCTGTAACCAATGAGGTTATAAGAGCCTCATAGTTGGAATTTTCTGGCCACAGAGTTGCTTATCTGCATCTATCCCAGTCCTGTGTTGGAAATCTGGACTGCTCAGGGTTGGAGAGGGAAGTGTCGGGGGAAGACCAGCACCTGCTGCCCTTTGCTGATACCACCATGGCCACTGAGCAGATCTGCCCTGGTAAAGTAGTAACAAAATAGGGAGCAAAGAAGCTGCAGAGGCAGGAAGGGGCATCCTGTGAAATGGCACTGGGATGACGGCGTGCGCCGCTGGAGCGTGGTTGTCACCTGTGCTCTCACAGTGCCTCAGAAATGTCACTCAGAAATTTCATACTTGAGGAGAGAGTGATTGGCTTCTGCATAAACCCACCGGGATAACCCCTGTACTCCACGTTTCCTTATTAAGAGCTGTGAATTCCTGAAGCCAGGTAAGGAGGCTCCCGACCGTTCATATCACAGTTGCGCTGAGAGCATCACGATTTCCTGCCTTACGCTTTCAAGTGATACCAGGCATTTATGTGCCTGCTAGAGATGGACATGCTCTTCTTAATTCAGTCGGAAGAAGACCAAATTTAAATGGGAATTCTCCCATTTAATCAGTAATATATTAAGGCTTGTCAGTGCTAATTACTGCTATAAAATAGCTTAAACACTGGACCCATATATCAAAGGGAGAAATAGTGCCTGTGTCTCAGCAGAAGCAGGAACAGTCTGCCTGCTTGGAGAAGTGTTTGATGTGCTTCCTTTTTTTGTTCATGGAAATGATAGGTAACAGATAAATAAAACTATTTAATTTCTACTCTTTTCAGAGCTAGCCTGTACTCCCCAAACACTAAATAAGCACAGGAGTTTTCAGTGTCACTCAGGTCTCCTTTTTGAGCCGGAACAGCAAAGCAGAACATAGGCAGGAGTGGACCAACTTGTGCATTTTAAACCTAGGTGCTCCTCAAAATCACTGGGAAATTCAGAATATAAATGGTTCCTTCATGTAAGCCCTGTCTGTTGCCGAACAGGGGTCGGCAAGCCTCATTCGCTAGCTGGACTGACCTGGGGCTCTGCTCGCCCCAGGGCCACAGAGCATAGACCCCAATATGAGGATGCAGCAAAATGGCGTTCATTGCGTCGTTCGAATTGTATATATACTCCCACAACGGTGGGGAGATTCACCTACTGCCCAATTAGTCGGCATGGGGTTATCAGTAAGGTAATTAATTATGCCCCTAGCTTCCCGTGACATCGCGAGATCTTCCGAACGGCATTCCCTGTGCTCTATACACTATGCTGTACTATATCATCTACTTAAGCTAAACTCTCTACTCTATCAAGCCCCTAAAAAGCATGGTAAATTCCCACACCTGTCTTTTGCCTGCAGCGAATGCATGTATCTACGTGTGTATCTGCAAATGCAGCAATAAGAGCCCAGAAAGAGTGTAAACATATGAGCTAAAGACCCCCTTTCTTCGACCCTAGCAGGTATTTGGGTTCAGAGTGACTGATCTGGCAAAGCGTGGGCTCCCTTTCCAGTACCAGCTAGATCAGAACCCGTGAGCAGGGACACATGGCTCTGCATGTATCTATCACTGAGGGATGGGCAACATGTTTCCTTTTTTACTGATATAATGAGGTAGAGCAGGAAGTTAAGGAAAAATGTCTTCCCTGTGAGGGTGCCAGACTCCTGGCACAGGCTGCCCAGGGAGGCTGTGGAGTCTCCTTCCCCGGAGATCTTCCCAACCCTCCTGGATGGAGCCCCGTGCCCCGTGCTCTGGGTGTCCCTGCTGGAGCAGGCGGTTGGACTGAATGATCCCTAGGGTTCCCTACCAACCCCAACCATCCTGTGATTCGGGTATTCTTCAGACATTGGTTGTTTTAGGGACAAACTGGTTTGCTCAGAGGAAAAACTTGGAGGAATTCATTTCAAATTCACTAGCTTATTATAATAAGTAAAAGAATAAAAAAAGATCAAAAATAACATTATATTTTGACTGCATGAGCAGTGGGTCAGTAGTATCAAGTGGGTCAATGTATGTCTTCAATGACAGTCCTGTCTGAAAATTGCATTGATTCTTAGCAGAGACTTCTGAACAGCTAGAAAATGAAAATATTTTGTTGTTGAAAAACAGATTGTGGAGTAGCCCAAAGCATTATTTTCTCTATTTTCATTTCTTCTACTTTTCACTCTAGACAAGTAGGGGGAATAGTTTGTGCCTTGTTGTACTTGGCACTGCGGGGAGCATATAAGAATTTCCTGTTGAATTAAGATATATACATCTTAAGGAGACTCAAGAGAATCATTTTACCTACAGTTTAGCTTCAGGTGCCTAATCCGGTAATTTTTATGTATTACCTGTTGTCAACATTTCTCTAACAAAATTCTGCTTTAGAGAGTGTCATATTTTCTGATCAGTAGCATTATGCTAAGCTTAGGAGTTATTAATTTGCAGTTATGAAGACCTTTCCTGAAAATTGATGTTTACTCTACTAAAAACAATTAGCCCTCTGGAACGAATTTACACTGTTGTCATCCATGACTAATAATATAGTGATCTTATTAGTTCTGTATTACTCTCCTCTGAGGAAAACTAATAAACGCCCAATTTCTCCTGCTGTGTAATAAAAATCACTGTGATATCATTAACTATTTAAAATATATCTGCATTAATTTTAGTTCGGTCGCTGTGATATATATTGTTCCTAGGCATAAAGATATTAAGAAATTTAAGAATATGAGTGTGTACAGTATTCTCAGATTTCAAATATGATAATTTCATATAATCAAAGATCTGTTATAGATACCCAGTGTAGGCTTTATTTTATAATATGAAAATAATTAAAGTAAATAACAGTGGATTTTGTTCCATGCTGCTTATATTCAGTACCCTTTGAAAAATCAGAAAGAGTAAGGTAGTATAAGTATGGCTTAGTGGTTAGAATCCTTTGAGCTCTTTATTCTGTATTGCAATGTTCAAGTTTCAGTTCTGAATAGTGATATTCCAGTGCTGGAAAAATACTTCCTATTCTCCTTCCAGGTTTTCCTTTCTGTAGAATGGAATCCGTACATATTATACATATGAGAGATTCCCGAAAAGTGATCAATTTGCAGTGCTCAGTAAGTAGTTACTATTGCTGCAGGATGAAAGCTGAAACAACAAAGGTCTCTGCAGTCACCCCCGCAACGTTGTGTGCAGGGGTGTGTGGTACCTGCTCTCCCAGGCACCATATCAGGAGAGTGTCCATCTCAACACGTAGCCTGTCTTTGTTTAGCCTTTAACTGGGGCTTCTGTAATATATGTATAAAAACTCAAAAAAAGGCGCACACATAGGTTTTTATTCTTTTTTTTTTCTTTCTCTAAAAGTAAATACTATGACATAAAAGGTCAATAAGAGAAAGTCAAAATGCATTCCAAATACATTAAAAACCCATTTGTCAAATGCCTATATTTATGTTTTATACCAGAATGCATTCATGTCTGGGGAAATAATGGTTGAGAATAACCATCCTAATCTCCCTCTCCAAAAACCATCCTAATCTCCCTCTCCAAAAAAAAACAAGTGTGTTGAAAAACTAGCAGCAAGCCTGAATGAGCCCTTGGGGATTGCTAGAATGAGGATTGCTTTCCAGCCTGATTCAGACCCTGTAGAGGGCAACTATCTCAGATGCTCTTTTTTTTTGCACACCAGTATTGCCAAGGGATAGGATATTTCAGCAGTGGTTTTGCGGGATATCTGCTGACAGTAGATGCATGTCAGCAATTTTGGGTTCCACTCTTGAAGCTGGCAGAGCATTTTGCTTTACTTGGCACAAGTTCTTTTGTCTGTACACCCTAAATGTGACCCTCTCCTCCCTTTTAGACTGGGTCATGGACACTCTTCCTCTCCACGCCTTCATTTAGACTTCCCAGAGGAGAGGCTGGTTCAAATGAAAACTATTTTATCTCTCCCAGTTGGACCCCTATCACCCTCTGAAAGACTTCATTTCAGTCACATCTAGCTGTAGTAGGCTCTATTGAAGAACCCAAGAATTCATGTATTTATTTTACTAAAGGAAATAGCATGTCAAAATTGAGAAGCAGTCTTATTTGGGAGGTTGGAAAAACTCAGCATAGACTTCAGAGTTATGGTGAATGGGGAGAAGAATGAGGTTCATTTGAGAAAGAAGGAATCCATTTGGTGCAGATTTAAGATGAAGAAGGACATGTAGAGAGAAGCAGAAAGGAAAAAAAGAAAAAGAGAAACAGATTTTCTCTCTTCTGGATAACGTATCAGGTGCGAGCTTAAGGTACGGCACTTCCAAGGCCACCACTCCAAATGTTTTATTGGCTATTGGAAACTTGTTGCAACTCCATGCATAACATGGGTACTCCGTGTGTTTCCTCGGTATTTCAGTACTAGAGAGAAACTGCAAAAAGATCGAGTGACTGAAAGTTCTAAGAACAGTCCTGTTTTACTTCCCTCTGTCGTGTCAGCTGGCACAAAGAGCTTTGCTGAGGTACCTGGCACTGCTTGCTCCAGGAGGAGCAACATGGATATGTAAGGTCAGCTTGGGAGCGTTGAGTTCCCAGGTTGAAAGAGCCATCACTAGGTTTGAGTTGCAGCTGCATGGCAGCTTGCAGATAGCTAAAGGGGACGCCTGAAAGCTTCATGCATTATTTGACAGTATTTGTCACTATAGTCCCTCTTTATTGACATTTATGAATAGTCTGTGGCCACAAAATGTAACTTGTGGCTCTTTGGCAAATGTTTGCTGTGAACAACTTTCCTGTGAGGGTGCCAGAGCCCTGGCACAGGCTGCCCAGGGAGGCTGTGGAGTCTCCTTCTCTGGAGATCTTCCCAGCCCGCCTGGATGCCGCCCTGTGCCCCGTGCTCCGGGTGTCCCTGCTGGAGCAGGGGGTTGGACTGGATGATCTCTAGAGGCCCCTTCCACCCTCGGCCATTCTGGGATTCTTCAGGCATTGTTCTAGAGATAAGCTGGTTTTCTCCGAAACACTGAATACTAGTAATTCAGAAATTATTCTTTAATTTCTGAAAATTTTTAATATTATCACAAAAGTATGAATCTGGTATTAATGTTCTTTTTACACTTAAATCATATTACAAACAGTATCTTACATCTTACATTCCTGTTGCTCTATACCTTTGTAATATCCTTATTTCTCTTGAAGAAAAACATCTTATAAACCCTCATAAATTAATTAATAAATTAATTTCAACAGATTCTTCCTTTGATAATGTACTGGTGACAGTGCTCAAATATAAGTAATACAGCTGTGCTGAACACCTGTTTTTCTGAATGTGTTAATGGTTGAGGGCTGGAGAGAAAGGAATTTCTTCTGAAATGCTGAGGATTTGGTTTCTTGTTCAAGAAATGTATCATTTTTACATTTCATGTACTAGGTAGTACAGGCACAGGGGCTGATTAGTTTCTTGGGCTCTTGAGGAAGTCGTTAGAGAAATCCTTTGGTAAATCCTCAGTCACTTTGGGGAAGAGAGAGGAAAGTAATGAGCTGAGTGCTTCCCCTGCCTTTGGACAAGGATTATTTAAAAATAAGTCATTTCACACTAAACATGTTTCCTTCCTTCCTTCCCTCCTTCCTCCCTCCCTCCCTCCCTCCCTCCCTTCCTTCCTTCCTTCCTTCCTTCCTTCCT
>JAUBOD010000826.1:2202926-2214880 GCA_032353885.1 Nothura maculosa | reverse complement strand
TTTCTTTTCTTTTCTTTTCTTTTCTTTTCTTTTCTTTTCTTTTCTTTTCTTTTCTTTTCTTTTCTTTTCTTTTTCTCTCTTTCAACTCTCCAAGAATTACACTGAGATAATGATGCATTAGGTGAATCATGACTACTTTAAAGTGGGTATCTTTCAGTCTTGGCTGTTGAAGCACATCCAGTTTGTACAAATGCATTTGCTGAGAGCCTTTATTTATTTTACTAACCCCTGGACTCTGCCCTCTGCCTCTCTTGGTGCCCAGTGATGTTTTTCAGAGCAGCTTCAGTGGGAACTGCTGTAACACGGTCTGACTCAATCCTGTTTGGGAGTGTGGGGGGCTCTGAACTCGGGAGCACAAACTTCACCTTGACCTGGAGCAGCCCTTCCTTGGAAACTGATAGTGAGGAAGGCCCTTTTTAGCTTGTGTTTTCCAGTAAAAAAAAAAAAAAAAAAAAAAAAAAAAAAGAAGGCAGCTGCCTTCTATTTTCTCGCTCTTCTTCAATGTGACCTCCCTCCCGCATTTGGGATGGATCCCAAGCGAGCGGTTCTGTCAGCGCAGGAAGGAGCCGCCTCGAGCACAGACACACATGTGTGTTCACCCCGTGCTCTTGCGTTTGGAAACAGTTTTTAAAATATTTTACTTGATTTTAGTGCTCAGCTGTCTGCCTGTTCACCCCTCTGGTTTTGCGCAGCTGCCTGCCACCTCTGCTCTGGCCCTCACACAGACCGACAGCGGTGGCGACATCTCAAAGGGAGCATGCTGGAGCCTCGCACACTCCTGGAAGCCAGGAGGGGTTGAAGTAGAGGTGGTTTAGTTCTTTTTTTTTTTTTTTTTCCAGGTTGTATTACTTCTCTTCTTTAAATGGGCTAATTGCAGAATATTTTTTCTGGTTTGGTCGATGTAGAGGTATTTGGGTAGAGGTGTGTGAGAGTTGGATTTGCTTATGATGGGAAGGGACTCTCAAAGACACCTTTTAATTTTAAAGCAAGTCAGGTGTGGCTTAGAGATAGGAAACAAACCACATCTGTGAGCCTGAGCTGGGAGCTGGACCTCTTTGAGCCGAGCTTGCCGGGCTGTCTGAGGCGCCCAAGGCCCCACGTGCCGGGCAGTGGCCTCTCCCGCTCCACAGGTGGCTCCTCAGGGCCACGGCAGGATGGGAGCTGTTGGGAAGATGATCTCATGGCAGGCGGCTGCAGAGCTGCGGGCAGTGTGGGCATTCGGTGGGATGAGCTTGCAGGAAGGACTGGGAAAAATAGCCGGCTTTAATTATGAAAGAACGGAGAAGGGGAGCGCGGCGCTTCGAACCCAATCAACCCTGGGTGCCACTTGTGTGGCCGTGCAGTTTCAAATAGGTCTTGTCCAGAAGCAAAAGCATTTCTGCCTTAGCAGGTGCTATCTGTCATTTCAAACTGAGCCTGTGTTTCTTTTCTGTTTTCCTGGGAAGTGTTTGAAATTTGGTAATCCGGTGTATTCCTGGTTATTTGGATTTCACCCAGGATGCTCTCTAACCGGAGCTGAGGGCTGTTCTGGTGCTGCCTGCGCTACAGCAGAGGCACCTGCGTGGTTCACATCTGGGCAGCCTCTTCTTTTCCCTTCTTTTTTATTTTTTGAGAATTAACATTATTAATGTTAATGACTCCCTGTCCTTTAACTCTGACAAAACAAAATCCCCTGGCCCCATCGGAGAGGGACGGGATGGGGCAGCCGCGAGGGGCTTTTGGTTGAGCTGCCTGCTTGAAGAGTTAAATGTTCTGCAACTTATTTTGTAACTTCCCATCCCCAAAGCCAGTTTATTTTACAAACACTAAATTTAGTCTGTTTGGTTTCCGTCATCAAGGACAGCTTTCCTGGTTTGCTTCCTTACAAATGATTTGACCTTGAGGGAAGGCTGCCAGGAAGAAGGAACGATCTGGAAACTGACAACTGATTGTTGGAGTTTCCAAAGGCTGTGCAGAGCCTCCAGCTCCACCAAGGTGCACAGGGAAGCTTAGGAATGTGGGGAAATTCACAGACTGCAGGGCATCAGGCTGAGCTGCTAAATAATTAAAAAAACTGGGTTCCTAATCCCGCAGAACCCTGCAGGGATTTGGGATCCTGCAGAACACTGAAGGGGTTCCTAATCCCGCAGAACCCTGCAGGGATTTGGGATCCTGCAGAACCCTGCAGGGATTCGAGGTCCCGCAGCAGGTGACACATTCTCACTTGTGTACGTGCCACACTTTGCCAGAGGTCTTTGGGTTGGTTGTGGAGTTCATGGGCTCTTTTTCCATAGAGGATAGGGAAGCTGACCATAAGGAATGCTTTTATACACAGCCAAAAAAAAGGCTCACCATGTGTCCTGGCAGGAATTTGTTACCGGCAAGCTAATGAGATGGAGCATAACCAAGAACACAGCGTTCGAGGGCACACATGGAAAGCCAAGAGCACTGACGAGTAGAGGCTGCGGCCTCTACATCCAAAGAGCCTCTTCTAATAGGGAGCCAGATTAAGGTGCCTTCCAGTCCTGCTCCGGCTTGGATCTCAGCCGATGAGGAGCAGCCCAGGCTTGCATGCATGGGGACACGGTGTGGGGACACTGTGGGGATGTGGTCGGGGCCCTGCTGGGTCCCAGCTGGAAGCGGAGGCTGAAGCTGTTCGGCTCCTCCACAGGAAAGCAGAGGAGCAGTGAGGGAAGCTGCATGACACTGGATCAGGAGCAGTGAGGGAAGCTGCGTGACACTGGATCAAGAGCAGTGAGGGAAGCTGCATGACACTGATCAGGAGCAGTGAGGGAAGTGCTATGTGAAGCTGTGTCCTCACATCCCATTTCTGTGGCCTAGCCCTTGTGTCCAGCCAGCCGCTGCTTTACACGGACCTCCAGCTGAGCCCTTCCTAGCCCTGCATCCTCCCTGGGAGCTGCCAGGCACTCAGCAAGAGCACTTGGACCCCGAGAGCCCAAAGGAAGCTGGAAAAACCAACACAGCCATTTCGGGGCAGCTAGATGGGGCAAAACCTCAAATCTAGCAGTCATCTGTGCCCACAGCACCACGAGAACCCCAGTTCATTAGATAAGGATGAAAAGACAAGGAAAAAAGTAACTTGTTTTTCACTCAGTTGACTTCATGAGGAGAGAGTCTGAAGTTATATTGCTGAATGTCCCTGAGATGCTGTTGTCATCCTCTTCATTAAAAAAGAAGTGGTACCATTAACTAAAATGAACATCAATGTTCGTTGACCAGGGAAATGAGCAGTACTAATTCTCAATTAATAACACTGGGGAGATACTAAGAAATAGTGCTCAGAGAATGTAGCTTTCTTTTTGGCTTTGTTTATATTCCTGTTCAGACAAGCTCCTGTTTGTACTTTGACAGGCAATGGTAGAAAAAAACTATTTTTCTAGAAAATAATGCTAATTTAAGGTATAGAATTTTGATATAAGTACAATTTAAATACAGCTTTCGCAGTTTGATTTAAAATCTGAGATTTTGGAGAAACACATATACTAGTTAGTTACTGTTACATGCTGAATTGTGGGTGTAAATCACTGCCACCAGAACAAAGTGTAGCATGTCTTTGTGCACAGTTTGTATGAGAAACACTTGTAACATGATACTTTTCTCTATTCTTTTTTTTTTCTTTTTTCTTTTTTCAAGTGATTTGGTGTAATTACTGCAATAAAATGGAAATGAGACTTGAAAAAAAATGTAACTCTGTTATGATAAATGATGTACAGTTTGTCTTAAAGATGCAGAAAGGAGTTGACTGTCAAGAAATCTCTTAAAAAAGATGCCCAGAACATTGCTAGAATGGAGACCAGTCTTGAAAGCTGGGTAGCTTGGGCAGCTGCACGGTGGCAGGAGGAAAGAGGTTTGAAGAGGGAAGTTGAGTCTCACATCTCCACATGATGTGCATCCATCACGTGCATCCGCAGAGCTGCCCCAGGGAGGGCATGTTGTAGTGCTTTCCCGCCAGGGCATATCTGGAGTTACATCAAGATCCTTTAAGTAGTTTTTCTGAGGGAAACCTGAAGTCCTAGCCAGTGCTGACAGCTCCAACCAGAACAGATTTATTTTCTGCATTGCTGAAAAGAGTAATTTTTACAGCATTTGTCTGCCACGTCTGCGTTTCTAGTGTTGGCACTGTCCACATAAGATAATTTGGGGTCTTTCCTTGCAAGGTCATCATGGCTCTTGCTGTAAAAGGCCTCATGCTACTTGCTGCAGAGGCAGGTGGGGCCTTTGAGGGGCTTTTGAGGAGGTTAGAGAAGACCTCCTTCTCTGGATGTCTTCAAAACCCACCTGGATGCCGCCCTGTGCCCCGTGCTCTAGGTGTCCCTGCTGGAGCAGGGACGTTGGACTGGATGATCTCTAGAGGTCCCTTCTAACCTCAACTACTCTGTGACTCTGAGATTTTGGATCAGGCTGAGCTCAGTTTCTGGGCTGCTTTCAGGGTCCATATAGGTCCACGTTGCCAGCTGCAAAAGTGTCCATGAAGCTGCTGGAAGCTTCACATTTACTTGGCATTTCCCCCATGGCAAGTTCATCTGTCCTGGGGATGGAGCCAGCAGTGTGAACGGCTTCTAGATGCCCTCACCCAGCCCTGTGTGCCAGGGGACACAAAGACACTCTTGTCTCCCTTTCCTGTGAGTGGATCCAATCCGGCTCCTCTCCCTCAGCCCTAGGATGCAAGATATTGCCTTGGTGCTTAGGATGTCTCGTGCATCTTCCCTCTGCCACCAGGACACACAGTGCAGCAGAGCTGCACTGCCAGCTGCCCCCAGCAGCTCTGTACAGAATAACTCTGTCAGTCATTACTTGCTTTATGCACCTTGAAAATTGACTTGTTCTTTATTTTTTTTAAGCAGTAGAATTTCCTGTTATCTGCATAAAGGAATTTTTGCTTTTATTATTTGTGTTGCAGCAGAGCAAGGAGGCTCCATGGAGCGGATGAATTGGGATTCCTTTGTTTTAAGTTGATTTGGGTATGAATAGAGCCAGGGATTCCCTGTCCCAAAGATGTTCTTGTTTCAACGGGGCGAAGTGTCATGCCAAGGAACACGTCTGAATCAGCTAAATGGCTGAGATCTACTGGAACAGGCTCTCTTTAAGAATGCCAGGCATAATAGTCACTTAGGCTGTTACAATTTACAATTTTAATGTTAGTTTTTCTGTTTTCCTTTTGCAATAGAACTTCACTTGGTGATGAAACTTGACTCTGACTCAACAACAGAAGGAGTAACAATAAAATATTAGTTATAAACGTTAGTTTATACGTATAATTAGTTAAACATATAATTAGTTAGTTATAAATGTCCCAAAGTGAATTCACAGGTGGTTTTCTTGCTAGCTTAATAGAGGATTTGAAATATTTCCATCTTTTTTTTTTTGAGACAGTTAGTAAATACTATAAACTAGAGATTGGAGGAATGGATTTTAAGATGTTCAGATACAGTAAAAGAAATAAAAATTTACTATCTATGCAGAGAAGAACTGTTTTGGATCAAGTGAAGTCTGAAGTGGCTTTGCAAGTGGTTTTTGGCCAAGATGGTTTAAATGCTACAACGCAGAATCCACATTTCTTTCTAATGGTAAAGCTCAGAGAGAGTATTCCTGCAGTTCTCTACCATGGAAGTATTTAGTAAAGTAGCTCAAAAGTGTGTTTTGTATCATTGTGTATTTATAGGTATTTTCTTCCTTGCTCTTCTTATTGAAAATCGCCTGAAAAAACATTTTGAATAAGCAGGTATTAATGGACTTCTGTCAAAAAGGAAAGATAGATCAGATCGACTTCCCCATGGATCTGTCTTTGGCCTTGTATTATTCAACAATCCTATTAACAACTTTAATGTTTGAAGTAAAGGAGTGAAGATGTAAAAATAACATGACAACAGTCTAAAATACATGACTGTAGACTAGCTTTGAAAGAGTTGGTCTAAAGCATAAAATCATTTTGAAAAGTGCTCATAAAAATCAAGAAATTGTGACAATGTCGCAGAAAGCCTAATGAACTAATCCAGAACAGGGACTAGCTGGAGCCAATATTGCCTCTATCAGGCAGCCCTGCCTGTAGGCTATAATGTGATGTGCAAAGCCATCAGCTGGATAAAATGCACCAGATCACACTTCTATTGAGCATCTGCTCTTCTTGGCACCCCCTAATGAAAGTGGCTGTGGGCAGAATTGCAAAGGCTGCTGAAGAGAGCTCATGAGCACCAAAGCTTGCCTTTTTAAAGCTGAATTGCAGCAAAGACATGAAGGAAAGTCCATTTAGTCTAGAAGCAGATAAATAAGTAGGGGAATAAATAGGTAGCGGAAGCAGATAAATAAGTAGGATATTGTCTTTGAGCATGCTGAAATCTTTTAGGAAAACACTGGTGACCGTTTGGTCTCTGTGTTGGAGGGGTCACAAGAGAGTAATAATGTGGATTGAGGTTAGATGTTGGTTAAGGAAAAAAATGTTCTGTCATTATAAATAGTAGTTATGTACTGGAGGAGATGAAAACATGTTTGTTGCAGAGCAGTGTAGAGAAACTTCTGAGATGGATGATATTGTGCAGTTAATCATACCACCTGAACGTTCTCCTTATAGTCTGTACTATATTTTAGTAGTCTGTATTCGTAGACTTTCCTGTCTGTGATTTGTATCGTGATTTGTCCTTCAAACCATGAACTGACACAAGAAACAGTAAAAGAAATCCTGTGGCTTTCAGAGCCACCTTGCATGATCAGCATGTGTCAGCAGCGAGTGTGTAGGTGTTCTCTAGTCACATCACAAACTAAAAATACTTTCTTTTGTCTTCCCAACAGTCTCCAAACGTCCACAATTACCCAGACATGGAAGCTGTACCCTTGCTGCTAAATAACATGAAGGCAGACCCTCCAGAGGATTCCTTGTCTACAGACCACTTCCAAACACAGACTGAACCAGTGGACTTGTCAATAAACAAAGCCAGGTCGTCTCCTACAGCAGCTTCATCTTCCCCAGTATCCATAACAGCATCAGCCTCCTCCCCTTCTTCTACTTCTACTTCTTCTTCTTCCTCTAGTCGTCCAGCTTCATCCCCCACAGTAATAACGTCGGTGTCTTCGGCGGCCTCTGTACCGTCAGTATTAACTCCAGGTCCCCTTGTGGCCTCTGCATCTGGTGTTGGAGGCCAGCAGTTTTTGCACATTATCCATCCTGTCCCACCTTCAAGCCCCATGAACTTACAGTCCAACAAGATGAGTCACGTGCACCGTATACCAGTGGTAGTCCAGTCGGTGCCTGTTGTCTACACGGCTGTGAGGTCACCTGGGAATATGAACAACACCATAGTAGTACCACTGTTGGAGGATGGGAGAAGCCACGTCAAAGGTAAGGTAGAGTTGAGTTTGTTTGTCTTTAGTGTCTCTAAAACACTTGTATGAAGCAAAGGTAATTTGCTTGTAATGCTGTTAATTTACAAACTTGTTATTTCATTTGCTGAAAATACAGCTGATCTTCACTGTTGCAAGTAACCTTTAAAAAATCTTGTCCCAGATGCTCTTTAAAAGAAAAAAAAAAAAATCAGCATACTCAGACCACCAAGGGCAAATCTTGTCCTGAGATGAATAGTTCCTTTCCAGAAGCTGAATACATAGGAGAACAGAATAATGATAATATATTGAGGTTCACAGGTGAACATGGAAAACTCACAAGGTGGTAGAGATTTCCAAAGAAGAGACAGAGAAAGGGAAGGAGGAATCAGACAAATGGATTCCACACAAGAGTCAGTACTCGCTGGACTGCAGGAACATGAAAGGAAAAGGATTTCTGAACCAAGAGGGGTAGCAGCTGTGCAGAATTAGGTCTCATGAAGTGCAAGGAGTGGCAGTGAGATGGTTTGAATTAGGTTGCTGCTTCCAGCTTAAACAGCAGCAGGGAAGGGAGCCACACAGAGTGTGTGTGGTGGAAATGAGTTTTGCAGTCACCAAACCTGGAGGGCCACGAAGGTGTGAAAGGGAGGCAGAAAGGAGGTGCCAAAAGGACAGATATGCTCCAGGGGAGGAGTCCAAGGAACACAGAAAATGGATGGGTACCAAGAAAAAGTGAAAAAATATTAACTTTGCCAGCTACCAACAGAGCAAAACATGGTTAGAGATGGTGACATGATGGGTGGAGGATGAAAAGAGGAAACAGATGTGCCAGAGAGTTTAAAAAATGCTGCTTTATAAAGGAGACCTTAGTGAAAGGATTAATATAGATGAATAAATTGCAGTTATTCCTCTCACAAAATGAGATGTTGCTGCTGGACAGTGAGGGCTGTGGCAGATGATAACCTCACTTTTGGGCCTTGTGAGACTAAAAGGTGTCTCAACATCTCCTGTGTATCTACTTGTGCAATGAATAGATCTCTACAGCTAAAAGACTTTCTTTTTTCTTCAGCTCTCCTGCCTGATATTGGTGTAACTGTATTTAACCATGGAGATGAGTCATTCTGGTGTTTAATAGCATTGTGTTGTCCATACACCCTTGGTTGCCCCTCTCCCATTCCCTGGGTAGCCCAGCCTGCGTGTGGACTGTGTCTTCCTGACAGGCTGAGGCCTAGGAAGCTAAACACAGCCTATCCAGGTTTTGCTTTCAGCCTGGAAGTGATGGCTTAAGGCATTTTATTACACTTCATACAATGACATAACTGTAGGACTTTGTGCCATGGCATTAAAAATCACAAAGGAAAGCAGGGTGGTGCTCCGTGTTGTTTGAGAGGGAGCAGGAGAAAAGTTCGGGCCTCTATTTTGATTTTGCAGCTTTGGGCTGCACACAACTTGGAGCTCATCAGGAATTTTTCTTTTCAAAGGTGCTAGCTGGCTTTGGCACTAGCCTTCTCTATGGGAAATACCTCCTGAGCTTGCAAAACTGGAAATTCACTCCCCTGGTTTCATCAACAAAATTCCAGAATTTAATGTGCTGTAGGGATT
This sequence comes from Nothura maculosa, assembly GCA_032353885.1. NCBI lineage: Eukaryota > Metazoa > Chordata > Aves > Tinamiformes > Tinamidae > Nothura > Nothura maculosa. The sequence continues at coordinate 2,205,964 of JAUBOD010000826.1, read as the reverse complement.
TCAGCCCCTGGGCTTCAGGCTTCCTGAGCTGCCCTGACAGCCTCTCCTTTGTGCTATTATTGGCAGAGATCATTAACCAGTCCTGCTGCACCTATTAATGTACAGTCACAGAAAGAAAAGGGATTAGGCTTTCTTTTAATTTTTTTGTCTAATCAGTTGTACCCATTTTGCTATCACTAATGCTTTTGATCCAAATGTTCAGGTTAATTTGAATAAATATAATAGAAGAATAACAGGCAAAAATTCATTCTGGGTACTCGCCCTTTGTTAGCTTTTTACTGGCGTGTGTTTCGCCTTTTTAATATAAAACCATATAAATAATAAAATGCAGGGATGATGCATAAATTAACTGATTAAAGACATTTCATACATGCACAAACTAACCTCCATTCAGCAATTAGCTAAAAAGCTGAAAACAAGAAATAAATTTACAGGGATGGTAATAGGAGCCTGCGGTCAAATTGAATCGGTTGCTGATCCTCTAGGCAGCTGAAGGAGAAATGCAGATTCAGAACGAGGTGAAGTCCCTCCTTTCAACTCCTACATTAATGTCGATCATTTGCAGGAAGGAGAAAATAAACACACTGAGACACAGTCAGTGCACAGCACCAGCAGTGCTTGTCCTGTAATCCCTGTCTTAGTTCTGCTTTGGGTCTAAGTCAAATACCCTGTTAATGATAGAGGGCTGCTTGGGAAGCTTTTAAGCTTACCTAAGGTAAGTCTCTACCTAAAGTCCTTTAGAAGTGAATGAGATGGAGGTATTTTTCCAAACAGAGATACTTTCAGTGCTAAAATTAATCAGATCGGGTTAGACCAGAGGTCAGGACTATTTTTTGATACTTCCAGTAGCAAGTACTCACAGAAGAGTGCAAGAAAGGGGAGATACATAGGAGATTTTCTCCCTGTTACTTCCTCCCCTTTCTCAGTTTTTATCTTCCTCATGCTTAATTTTCTTCTTCCTTCCAGATTTGTTTCATTTTTAATTTTACTGCAGAAACTGCTTCACAGGCCACCTCCATCCCCCTCTTCCCTCCATCTTCCCGTCTTTTTAGAGGATCCCAGTCCTTCCCAGGAACCACACAATCCATATTCCTCCCTCTCCAGCAAAATAGCTCTCCTAATAGCTGCTTTCTGGAGAGTCTGAGCAAATATTTATTTTCATCATCTAATTGAATTCTCTCTTACCCCTCAGCACAGAAGATCATTTTCTCCTCCTGTGTTTCCCTCATCTTTTTCTCTGCTTTCTCTGGTCCTTCCCACCTTGTCGACTGTTCTTTGGAGTTTCACTTCAGCAGCTCTGCTTCCTCTCTCTCTCCTTAGTTATGAGTATTTCTAACCTGCCCTGTCATCTCCTGCTTTGTCACAACCCTTCCCTCTCCATGGCATCATTCAAGCTGTCCCTTCCAGTCAGGTTGAGTATCGGATCTGCTTTGCAGCCTCCCAGCATGGTGCTCGTGTCTGCTCTCTGCCCTGCCTTCTCTCTCATATATTTTACTTGGAAGTTTTCCCATTAAATAAAACTGAAAACCAGACGGGCTTGCAAAGAATTAGTCTCTGTATCCACGAGCTCTGGCAATATCCCATCGGGTCCGGTGCCACACGCTGCCCACCAGGCCCTGAGAGGGGCATCTGGAGGCCTTGGTTGTGCTATAAAAGCACCATTTTGTTAGGGTGAGGCCCGTGGCAAGGCAAAAGCCTCTCCAAACACTTTGCCTAAACCAAAATCAGGATCAAAGGGGTATAGGAATTTATTAACAGCAGATAATTACCTGGTAGGTATACCTGTTGTATATATACACCCAGGATACAACACTGACCAGTGCCTGACAGTTTCCATTAAAACTCCTTTTCAGTTGCTCGAAGTTTGTCTATATGCTAACTATTTAAGATGACGTTTTCCATTTCCAATGACTGCCTCAGGTTTATTCTTTTTCTTTTTTTTTTAATATTTATGAGGAAATTTTTGGGGAGAACTATTCTATTCTTCCTCATACTGAGGACAGAGAAAAAAGTACCATTTTCCATGATGATGAAATATTTTTTACAGCTTTTTTTTTTTTTTTTTTTTTTGGTGCAAAAAAAACTCTAGAAGCTCTGTGCTTTGGCGCCGTGAACCTCAGATTTGGTTCTGAGGTACTTGGGACTGTTGCCTTCTTTATTTTTAACCTTCATAAGTGTTTGCAGAAGCTTGGCCCACATTGGAGGTCTGCAGAAAATCAGAATCCGCTTAAGAGAAAGGAAGCAAATGGTAAAGCCTGAAAATCCTACATGGAGAAAGACAATGAGAAGGAGACCAAGAGCAGAAGTTGTGAGGAACATTTGTGGACGTGAACACCTTCAGGAGGAAAAGCAGGAAAAGAGGCAGGAATGGTGAAAGAGAAGAGTGTCCAGGGGAACATAGGAAAGAGACTGAGGCAGATTTTTTTTTGATAATGGAGCAAAGAGACTTGTACAGACAAAAGCAGAAAGACCTGGCGTGGGAGGAACAAGTTCCCCTATTAGCTTGCTCCCGATATCCCAGGATTTTCTCTTGATTTGCTCTCCATGCAGATGATATCCATGAATCCATGCAAATCACATCCCTCTAGTGGCAGATTTCGTAAGGGATAAGGGCCCCAGCAGTTGTCCTCTCTAGCTTGGAGCTGCTATTAAATGAAGGATGTTTTGGTAACTCCACCCTGATGATGGCAGACCAAGGACTTGTGCAATTTTGGTATTTCTGCTTTTTGCGGGAGGTTGGGGTTTTTCTTTCAGTATTACATATTTTTAAATGTTCTTCAGTTGCAAATCAAGAAATCAGAACATTACAGATTAAAATTTGCCAAGTGGAATTCAGTTTGCTTCCCAGGAACATAAGCATTGCAATGCTGTATGTAATATTGTCAGGGACCATTTTTGTGTTACCCTTTTTGCATGTTTACACAACAGAAATGCCTTGATTGCATCTTTTTACCAACAGTGTTTTACAGTTGGTGCATTCCATGTTCCTAATTGTGGATATATATTAATGAGTTTTAAATGCAGCACTCATTACTACA
>JAUBOD010000826.1:2190891-2201814 GCA_032353885.1 Nothura maculosa | reverse complement strand
TTTTACAGTTGGTGCATTCCATGTTCCTAATTGTGGATATATATTAATGAGTTTTAAATGCAGCACTCATTACTACAGATATTTTGGAGACTTAAGACAGATGTTCCAAGTAGATTAAGTAAGTTACCCTGTGCTGTACTTTTCAAACGTGGATTTTATTTCTGCCTACTGTAATATTCTGCCTGTTTATTCCATAGAAGTAAATGTAATTTGTAGCACAAAGCTAGAAATTTAAGAACCAATCCATATGTTTGAAGATCAGATTTTATGGTCTGTTTGGATAAATTGTTTGTGAAAGAAAGGCTTAATTAAAACCAGTACTACTGCCTTTTCACTTCATGTGAAATGATTAGCCCTTCTACATTTTGGTAAGTCATTTTGGATTAAATTCCATTAGGATGGAGAGTCTAGTTCAGCTGTAATTTTTGACTCCTCCACACCAAGATATTTGGAATCTGTGCATATTCCAACCTCTACCTACTCCTTAAAATGCTTTTAAGACAATTCCTCTCCCTCTATTCCCTCAGTTTGACTGGAGGAAATGCAAGTGGTTTTTGGAAAGGAGAAACAGCTGGCAGTGAGAAACGGGCAAAAGACAGGCTTGTGCTTAGGGGCAACCTGTGTTACTAGAGATAGTCCTGTGTTTATGAACTGATGAGAATAGGAATTTTTACCAGAATGGAGAGTTAAAATACAGACTGGAGATATTTCGCTTCCTGAAATTGAGAAAAAGGTTGTTTAAAACTAAATAACTGGGAATGAGTGTGAGGAGTCTCCATAAACAGTCCTTTCGTTTAACCTCCAGAAAAGTCACCCCTAGTAACTTGCTAATATCAGATTTTGGGTTGTCTTTATATTCATTATAGAAAAACACACTCTTCATTATAGAAGAACACACTCTTCTAAGATTTATTGACAACAGATTAAGCATCATATATGTTGTTAACTGGCAACAGCCTTGGGAAAGGAAATCAGCTCTTACAGCTGTATTTTGAAGCCAAACCTAAGGAGGATTAGGGATGTCATTTCAACATCTTGGATCCCTTCACCTATAGGAAGGTATTGATTCCTTGTCTTCTACACCAATGTAATACATGCACTCAACAGCATTTTGCCTTGATCCAGCAGCATTTAGCTTTGATCTTTTTGCTTATCGTACAAATTTGGATCCAGCTGCACACATGCATAAAACTCCTTATTTATTTTATCCCTGTGTTGGCTTTTGTTGTGACTCGAATTAATCTCCTGAAAACTTTCTGATGTATAAAATACCTCTCAACTGTTGAAATTTGTTAGTTATGATCTCTCAGTGTTTTCTAGTGACTACGTAATACTTTATTTAATATTTAATGCATTCTGTCCTTATTCTTTTTGCATTATGCTTGGTAATGTAGCGTGTGTATGTTGAATGCCTAGGGAGATTTAAATCCCAATAGTTTCAGTAGTTCAGGTTTTGTGTAGATGAGACCATGGTTTTTAGGTAGCTCAGAGTGAGAAAAGTCCTTTTTTTTGATAACAAATGATGTTGCGTGTTTAGGTACAGAGATACTTAAACATGTGCATTTGTATTATCCATGCAGTCACTTCACATTTATTCTTATTATGGGTTTATGGCAAATTAAATATTGCCTTTGATTAGATCATAGCAATTAATATTCGCTGGTAGGTTAGTTAGACTGCATTCGATGCCAATTCCCATTCCCTGTGAACCACAGCTGCACTGGGTGGAGTTAACTGTTCTGGCCATATAGTTCCATAAAATCTCAATAAAACCTGAAAACTGTGGAGTATGGCTAATCTTGCTATAAATTGTAATAAAAATTACCTCTGTAGACTCTATATTCCAACCATTAATTTCATAGATATTGCTGATTTGTACATAAAGTTTTATGAAATAATCGACCAATTCAGCTGCCCCTACCAGACATCGAGCTCTTTTGATTGAAGATCTAGTAGGAGAACTCAGAGCTTTTTTCCAAAGCATAAAGTGCTTATAATGAACTTTAAATGGGAAGCAAAGTGCCGTATATCTGCTTCATACAGTAAGTATCTGCTTACGAGGAGAAAATCACCCATGCCATAATTCCCCCAATGATACATGTGCCCGGTCAGGAAAGCACGGATTGGGTTTCCCAGAACAGCTGTCTAAAGTATGTTAAATAAACCTGAGTCCAATCCTTAATCTCAGAGGGTTCCCTTTGAAATAGTTGATGTACATCTGCATCCAAGGAGTTGCTTCCACTGCTGGAAATAACCAGGAGTTGGTTGGTGCCGCTCTCCTGGATCCACCTGGGTTCATTCTTTTTTATCAGGGTATTTGAAACAGGACTATGTAAAGAAGAAAGTCCCTGTTGACCAGCAGCTCCCAACTTGCAGTCTTTCGAGTACTCCATCTGTCAGATGCTAAATGGAGAGAGCAAAGTTGTAGGGAGCGATGTTGGGCACTGCCGTATGATGTCCCTTCCTAAACCATTGAGTTTAATGATGCTTGCTTTGTCTTCCTGACTCCCCTTCCAAATTTGCCCATCAGGACCCAAAAGTGGTGATTTTCAGCCTTGTGGATGTTCAGCACGAAGTCCCTTTTGCACTGAATGTGTGGTGGAGAGAGACAGCGACGAGAGTGAGCAAGGCCAAGCCACACTCGGTGCTTTCCTCCACCAGGCATTTAGTGACCTCCAGAAATTCTTGCTTCTTTCTCCCCAAATTAAGGCACAGCTGACACACACACCGAGGAGAGCCGCTCTCTTCCTCCTTCGCTTCCTCCACCTCCTCCTCCTCCTCTTCTTACTCGGTCCCGAAGGAGCAGAGGTGCCTGTGCAGCCTCCTCTCCCGCTGGCTCACGTTGGCAAAGAGGCTCCCGGAGGTCCTGTGGGAAGCGTAGGGCACTCACATTTTCCAGGGAGGTGCCTGAGCACGTTATGTTTCATTAGCTTCAAGACACTTCTTTCCCAATATTTCCAGCCCTGTCACACTCTGATGCTGTGTTAAAGCCTTGGTGCTCCATCATTTTCCTCAGAGTGTTTTCCAGTGCTGGCATTGTGGGAGTTTGGCAGCAAATGTCCCTTTTTCCCCTTTGTGCCCTTTCTCCACTCACACACCCATAAACAGCAATGACAATGACATTTCCATACGTGTAAATATTGGGGGGTGAGCGGATACTAGGGTTCCCAGTCTTAATGGGGAATAGTGCAAAAAGACCATTATTTACATTGAGAGAGACATTATACTTTGAGACATTTCTTTTTATGTGCCAGAGGCTTCACCTTTTCAGGATGCTGAAATTTTATTTGATTGCACATCAGCAAGCATTACCCCATACTGACTCACTGTGAATCCTACATTAGCTATATATATTAGCTTAGCTATAGAAGGAGGCAAAGCTACTCGTGACTGCCTGGTTTTCTCCTGCTCTTAAATATTTCCTTTGTGTTACAAAGAAGGGACTTGACTTTGCTTTAAATGAAAGATAGTGTGTTGATGTGAAATTAAGACCGGTGAACCTACTGATGGGCTGAATTTTCATCAGTTTCGTGAAATTTCATTTGGAAAGAAAATCTGGGGTGTGAGAACTGAAACCACTAGTGGTCATGGCATGCTGTGCTGGCCCATGGCCCTTTCCACCTCCAAGAAGGCCCAGATTCAAGCCCCCTATTGCAGACACCAACTTCGGGGGTCTTGGTGGTGCCTTGTTCTTAACCACGCTGCCTGGAGCACTTGAGCCAGGTCTCTTTACGCAGTCCCTAAATAAGCAAAGGTATGAGGAAGTTTCAGGGAGGAACTGGCCTCTCTTTATTATTTTTGTTTGGATCTCAGGCCAGTTCATTGCTCCTGAATACTGCTGAGAAACAAAAGGCATGTCAGCATGCCCAGTGTGATTCCCAGTCTAAAATTTCCACTGTCATTTTGTGACAAGGGCACAGAGCACCATGCGATGATCAGTCCTGGACTGTGCCAGGAATCATGGAGCTCTGTGACAGGACACCTGGAATCAGGCAGTGCCCCTTAGGAGCTCATTGTGCAGCTTTAAATTGGGAAGGGGCAATTCTGTCCCAAGGAGCTGTATCAGGGGTTGCCTGGCTGCTGCAGGCAGCATAGATTGTAAAGCCAAAAACCAGCTACCTTGTGCTGAGGCTATTGAAACAGAAATAGCAGCAAGCTTATATCCGATCCAGGTCGGTTTTTTACTGCTGGCAAGTGATGCAGTTGGCAGCTGCAGCATTACTGAGGGTAGACCAAGTTGTGGGGCACTTACTTAAAGGCTTGCCTGCATTCCAACACAAGAACCTTTTTGCACATTTTGGCCTGAAATTGGCCAAATTTGGCCGTGCATACCTCCTTAAATCATCCCCCTGGCTCAGCAGCCCTTCCAGCATGGAGCCTCCTCCTCTCATCCTTCGGCATGAGAGTGGTTTTGTCCCACCAAGGCTGTCTCCAACTTGTTTCTCTCTGCTTGCCGCACCCTAGTTTCACAAAACCTCTAAATATCTCTGTGTCACACAAATCTTGCCTTTGAAAGGGAGTAGCAAGGGCAAGAAAGGCAGCTCGTCTTAAGGCTGATCATTATTAACTAATAGGATTACAAGATGTATCTCCTCGTACTCGGAGGAGACTGGATTCAGTGATACAGCCACATCCCTTCCTGTCCTGTGGTCCCAACTTCAAGGAGAAGCTTGAGAAGTCACCAGGGCAAAGCATGATGAGGCTAAAAGGCACAAGTAGATTGTGTGGGTGCCCCTCCACCTCACTTGTCTGCCATTGTGCATTTGCTCCCACTTTTCTCCTATCTCATCTGCAGAATTATCTCTGACCTACCTCTCTAAATGTAGGGTTATGGGGAGACAGAGACTGAGCGGGAGGAGAGGTCATGAGTGGAAGGGGGGAAATAAAAAAGTTATCTATTTAATCCACAATAACATTGTGGAATAACCCCTGGTTCATTCTCCAGTTTATGTCTCATCTTTAATGAACTTCATTGCAAACATATAACAGAAAGTGTCCTTGAATTCCCTGCTTTTGGATTCTTCCCACAAGGTGTTTTTGCCTTTACCTTTCCGTTCCTACATGCTCAGGTGCCAAGACACCTCTCAGTGTCCTCAGCCATGGGCTTGTGGGGAGGCCGGTGGTGTCAACCACCAAATTGTAGCTGCAAGAGCACAACCCTCTGGACAACTTTGGGTCTAGGTTAGCACTGTCCAGAGTGGAATTACCCCACAAGAAAGGTGAGACTGTAAACCTCAAAAACTGTGAGACAGAGTCTGGAGTCATGAAGTTTGAGTTTCTGTGTAAAAAAAACAATATATATATTTTTATCTTTCGGGTTTTGAGTCTCCAGGACATTTTTCTGTGGTATTTTTAAGTACCTATATCACTCCATTTAAAACCAATCTACTGAGAAGTTTCAGCTTATCACATTCCTCAAAAAAAAGACCAACAAATATCACAAGATTCTCCATAATATCTGAAGAGGTGGTGATCTGTAATAGTAACGATGTGTCTTAAAGGAACAAGGAAGGTAAATGCACATTTATAACAGCTCTTTTTATGTAGGCGTATTCATGGTTAAGTGATCAAAATTGGTGTATAATAACTGTATTATGAACTAAATTATTTAACAACTTTTTCTAGTTTAAATTATGCTTCAGTTTGAACACCAAGAAAGTTTCTGACCTAACTAATTAAAACTTTTACTGTAGTGCAGATCAGATGAAGCCACACTTCCTGCTGAATATCACCTACACATTTATTATTACAATTTTTTTTTTTATGCAAATAGTAGCTTTTGGAAAAAAAATCACTTCAAGCAGCATTCAAATATTAGGTAGATATAAATGTATAATTTATAACAAGATTCATTTTAAGAAAAAATGCACAAATAGCAAAATAATTAGTAATTATCTCATATATAAAGTTGCTCTTAACAAATCAGCATCATTTGGAGTTAAGGTGTCCTCAAAAGTAGCACTTCTTTGCAGTAGTTTTCTCTGTACATAAATAAGCTGAATAGCTTGTTCAGGTGCTTTATAATTCAATACTAGACATGGAGTGTATACTGTCCTATGCAAGTTATGATTTTAAGAATCATGACGGGAATGGTGGTTGTTCTACCCAAAAGAACTAAAAGTTTTAATAATTTCTGTGTTGCTACATGTGTCTCAGTACAGTAGTGCTTGTCCAGAATACTTCCTTTGTTAAGGTGCCTTTATTACCATGCATGAAATAAAAATCAAGGTGGCCTGTGCTACTGAGGTACTGCATGAATGGGAAGCTGGTGGAGGAAGTACTGTATTTCTGTGAATGTGCTGTGCTTCCTGCTGGGTTGGTGCATTTGCTTATTAAATGGACAATATTTTCAATTTTCATTCATCATACATTTCTTGATCTTCAGCTCTTTGTAAGAGCTGAGGCTGCCTGGCTTTTACAAGACTTTTGACATAAAAAGAAGGCATTAAGCTCACTCAGCATGAGTCACCCCAAAATTAGTTGTCTCTCTGAAGTTGCTTGTAGAGATTTTGTTACATGTAATACGCAGAAAAGGTCTCTTCTCAGATTGACACTGGTGTTGGACTGAGTCAGGAGTCAAGAGAACTGACCTGTTTCAGATGCCTAACTTCTGCCCTACTGAAATTAGTCAATGCCAACCTGCTGCCTCCAAGTCTACAGCCAAAATCAAAGATTACACTTGAAATTTAACTGTAACATTTACTCTTAAATGTGCTATATTGTTTAGAGTGGTTGCTCCCCATCCTGTCTTCTTGCCTTTGTAAGATAGCCAAAATGATGAACTCGAGTATAATGGGTTTTTGATAAATGCAGTATATGTAGTTTTATTTTAGGGGTTTAGTGGTCCACAGAATGCATTTGAATGGTGTGTGCCATATTCACCCTCTTGCATGCAGTTTAAAATGTTTGTGTAGCTCTGTAGTACCACTAGATGACTTTGCAAATCCATCATCTGCTTTGTGAGCCTAGGAGAAAACTGTGCCACCCCGTGTGAGCGAATAGATGTGTTGTACACCCTAATGTTGTTCTGGGACAAGATTAATTTCAGCACACTCATATTAATCCATTATATGTCTCTTTCCAGCACAAATGGACCCCCGAGGCCTATCTCCCAGACAAATTAAAAGTGACAGTGATGATGACGACCTGCCAAATGTGACCTTAGATAGTGTTAATGAAACTGGATCTACAGCGCTCTCCATAGCCAGAGCAGTACAAGAGTAAGTATCACATTCTCAGAGCGAGATGAGTATTGCCGAGGTGTCCGCTGGCTGGTGGAAGCACCAGCTGCTCTGCAGAGGTGTCACCCCAGCTGCCAGCAGCTCCTCTGCTCAGCTTCATTCCCTTTGGGAAGAGACCACTGGCCCTGTCCCCTCTCGTGCTCTTCCAATGCATTTCTCTGCCCTGTAATCAGTAGCTGAAGTTTCAGAGAAAAGTCAGCTCTTCCCCTTTCTTTGCTGGCAAATTTTGCAGGGTTTATGCTTTCCACAAAGGGAAATTGTGTTAGGATTTTTGCTGGAAGTAGTTGAAGCTTTTTCCTGACTGAGAGCAACATCAAGAAGTTTCTCCAAGTTGCTGTCAAGGAGGAGCTCCCCACATTTCTCCTAAAGAGTAGCATAATGGAAAGGAAATTAGTAAGGGACTTTGTACAGTTTTTCTATTGCTGTTATTTTTCTCTGCACTTACTCTCCAACACATTGTTACCTTGGCTTCGCTATTATTTCTTTTTCAAAAAAGAAAAATGTTGCGAACATTAGTAATTCTGTAGATGCATAAGTTTGCCCAGTCACTGTAGCAGCTGGAAGGGAACCAACTGTGAGGTAAATAAGTATTAATATTGTCATTTTGTAGGTGAGGAAAATGAGGTTATGTGTAAAGGTCACCCTGGAAGTCTGAAGTAGAGCTGGAAATAGATGTAAAGCCTGGAGGCATAAAGCGTGTGCTAGGCTCACAAAACATACATTTATGTGATTGGTTCAAAATGTGGACATTCTGGACACTTTATTAGAAGGGAAGGGATATAAAAAAAAATACAGATCGTCACTATGTAACTTATTATAAATGCATTTTACATGTCTTAACCTGATACCTTAAAGTATTTACTGTTCTGCTTTCTTTTCCTGGCTACAGTGGCCACGAGCACTAATGTTTCCGTAGTGGTGCTGTTTGCTGAGGGAGAACTAAGCTGCATTTGAGGGAAAACTACTCTTTTCATGCTGGCTAGGCAGCTGGGACACATCGAATGCATTGTCTTCCTGAGCAATTCCTCACGTTACACATTTCCTACCCCTTCAGAAAGAGAAGAATCTCAGAATCACAAAATGGTTGAGGTTGGAAGGGAACTCTAGAGATCACCTAGTCCAATCTCCCTGCTCCAGCCGGGAGCACAGAGCACGGGGCACAGGTGGCATCCAGGCGGGTGGGAAGCTCTCCAGAGAAGGAGACTCCACAGCCTCCCTGGGCAGCCTGTGCCAGGGCTCTGGCACCCTCACAGGGAAGAAGTTCCTCCTGACATGGAGATGGAACTGCCTGTGTTGCAGTTTGTAACCATTGCCCCATACAGCCGGCACCAAAATGATGAGCCCCAAACAAGAATTCCACCTCGGCAGAGAGGGCCTCTTTGTGGGCAAGCCGAGCGGTGGCTCTCACACTTCGTTATGGCTCTGGCCATGGATGGAAAAGGTTTTTCACCAGTGGCAGCACTGCTTCAGTGACAGGCCTAGCAGATATTTAAAAATTGCTAGTTACAACACCAGGACCTAAAGTGCTCAGTATTATTATTCTCAGTTTGTACTACACACAGTAAGACAGAAAAAAAGTGATTTTGAACTGCATAATTGCACCTAATTAATGAGAAGAGGAGGCACAGGGAGCTAGCTGATACTTTTAATGCATGACTATATATAAAATAATATATAAGATGTATATTATTTTCTGTAATTGATATTTCTTGAATATTTACAGAATTGGTTAAAGCATGAAGAGTTTCTTTGTAGTAATGCATTCCACCATTTGTGAAGGAAAATGTGCCAAATATCACTTGGCTGACTCTGGAGTTTAAGAATTAAGTTAAAGGAAATTTAATAATCTAACATCAACTCATCCTTGCTACAGGTTTTATTTAAACAGTAATCTGTTAGTTTATTTCAAAAGCCTCATTAGGAAAATCTAATTTGAATCTCATCTGTGATTCGTCTTTATGCTCAGTCACAGATACTCCACGTACAGCTGAAAAGAACTGAAAAGAGCTGAAAAGAAACATTAGCACCTTGTACCAACCCAGCTCTATCCATTGCATTCCTGGACTGTAATTTCACAGAACCACAGGAACGGTTGGAAGAGACCTCTAGAGATCATCTAGTCCAACCCCCTGCTCCAGCAGGGACACCTAGAGCACGGGGCACAGGATCTCATCATGCCTTATGGGCTCCATTCTGTTTATTTTAGATTTCTAATATGTGCCTTAAGACTAGCTATTAAGCAGGGCAATCCACCTAAAATAGCAGTATGCATTCAAAGGACAGTGCTCACAGAGAGGGAAGTGCACCTGGACCCTTAGCATCTAGGCTTGGCCGAGAGGAATTCCCTCTGAAGACATTTAAATGCATGTACTGCTGTGGTGAACATTCAGACAGTGCAGGAGCATGCACGAAAGGACAGCTTTAGTAGGTAATAAATCTGGAGTGTAAACTAAAAGTCTAGGCTGGGCAGGCCGAACCTCACAGTCTCTAAGGCTGTCCCATCTGATCTGCTCTTTCTTAAGTGAGCTTGTAATTTTTCCCTTGTGAACAGTTATGAGGTTAACAACAAAAAAAACCAACCTCTTCCTGAAAAGGAGTCTCCTCTTCCTGAGAAATAGTGGCTTGGAGGGAGAGCAGAGCATGGCAGCTGCAGAGGCCGGGCAGCATCCCCTGCTGCTGCGGCCGCTTCGCTCTGGGAGCGCCCACCAAAGAGCTGGAGCCCGCGCGGCCGGCGCTGCCCGTGGGCCGCTCCACAGAGCCTCGGAGCGGCCCTGGGCCTTGGCCTGCCGGTGCCCTGGTGTTCCAGCGCGCTTCCGCCTGCGGGATTGGTTGTGGTTGGGGCTGGGAGCTCCCCTTGCTTTAGGGACAACTGCAGCCAGGGTTCCTGCAGGCAGCAGCTGCTCTGAACGAGGCTGCTTCCTGAGGCCTTTCCTAGTGAGCTTGGAGAGAGCGTCGAGCCCACGAGCAGCTTTTCCTCAGCACTGAGTACAGGTGATGGAGACGGCTGTCCGAGCCATGTGTGTCAGCACTTGGCTCTCACTGTTAGCTGAGACAGAGCATCCTTTCGGATTCCTCTCCAGGAGGCAGCATGAGCTGAGACCCATAAGTATATGCTGGCTTACAAATCAGCTAAACAGGGTTGGCAACATCAAAGGTGTAACAGTAAGATAAGGAAACTAACTGGTCAGTAGTTGTTTTTTTTTGTCTTTTTTTTTTTTTAAGTATATGAGTATTTTAGACTTGTTGTCTTGGAAATTACCCCTACGTGGTCATGTCACAGTTTGGAATGCCTATGTGAAAACGTTTTGCATGTCCTCTATAAATGAAGGTATCTTCCTGTCTTGCTGCTTTGTTTTGAGTTCAGTATAGTTTGCATGAAAAGAAATCTTACCCCTGATAATTAAGTAAATCAAATAGCAAAAGTTGCATCTCTAGTATTCGTTCCTATTTACTTGAGTGGAATAGAATTTGCTTGCGTATTGGTGAAGTAACCAAGTACGGCTGTTTTCTCATACCTTCTTGTATTGACTGAGCATCCAGGCTTTCTGGTACTTCTTTTGCATAGATCTTTGGATAGTCATTTTTTAGTTTCAGCAAACGCAGTCAATATTATAAAGTTATAAATAAAGTGATTTTTGGAAAAAAAATACATCAATGAATTTCTTTTAAATGAAAGTGTTGC
>JAUBOD010000826.1:2112263-2186890 GCA_032353885.1 Nothura maculosa | reverse complement strand
ACATCCAGGTGGGTTGGGAAGATCTCCAGAGAAGGAGACTCCACAGCCTCCCTGGGCAGCCTGTGCCAGGGCTCTGTTAGAGGGTTTTGTCTCTAGATAGGCACAGAAAGCAGTGCCAGGGCTGCTTGCATTGAGGAATTCAGAGCAGGAATTCAGAGCAGTGGCGATCCACTGGCCTGGATTAGAGAGGAAAAGCCAGGTGCAAGCTTTTTCCACCAGGAAAAGCCATGTGCAGTGAACCCAGCCTCGTGCTCTGCTACCTTGACTTACTGATAAGAAAAAGAAAGAGCACTGTCCTCTGCTGCCGTCCAGCCAGAATTGCTTCTTTTCTTTTTTCATTATCGAGATCAGATAAGTTTTTGTCTTTCCTTTTCCATGAAGCAGTTCCTGTGATTCTGGGAGAGACAAACACGCAGCACAGTTAGTTCTGAATAGCAGGGCTTATACTGATACATGGAAAAATGTTTCCTAACTTCAGATCAGCACACAAAAACCAAAGAAGTGTAGGCCACAAATACATAAAATGCCTATAAAGGAGAGCACCAATAAGAGGGGGATACTGCTTGCTGAGTTAGCATTGACTGAGCATGTGAATACAAAAGTGCAAAAAAAAAATGTTTTTTTCTATTCTTCCTTTTCCTGCATGAGAGATAAAGATTGTCCTGCGTTTTCTCCTGTGTTGTTTCATTAACAGTGAAGCTACCGTAGCCTCATCTCTCACAGCAAATTCTCTGCAGGCTGCAGATGAAGTGAAAGGAGTGGAAGGACTTGCTTGGATGGTAGATAGGGAAGAGATTTTTGTGCTGAGCCCTAATGACAGCAAGGTGTCATTCTCCATGTGGATGAGGCTGTGGACATAGGCGGTAATTTTTTGGATACATTAAAAGAGGGATAATTTGGGTTTAAAGAAACCACACAGAAGGTGTGATGCTGTGGAGCAGGTTTACTGGGGCTGAGATCAACTCTGTTCCATAAAAGTGTTCCTCCTGAGCCCCGCTTGTGGGGTCTGCTTCAGGCAGACATATCCAGGCTGCAAACAGAGCCCAAAAATGAAATAATCTGGAAATGAGTAGGAGCTGCAAGCAGGCACAGAAAGACTTGTATTTATGGGCTCCTTGAAAGTCAGCGGGGGTTTTGATCCTGTCAAAATATCTCCCTCGAGTAATTGCCTTGAAAATCCTGTTTTTAACGGGCCTAAAGTAGTGCTTGGTATATCAGAGGCACACGCTGCTGTCAGACAGAGAGCTGCCTCCCTGCAGAAGTCACCCTGGCTTTCCAGGGAGCGCTGATAGCCCTGGCATCCCCTTGTGATCCATTGCCTACCAAGGCTAAAGAGCCAAGCCATTCATAAAGCAGTTAGCAGGAAGAACTGAAACAGCATCGACAAAATACATGGAATTCTCAATCATAAGTGTTTCAAAATCACAGTAACATGATGATGTTTCATAAGGAATTGTTTGCTGAGGGTGCTTCATTCTCCTAAAACAGGTGATCCCCTTTGCACTCAGCTTTTCCCCTTCCTCACTGCTTGCTGGCTGCGTCACCGCGTCGTTCCACCGAGATCCTAAACCACTATTGACACAGTCAAAATAAAACACGGTTTTCTGCTTGCTTAAGAATGTGTTCAGATCTTACTAGTGCTCCCTAGCAAGCACCGACAGTTCTATAAAGGATAAATATGTATTAGTATAGTCTATGGCAAAGAGATAGTGCTGTTCACTTATGCTAATGTCATGCTTATATGCAAGCAGAAGGAAGGCAGAGAGTGAACCAAAAAATGATGATAAACTAAATGACATAATTAGTACTGTGGCTTCCAGTTGTCATTTTTCCAGTACATATTGATTTCAGGTAAAGCTAATGGGCCTGGGAGGTTTTTGTCCCGTAGCTCCTTGGCTATAGACTGGTGCTGCTCTGAAATAAAACCCGCGTCATGAGACACTTACCTGGAGTATGTCCTTAAGAACAGAGAGACTCTACAGTAAGTGGAAAAAAGGATGGTGAAAAATGGCAGTGTCGTGGATGTAATGGGCTTCGTTATGGATGTAACTTAGACTTCATTATGAAAATTGGTTATGTTCTGTTGTCTTAATAGTAGATTTCTGTGATCATCAGGATTTTATCACTTAATGAAGGCAAAATGAAACAGGGGAAAAGAAGGTTTACTGTGTGTTTCTGATGAGAAGGCTTGAGAGGTTCTAAAGATGTGATGCAAAACATTGGAAAAAAGAGATTATTTTTAAGTATTGCAATCTAAAATTTAGGTTTCCAAGGGCCAAAATAAAGTACAATTAGATAAATCATTAGAAATTATTTGGAAAATTCCTTTCTGCTTCAATAATTGTGTATTTTGATATGTTACTGTAAAGGATCGTGCAAGTTTTCAGTGCAAATGCATTCAAATGCTAGTGTACTAGCACACTTATGTACACCATATTGTGATTTATTATATTTTACTAGTATCTTGGACTTTGGACTAATTTCATGGCACATGTGAGGTCTAAACCATAGAGGGAAGGACTGAAGGGGGTTATTCATGAACTTGACTCTCTCTTTTCATTTTTTTTTCCAATGTGGTGGGACTGTTTCAGGAAGCCAGATGTTGGATGCTCCTCTTTGGAGCACATGTGGATCAGAATCCGTCAGTGAAAAGGAATACTGCATGTATTCCAAGTGACGACATAAGAGCTTATATAGCTATTATATGGTGTATTGGTGATGTTTAATATTTTAAATAATGTTCTATAAGATGATGTGTTTTCCCTGGAGTCTTGATTTTAAAGGAAAAGAAACACTACTGGCCAGGTTTTTCAGTGGTGTGTTGGGAATAATATTGCTTAAGCAGCAGAATGCTGAGAGTGGAAGTTCACTCCAGCTTTTATGCCCTCTCTGTGCAGTTTGCATAGAGCTGCCTGCTCCACATTCTAGTTAACATTTTATTCTTGGTTGATGATTGTTTTTTAATGAGAAAATAAGAGCCACCGTGATCCAGAATTACCACCAAGTGACACATGGACCCTTAAGCCTTCACTCTGCCCCCATGCAAATTAATGGCAGAACTCACGATGATTTACTTAATATTATTTGGGGCCTCTGCAGAATAATTTGGGTTTAAGAAGGAATTTTAAGTGAATGGGAAGATTTGTGAAGTGCTTTCTGCATTGAGGCTGTGTGCGTGCGTGGCAGTAAGTGCTCCTTGAGTTTGTGCAAGTCCCCTGCAGTTGTTTGGGGTAACTTAAAATTCTTAATTGTCTGTGTTCAATTTCCAGAGAGAGCATGTGGGGCTGTGCCAGGTCAGCTGTTAACCCTTTTCGTTTTTTCAACTCCAGGTATGAAGCCTTTTATTGTGTATTATGTATAATGCGCTGTTTTATTGAACAAAGTCTAGTAGCAGATCCTTTCAGCTTTCTTTCCCTCTCTGTCATAACTGGGGATGGGCAAAGCCTGAGTTTGCTTTGAGGGGCTGGCTGGGTGGTGGTCTGTGCGATGGGAAATCTTCCGCGTCCTCATCAATAAAATATGAGAATAGAAAGAAAAATCTGTCAGAGGTTTGATAATGCAGTTAGAAATGTCTATAAGAGCCTACTGACGTTAAAGGTATGTCTCATTTTACACAAGGCTCACAAAATTAGTGCTGCTCAGCACAGTTTGTGTTATCATGAGCTGTCAAATACAGGACACAGTATTTGCAAATATCTCCTTGCTTTTGTTTTTTTTTTTCCAAGGAGACCAAAATTTTAAAAACATACTATGCAATGTGCCTAATAGGTGCCCCCCTGCAGGGCACTAACTCATGTTCAAGTCAAGTTCAGCATCACTAGAAGTCCAAGATGTCTCTACTTCAGTTGCACAGGTAGAAATGGTAACAGAATAGAACTGATTGGCAGGATTGTGCTCTCATTGGATTCATTATTCTTCGTTTTTGGCTTTTAAACCAGCGTACAGTGAAATGTGAACTCTCAGTGTCTGCTTGTTGGTTTCTTTGTCCTTCCCTCTCCCTTTGTTTGTTTGATAGACCCTAGAACAGATAAAAAAAAATTCTTTTGGCATTGCGTTCAGTGCTTCATATGTGTGAGCCCATCAATTCCTGGCTTTACTTATTTTTATTAATCCATAGACCCTTAATCTCTGGAGTACAAAAGTGCAAATGACTCCATCTGTTCCATATACACACATAAAAATTCTTCAAAAAAATCTACTTCTTCATTTGTATGAGTAGATGTAAGTTTCATAAGAAAATTAAGGTGAAATGTTTCAAAGCAATTGCACTTTCGAATTGCTAAAGAGAAGCCAAGTACAGAAGGCATTCCTCAAATTTACTTATATCTTCAATTTACAGTTAATTGTGTTTTAACAGAGATATTTATATTAAAAATTTGCAGAACCTTGTTACTCAGATATTTCCCAAGTAGCAACAGAAACTTCTCTAGTAACATTTGTGTAGTAATGAAAGTCTCACATTATTAAAAGTATCAGAGAATTTGCTGCAGTGAGAATATATATTTAAAAAATCCTTAGAATTTTCTTTGAGCTAATTGAAAAGATCAATTTTATTTATTTATTTATCAATTTTATAAGTGATTCTTTCTTTGAAAAAGATCTCACTAATTTTCCAAAGCTCCGTGTTTCCAAAATAGACGTATTTCTGATACATTCTTTTGATGGAGGCTTCTTTGACGGTGATTAAAAAGAATATTTGCTGTAATTAGCAATTCTATTAAATTCTGTTGTTTAGGAGAACTTCTATGAGGGAGAGTTATGTTGTCAATTAAAAAAAAAGGTTTATGAATCTCCTTTCATCATTTTGATGTTGTAGCCTGTGCTTTAGGAATACACAGACCTGGTCCATAGCAGTGAGTGTGAAATTCTGCTAATAGGGCTCCCTGAACAAGCAGCAACGTGTAGGGGTTATATGTAGATATATATGTAGGCACAATCCATTTTGTGTCCTGTTTATGCAAAACTAGACATTTGTTGGCTGTGACCAGAGCGAGCTGAGACTGTAATGCAGTATTTTTCATGAAGAAAATAATTGCTAATACAGCCAGAAAGTATAGGGGCATCTATATCCTTTTAAACTGATGAACCAGATATTGTTCGAGAGTGCCACATCTGGCAAACCTCACTTACACTGTAGAGTGTAAGGTGGAAATGATGCCAGTGAGATAAATATATAAGTCAGTGTATCATTGGAAATTATGAATTCATATGCTTCACTTAAAGCTGTTCCCACTGCTAGGAGAATTTATCACAGCTGGGCTTGGTTATTGGAGTACAGAGCTATTCTGGTTTAGAAACAATAGCTGCTTGTCAGAAATGAGTTCCTTTCTGTTATAGTTAAATGCAGGTCTCTATATATTTAATTTGGATGATATTTCAGGCATCCCCATTTGGGGTTTCTTCAATTTTACTTAAGTTATATTTTTCCCTTAAATTATGCTTATAATTACGGAATTCTACTTATGAAAGTATTTGATTTTGTTTATGATGAGAGAAGGACAGAGTGGATCACAACGTCTTAGAGAAATGTTTTTGCAGGGCGCCTTCCACCTCATTGTTGTGCCTATGAAACCTACTGAGAGCTGTAAGTTTTCCCCAAATTAATTCTTCTATTATGCAATTAAGTGGAAGCAAACATATTAGTTTCATTCAATATGAAAAATGCTTTTATTCACATTACAAGTTAGTCACCAAGGATAGGATCCAGCTGATAGGAATTAGCATATTAATCCCACCTGCATCATCTGCATGTGTCTTGGGCTGTTGTTTCAGTCCATACCTGCTCTTTTCCTATAAAATGTTGAGTGGTTCACATTTTGTCTATGGGGCTTCTCCCAATCCAAAAGTATTTCAGGGGCAAAGAAGGGATATTTATCTGTGAGGCTCAGAGCTTGGCACACACAACCTGCTCCTTCCCCCCTGGTGCCTTGCAGACAGTACTGCTTTTCCTCTCATATAACTTATCCCTGCTCTTCTTTTTAACACCTCATTCCAGAAATTTGGCCAGATGGGAGATGTTTGGCAGCTGGAGGACTCACATGCCAAATTCTGGAATATAGTTTTTCTGCACTGGCATGTGAGTTCCTTGCTGGCTTTTTGGCTCACACCTCTGCTAACGTCTTGGCTACATCTCTAGCTGGCAGTGGTAGCCCTGCCACTGTCCTAGCTTAGGGTCAGGCTGCTATGGAGCTGGATGCCTTTCCTGGTCGGAATCACCTCGCTGGACACCATTTTCACTGTAGTTTTCATTGACTTCTCTGTTATTCCAAAACAAACATTTGCAGTTTTCCATTTTATTCCTGTCTTTGTAAGAGGACCTAGACGTTGTAGCTGTCATTTGTCATGAGTGTAAAGGAAAAAAAGCATTGGAAATTACACAGTTTCACTCGTTAGGATTCCCATTAAATCATTAGGAATGCAAGGCCTTGCAGTTCAAGTTCAGCACCACATTTTGACTACAGAACAGAGTTTGAAAAGAAAAATCTTCTTCCATGTAAACTTTAATTATATTTTCAACTATGGGTGAATCTAGCTTCTGTGAAATAGAAAAACCTGTATGTATGTGAGGAGACAATTTGGATCATTTTTAAGGAAATATTATACAGAAAAAAATGATGATAATAATAGGATGCTACTGGTAATAATTACAAGCACTGACAGAAGGAAATGCTTGATCTTCTTACTGCCTGATTGGGATGTCCTCATTACATACTTTTGTTGAACCTGAGTTTCTTTTTCTTTTCCCCCTTAAATGAGATAATGAAAAATTAATGCATCTAGGACACAATGCCAAAGCATTTGAAGTAATTCCCTAATCTGTGCCTTTTTCTCCATGCAGCTCAGTGCATAAGTATTATTTTTAATGGAGAAAACTGCAGAATCAGGAGCTAAGACTGCAGATACTTACAATAAAGTACAGATTAGTCATAGCTGCCCTGAAATGTTCCTTCCTGCACTGACTCACAGTTAGAGCACGTTGTGCTAGAGCTCAAGCAGGGCTATCTTTGTTTCATGATCATAAAGCTTTGGGTAGGAAAAAGCACATACTTGAGCGAAAAGCACCATACCTGATACTGACAGCAGCAGGTGGAGGGAGGGGATCCTGCCCCTCTACTCAGCTCTGATGAGGCCACATCTGGAGTATTGGGGGCAGTTCTGGGCTTCCCAGGGCAAGAGGGACGTGGAGCTTCTCAAGAGGGTCCAGAGGAGAGCTACAAAGATGATTAAGAGACTGGAGTGTATGAAGAAAGACTTGTGTGCTGTGCCTGTTTTCCCTGGGGAAGAGAAGGTTGAGAGGAGATCTGATGTAGAGAGGAAGGGGCCAAGCTCTTCTCGGTGGCCACCAGTGATGGGACAAGAGGCAATGGGTCTAAGTTGCAACACAGGCAGTTCCGTCCCCATGTGAGGAAGAACTTCACTGTGAGGGTGCCAGAGCTCTGGAACAGGCTGCCCAGGGAGGCTGTGGAGTCTCCTTCTCTGGAGATCTTCCCAGCCCGCCTGGATGCCGCCCTGTGCCCCGTGCTCTGGGTGTCCCTGCTGGTGTAGGGGCAGCTGGACTAGATGATCTCTTGAGGTCTCTTCCAACCTCAACCATCCTGTGATTCTGTGAATACAGTCGTTACATTGTGTGACTCTTTACTGACACTGTAGAAAGTCCAGAGGAAATAAAATTGATTTTTTTTCTTGGTAATAATAGAGCAGGGATGATTCTCGTAAGAAACTAGCTGGTAGGAGCAGCAGCAGCACTCCCATTGTTTGCAGAAGAGCTTTGTAACTAGCTGGCCAGTGCAGTGAGTGTCCTGAGTTTTAGATTCTAAGCAGAAGTGTCTCAAAAAAGTGGCACTGACCTAATCATATGTGGTATTTTAGGAGCAGCAGAGTATCTCATCTCCTTCAAAACTGAGAATAGACCATCGCATCAGCAGGGACTTAGTTAATGTGAAAGCAAAAGCTGATAAAGGGAGCATGATTCCCACCTAAGCAGCTTGCAGGCTCTGTTTTCTCAAGCAGTATTATAGTAGGAACAGCCCCAGATACTGAAACAGATCCTTTACTCATCCCCAAGCAGAGCTGAATGGGGAAGACACAACGCTGAGCCAGGATCTCCCTTTTCTGCTCAGCGTTGAGCCCTGTGGTGCCTGTTTGGCTGCTGCAGAGAAGCTCAGCTTCCATGAAAGGTGTGCAAAGAGTCTAACCCCTAATGGCTAGAGAGACAAAGGTGGTGAAGGGACTAGAGCATCTCTCATGTGAGGAAACACTGAGCGAGCTGAGCCTGTTTAGTCTGGAGAAGGGAAGGCTGAGAGGGGATTTGATCAACATGTACAAATACCCGAGAGGAGGATGTAGGGAGGAAGGGGCCAAGCTCTCCTCGGTGGTGGCCAGTGACAGGATAGGAGATAATGGATGTAAATTAAAACACAACAAGTTCTATTCTTTTCAATGGGGAATCTGTATGTGCTGTTAAAAAAAAAGTAAACAATTGTTTTTTTTCTTTCTTTTACACTTGGAGTAAATCCTGTAACCCATTTACTGAGTTTTTGTTTTTGCTGTTTTACTTTTTAATTGTACATACTGTCAAGTGATCGCTGTAAAACAAGTGTAAGTTCCTCTCAAAAGGCCAATGTGACCATAAGGCATGAAAAAGATGAGAGAGCAGACGCAAAATCTTGTGTTTACCTTGTCATCTTTATCAGCAACTTTCTTAGCCTCATGGCAGATATTTGGAGAGAGAGAATCTGTTTACTTGTATGAAAGAGGGCTTAGGGTTTGCTAGATCCCAAGGTAAAAAAAGAAGGCATAGTTTCCAACTTCCAAGCTGTTCACTCTGTGATGAAAAGTCATTTGTGGATTTGTGTGTTGCGTTTTGACGTGATTAAATGTTTTAAGTCTATTGATTTCGTGCTGAGGATTAATGATGCTGAATGAAAGTGCATCAAAGAATAAAACGTGTTTACATGCTCGATTAAAATACCTTTAGAAAGAGCCAGAGAACCTGTTATTGGATAGGAGTGATAGAGCAGCAGCATAGAAGCAGTCCCGCATTCTGCAACGAAAGGAGGCTGAATTAACGTTTCCAGGCTCAGAAAGACGAAGAGGGGAGATTTGATCAGGATTGACTGTACCCGTCCGAATACTTATCCCTTGTGTTTGACTCCTGCTTTTTGAACAGGGGATTAACGAGGCTTCATTATCAGGTACTACAGATCTGTTTTACTGAGCTAATCAAAGTGTGATGTTTAGCTGCCTGTGATTAAAGAGACTATCTTTAAACTGAAGAGCCTGCTGGGGAGGACATGTTAACAGAGGACAAGACCCAAAGATGCTCAATGTGAGGATGACAGGAGATGCAGTAAAGAAAGAGGCAATCTGTGCTTTGCATTTCCATGATATTTTCAGGTTTGTTTGCATGTTAACTCAAACTATCTCTCATTTATCTTAAAATGCTTATTTATTTGCATCTGCTGCCTGCAAATGTTCTTCAGCACTTCTAGATTTGTGGGTCGTGTTTGGATTTAAGGTTAGGTATCACTTACAGATTACCAAAATCATAGTAAATAAACATGAGAAAGACCCATTTTCTTATTAAATCCATCCTGCTAAAAGCCTAGTATAGAATCATCCCATAGTATTAAACTGTTCATACCCTGGATGTTAGCCAGAACACCAAGGAGAGAATTTATTTTTGCTGTATTTTTGGAGAAGGTTGCCTTAGGGATCAGCTTAGCAAGTGAAATACCTGATACCCTGAGCATGGGAAAAGTATAAATGTGCAGTCTAATCCAGCTGAGTAAACATCTGATCGGACTACCACACATTGGGGTTTCTCTGCGGACGCCGTGGTCTGAATCAGCACGTGAGATGAAGTGAGTGTCCTCATGCAACCTGCGGTTCATTTGTCAAGGAAGGGATTGGATGGTTGTGCCAGGTTTGGGGCAGCACAGGGAATTTTGACAGCGTGGCAGGGTTTGGTTGGTTGGTTTTTGATTTTTTTTTTCACTTTCACTGCTTAGTGCAAGGCCTGAAGCCGCTAGTTACAGAGCCAGATGCCTGAGCAATAGCTGGGCTTGTGCAAACCCAAGGGGAGAGCAATGGCTCTTCCTCCCAGGCCTCCTGCACCTGGGCAGCGGCACAAAGCAGCAGCCCTGAATAAGTCA
This sequence comes from Nothura maculosa, assembly GCA_032353885.1. NCBI lineage: Eukaryota > Metazoa > Chordata > Aves > Tinamiformes > Tinamidae > Nothura > Nothura maculosa. The sequence goes on along the minus strand of JAUBOD010000826.1, from coordinate 2,176,736 downwards.
TGAAGTGCAGATCAGCCCCAGCTTGCTCCCACTGCTGGATTTCTGCCTCTGGTTACTGGAAAGGACAGAAAGAGGGGAAGCTCGTGCACTGAGGGGGCCATGGCCAAAAGGGCTAGAGTAGAAAGGCCAAAGTCACAGAAACTGCTTAATATTTCTCCTGTTGGGAACTGGTGCCTACTGTGGAATTGGAATGTGCTTTGATTATTCATGGAGTGTTTTCTTGGGAAGGAATAAGCTCGGGGGGTCCATTCCAGTGTCCTTGGAGAGAGAGAAGGCTTCCTTTTAAGAATTAGATTTTTCTTGCTTTTATCGTTATAGTTTCTAAGAATTATGGGGTAAAAAGAAAAAAAAAACTCTTTAAAAGCCCATTTAAAGCCTGTTAAACTATATGAGAGAGTGTGCATTTATTATGTTAAAATGTGTCTGAACTGAAGGGTCCTGAGAAATTTCACCGGGAACTGTGGATGTTAGGAGGGTTCGTGCTTTGTGTGAATGTAGATGCCACCGGGCTTCTAGTGCACTGCGTGCAGCTAGTTACATCTGGAAATGCAATGAGCAATTACAAATGGTATTTTTATCATTTAGAGGGCCTATGTAAAAATTCATAGGGGTAAAAATTTACCCCTCTGTAAAATTCAGTTGATCATGGGGCTTTTTCCATGGGCAGATTGGTCTGCTTTCTGGCATGGAGAAGGAGAGGAGGGTGAGCGATGCCAGCCATCGTTGGACACAGGCATTTCAGCCACCACTTCTTGCACCGACTCTGTCGGCCAGTTCTGGGCTCCTCAGGACAAGAGGGTCATGGAGCTTCTAGAGAGAGTCCAGTGGAGGACAACCAAGATCATTAAGGGACTGGAACATCTCTCGTATAAGGAGAGGCTGAGTTCGGCCAGTTTAGCCTGGAGAAGAGAAGGCTGAGAGAGGATCTTATCAATATGTATAAATACCTAAAGGACAAATGTAGGAAGAAAATGCCAAACTCTTCTCAGTGGTGGCCAGTGACAGGATAAGAGGCAGTGGGTGTAAGTTGAAACACAGGCAGTTCCATCTCCATGTGAGGAAGAACTTCTTTCCTGTGAGGGTGCCAGAGCCCTGGCACAGGCTGCCCAGGGAGCTTGTGGGCAGCTCTCCTTCTCTGAAGACCTTCCAAACCCGCCTGAATGCCGCCCTGTGCCCCGTACTCTGGGTGTCCCTGCTGGAGCAGAGGGTTTGGAGTGGAGGATCTCTAGAGGTCCCTTCCAACCACAACCATCTTGTGATTTTTTTCTTTTTTCTTTTTTTTTTTTCTTTTGCCAGAGGCAACTTCCAAAACACTTTTTTTTTTTTTATTTGAAAACAATGTTATATTCAGAAGGTGACAGGGGCTGAACAAAACTAGTTTCAAAACATTTTTCACAAGCTTAGGTTTATCACCCCTTGGTGAAAAACTATAAACCATAGCCTAAGATGATGTGTCACTAGGAATCCTAGCAGCATGTCTGTATTTTCAATCCAAGTTGATGCCTTAAGATAGATCCTTAGGATCCTTAATCCTCTGCAGAATGGATGGCATCTCACATCCTTTCCAGGCTGTACACAGGGCATCTCCCACATGGTGAAGTTGGTATTTGCAGCGTGTAGTCTGTGGGCTGCCAGTACACAAGGTATACATTTCCCATGGCAGGGAAGACAGTATCCCATTGCGTTGACTCTGTCTCACGGTACCCAGCAGCAGCCTGTGGAGTCGGGGCCACTGTAGGCCCGAGCAAGGAGCCGCAGCAGCAGCAGTAGGTGCCCTTGATGTCTGTGGTACCTGCCCTGCAGAAGGGAACCTTCCTGTGACACGTTGCATGTTTAGCTGTGGTTTTAGCAGCTGGCAGCCTGTCCTCCAGTCCCAGAATCTGAGACTCCATCTCTGTGTCGTGGGCACACTGGCCTGCAGCTTGGAGGGAGACACCTTGCTTGGAAGTGACACATCCCAGGGGAGAGGGTGCACGAGGAGCCTGAAGGAGATCCTGGACCTGAGCTGCAGCCCATGTTTCCTGAGGACATCCTTCCTCACCTTGGGCTTCTCTCCTACTGATAAACTGTGCTCAGGGACACAAACATTCCTCAAGCTTCTTTTTTCCTCTTTGTGCCCCTTTCATTCTCACTGTTAGCTGATGTATTCCTTTTAAAACTCAGTCAGGAACCAAGGCGGTGCCCCTCAACCAGACCTAAGGTTTCCTGCACTCCTCTCCACACGTGGTGAGACCGTCCTGTGTTTGCAGCATGTCTGGAGTGAGCCTGGATAATCCCACAGGGGCCTCTGCCACCGCTCTTCTTCCCTCAGTTTACACAGCTGGTTGGGCTGGTTTCCTTCTCAGAATGTGTGGGGCAGCGGGCTGACAGAACCACATGGAGGGCACTGGCAACAATGTCCCATGAAGGCTGTACGGTTCCCTAAACAGTGAATCCCAGAAGTTCAAGACCAACTAAGAGAAACAAACCAATCACACATTCTTCTGGTAGACAGTGTCAAGTGTGCAGAGCCCCACAGTGTGATTTGTTGGTGCGTGAGATGCTGTGTAGGAAAGGAAGCGTCTTCTGCATGTTTAGCGTGGTCTGTCTTGGCCCAAAGTCCCAGGCTTTACCCTTCCATGAGTGCGAGATCAATAAAAGCTGCACGAGCTGTGGCTGTTATTTGTTGAACTGTAAATCCTTAATAGTTCTGTTTGCTTTGGAGCTGATAAGTCTTCCAAATATATCTACTCTCAGGCTGCAAAAAAGTGAGTGAAGTAAGGCATAGTTAGCATGCAAGTGAATGTGTGCCTTTGGCGAGAAGAGTGGATGTGGAAAGTGTGTTAACACAACGTGCACAGTCACAGGGATTCCTCTGAACACATGAAGTGATAAGAATGGGTAAAGTGTCCTGAGCCTCCCGTCGCCCGCTCAGTGTTGTTGTTCCTGTGACCCATTCACTTCCTCTTGCTGCGCCGCCACCTCCTGTTTTTCCACTCCTGATGCTTCTACTATTTCATTGTATAGCAGCTCGCTGCACCACGTAGTTTGTCTTTTTAACTACTCTGTGAAGTACTAGTGCTCTTTTGGGTGCAATAGAAGTAATAATAATAATAATAATAATTTGCCAGGTGCACTGTGTCAAGTTTTTCCTGCATTATTTGCAACTCAGGCCCCAGTAAGGGGCACTGCTGAATGTTGATGATTCTGTTGTAAGGTGAATCTCCAAAGCAGTACATTGTCTGGTTTACTTGGGATTGCACTCAGAAATGATGTCTGCCTTCCAGCATTCCCACCTACACCTTCTCCAGGATTGCACATTTTACTCATATGCAGCATCACTAAAGGTCAGTAATAATCAGGACTAAATAGCTTACAACACAAAGGTAATGAAACACTCTTGTCATTTCCCGAGTTCATGTGTTAGCTGAATTCAGTGTTAGCTGAATTAGCTAACCCTGGCTTTAGCTTCTCACAGGCCTCTCCACTCCAACATGGCAACAGGCAGCCAGGCTGGGCCGGCTGCTGCTACAGCTTGAAAGGTCCAAAAGGCAACGCAAAGAAAATTGACCATCTGCAGGGGCTGTATGAGGAACAGGCCTTGCTTGAACCTGGAGGGCAGCACAAACTGGCTTCAGGTCTCTAGCAGACCTGTGGATATTAAGGCTGTGCCTGCAGCAGCTCAGAAAATGCACTCGGAGTCCAGTCAGGCTCACTCCACATTCCCTCAGCTTTCTTATTGCTACTGAGTTTGTTTTGAAGCAGGGCAATGTTGAGGAATTCCCTGGCTTTTACACTTCATGTTGGATATGTAATTGGGTGGAGAATTAATGTAAATTTAAAATAATGCAGTTTCACAGCCATTATACTCTTTAGCTTTAAATTATTTAGCTTTGTGTCTCCAGTATCTCCCCACAGCCCTTCCATTACTGATGATCTGGCTCTCTTTATTAGCTTGTATTTTTCCCTAAAAGCAAGGCCTCATGTACAGTGTAATTATCCAGCAGCGCCGATTAACTGCATAATTCTCTTTTCCATAAAACTGCTGTGTAAATTCCTTTTCATTGCACAAAAATGACTAGTCGGGCAATTTTGTGGAGATTTATTTTTTTCAGGTTCCCCTCTCCTCCCCGCCCTCTCTGTCACTGTATGGACTGATCCCAGTGAGAGATCATTAACCTCTGTAACGTGTGATCTCAGTGCAAGCACCGAGCCCTACAAGGATGGCAGGGAAGGCATGCAGAGTAGGTGCCATGCTCTGCTACCACCGAACCTGGTGAGCAAATATATCTGAGAGATGAATAAATTAGTAAAGTAGAGATATTCTTAGGGAAAAATAACACCAGGATCAGGGGTGCTTCTTTCCTTGAGTGAAATGTTGAAATCTCAGCACTTGCTCGCTTTTCAGACTGCCTGTTGCTGCCCTGTGAATGCTGCAGCCTTCATGTACTATTTTCCTTTGCTACTGACACTCCTTCAAGCCCAATCCACATGCCCAGGAACTCCACCCATCCTCTCTCCATGCCCTTAGCTGTTTCTTCATGCTCCACACACCAGCTTCCTGGCCTAGAAGATACTGAAAATAAAGCATGTCTTTCTGAGCCTACCAAATACTCACAGGTAGGAAGTGGCTCTACCCTCCTTGGCCCATTTTATTAATTGGACCAGGACAACACAGTGGACAGTGTAGTGCAAAGCACTCTACCGTGCTGGACAGATACATAACCTGGCTGTTAAAACCTCATTTTTTAAAGCTGTACTTTGTTGCACATGCCTTAGGTTTGTGAATGCCTAGAACTGGGTAAAATTCTGTCGTTGTAGCCCTGCTGTTATAGGAGCCAGTGCACGCTGACTGCTTCTCTGGCTTGGATCTGCTTCCCTGCAGGTGATATTTGGTTTCCAAGTGGTATCTTTCACTAGCACATATGTAAGAGCAAGTAGCCAAAGACTAAAGGAACCTTCATATTGAGTGAGATCCAGCAACCTGTCTGTGATAGAAACATGTTTAAGTAAAGAGTGCAAGAACCTGACTAGTGTAGAGTGCCCCTTCCTCTGGAGTACCTGCTCCCTTTTCTCCTATCATCTTCCAGATGATCTTGTGCACCTTCAGGCTCCCGGGTTATCTCTGGACCTTCATGTTGAGTATCTATATATAGTCCTCACCTTTATGAATGTGTCTAATCTGTCCTCGAGGCCATTTTTGCTTTTGCCCTGTGCACTATGCCAAGACAACGAGCTCCAAGTATGAGCTGTGTGAAAAAGGTCCTTCCCTCTCTTCACTTTTAGCCTGCAGTTCTTGGGAAAAACAATCACTTCCTATTAAACATTCCTGGCAGTGCAGAGTTTCACTATCTGCCTCGGTTATCTCGCGAATACGGCCTTCCCAGGGTAATGTATTTGTGGCCCAGCTGTCAAAGACGTGGCTGTAATAATTTTCATAGGGGGAGTTTTAGCTCTGCTCTCCTTCTTGAGGAAACCAAATTAATTCCAGAGCTGTCATCGCTTTAATCTGTTAGGAAGAATAGGATAAATTAAAGAGACATGCTGCTTGCTCCTCATACACAGCTCTCCGATCACTCTTTACATTCAGAACATCACTACAAATCATTTTTTTCATGGCACAAATAGTTTGGAAGCTTAAAGCTGCTGAAGTGCCAGTCGTTTAACTGCTCTCACAATTTGTTTCTAATGATCAGCCTGCTATTTTCTAGGTATGACAAAATGATACATGTTGCTGCTCTGCTGCTTGAGATAGTGGTGTTTCCCTGCAAAACTCCCCTCTCTAACGTCAGAAAGAACTAGGAATATTGTGTCAATTGTTCCAGTTGTCTCCAGATTTCTCTCTAGCCTGTATTTCTGGTGCTAATTTGTTGTCTTTTTTTTTTTTTTAATTGTTTTAAATCTTTTTGTTTATTATTTTATCCCCACACACCTGTGCTTTTAGACTACATGCTTTTCTGCTAATATTTCATGATGCTGTAAATTACAGCAGTGAGCAGATGGTGTCAGACAAATAAGCATTCTCTACAATTAAAGAAAAAGATGATTTAATGCATCTAAAAATGCAAATATATATTTAGCAAGTTTTAATGTCAGATCCTGAGTTTTAGGCTTTAGTCGCTGTGCTTAAAATGATCCTGACATAGTTATTTCTCTGGTTCTTCTGCTCTCAGTGACCTTAACATCCAGTATTTTTGTTGACACATGGCTTGGCAAATAAAAACTGAAATATAGTAAGTGGACTCTGCTCTTTGATGTGTTTCACAACTCTTTTCCCACTAGGCATTTGGAACACTGTTTTGTAAATGTCTGATTATACTCAGGGTAATTAGAAAGCTGTTGTATATGTCTGGCTTTGAGGGGAGAGAGGAATCCACCTCAGTGTGCTTCTCTTTTCCACTTCCACTGCAGTGTCATTCCTGATTATATTCTCTCCTATTAATTACTTCTTTATTATCAAGGCATGGGAATAACTATCTCTACATCTGCATAGGCCTTGCCTAAAAGCAGTTGATGAGAATAAAGACTTTTGAGCGAAGTTAGGAAGCGTCACTGCTCAGGGTACCTTGAACTCCCCTAGTTTTCCCCTCTCGTGCTCCAGCAGTGCACCTCTATAGCACAGGAAGGATTTTTACCCATATGCAATATAAGTAAAGGAATAGCTGCCTGACATCAGCAGTCCGTTCCCTACCAGTGGGAGAAAGGGATACAAATGTGTTGTTTTGCTGCAATGATTTGCTTAATTGTAACAGGGGTCGGGCTGTAAAACACGTTAAGTCATAAAGGTCACGGCGCCCCTGAGAAGTTTCTCTATTAATAGTCTGTAAGTATTTTGTTTCTGCTAAGCTAGTGCACAGACCAAATGAGTCGCTCATTATGATTCAGATGCATTAAAGTGAAGGTATCAACACGCCTGGGTTGCCTCCAGACACCCTCTGTGCTCCCTTGCTCAGACTGCATTTTTATATGTGCATGAGTACAGCAAATGCGAGTAGACAAGTGACTAAGCGATTTATTGAGCAATCAAACAATCTGCAAAACAAATGAGTCTCCTTGTTTTCTCTTTCTCTTTTCCTTTTTTCTCCTCTCTAAAAACTAACTCCCAAACTACCTTCTTTTCATAAGCTGTGGAGAAAGATTTGCCTTAACTTCTCAGTGTTAGCTGCCACTTTCAACATAACAGCTGAGGATATTTCATGATTCTGTGTTTCTCACCATACAGTTCCTCCTCAGTCAGTAATGCGGACTTTTCGGGTTCATTTTGTATTTAATGGAGTGAGATGGGCAGCTTCATTTTAAGATGTATGTCTCAGATCCATGAGGCAATGCCAGTTTCTCCTTCTGTCTTTCCACAAGCCACCGAAGGAGTCTAAGCAAACCAGCAAAGACACCATATCAGAGGTAAAAGCCCATATTTACAAAGTGATTTGTGAATTCTAATCCTAAAAGACACAAAAAAAGCACTGAGTGACATCCAGGGAGGTGGCATTCAGAGTTATCTGCAATCAAATACACATCTCTACTCACCGGGACCATCACTCAGAATTCTTGATCTGCCATATGCCTCCCTGTTATGCTAAATTATTGAAGTTTAAGGATGCCTCAATCACCCATATTTTCCGTGGCAGATTGTACCTATTGTATAAATAAATAAAAACATAGAAGCCAGGCAGTTAATTACACTCTCTGTCATTCCTCTGCCTAGAAACGGGTAATGATATTGTCCATCAGCCTCTCTTGAGCATGGTGAGAATAAACTCATTAATCTGGACTCTCTTCAGATATTATGTAGGTTCACCTAGTAAAGCCTATGAATTATAGATATCCTGGATAATAATTGAGAAGAGAATGTGCAGGGAGGTTTACTGCTTTGTTTGCTCTCGTCTTGCTCGCTCTACCAGTACAGAAATGTATTGTGCTTTATTGTAGTCCTAAGGGTGAGACTACTGCTGACTGTTGATGTTCTCGCAAATTGTATTGAGCCTTTGAAATGCATCTTTCAAACTGGTTATGTTTCCTGTGTTGTTTTCAAATTGTGTTAGACACTCCATAAGTGAAAGTTTTGGTCCCCATGGTGCATAAGTGCCCTTGTGTAGACCACGCTTTGCATCTTCAGGGTGCACCTGCAACATCTGTGGGCTCTCACACAGATAAGGGTTCTGCAATCTGGATCCATCTGGGGGATTTAAATTTCAGAGCTCCTGATTTCAGGTCACTGCCCTTAGGCACAAGGTGTTAGTTTCATTTTTATAAAACTGTTTTTCTCTAGGATGCTTCAGTTCTGAAAGAAAGTTAATTTTCAGTGCATGTACAGGTGACAGTTTTCATTTGTTGTCAAAGTTCTTGAGTTCTTTAATAATGACCTGTTCGTATTGGTTATTTTTCCAAAGTAACTAGTATAATTTGTATCGGTGTAGGGTCAGTCATGGTCTCCAGTCGCTGTTTCTTGCCATGGTCTTTGGCTTTCCTTTGGGTGTTGAGGTGATGACAGTGTGCGACACTTCAGGGAGCAACAGTGGCCCATTAGCTCCCTAACCTGCCTCCCCACCAGGCTGCAGGAGTGCCAGTGGATCTGGCATGTATGGCTTGGAACAGAGGCGGAAGAAAGCAAAACTACAGCCCTCCAGCTCCTCTGGATTTCAGACATCTTAGAGTCATCTGATCTTACAGCGCAGTAAGTCAAAGTTAGCTGAAGAAGTTAACCCTGATAGTGTTTCTTACGTTTGCATGTTTCTTCCAGTGCTTTATGCCATTCTTCATGCCAGAAACCATATCTTTCTTGAGTGTGATAGGAGAGACTGTAGATTAAAATACTTAGTAGAGCCTTCTGGATTTTTTAAACTAATGTCATTCCAGAAGAGCATGTGTATGCCTCATAGCAAGACTAACTGGATGCAGTATTCTTAACTTCAGCTTCCCATGTTCCAGGATATTTGGGCCCCCTACTGAAGACTGAACTGTGTACTTTCTGAAGACTGAACTGTGTACTTTCTTCTTTTTCACAAATACAAGTCTGTGAGTTGTGAAAATAGTGCAACTGTAACTCTAGAGTACAACGCTAAAATGCTCTTGTGTTTTAATACAGTAAAATACTCTTGTGTTTAAATATCACATTAGGTCCCTCTCAGCAGTATCTAGACCAAAAGGCAGATTCTTAAGTGAACTCCAGTGTTCCAAAATATCCCTACCAGTATAAGATGATGGCAATGATTGTATATTGAAATTTTGAAGGAAAACAGTAAATGTGAACTTGAAGTATAACACTTTCACTCTGAAAACACTTTTAGGAGAGACTTCCTAGGGGACTGAGCTAGCAGAATTGGTATTGTTCACCTGAACAACGTTGCTTTGTGTGCATGGGGGCTTCACAGAATAACCTCTAATTGCAGCAATTCAAGGAATTTTACATGCATGGATATTTCAAAATCTTTATTGAAGATCTTTTCATTTGATTCTCATGAAAGCAAAAAGTGAAATCATGTCGAAGAGTTTGAGAAACAGTAAAGTTGCAGGAACCGTAGTACCCACCCCAGTACCCATAAGGAGAGAAAATACTGGAAAAAAGAATGGAGGAGGACACACAGCAGAGAAAAATATACAGACTTGCCAAGAATGATGGGGGAATGGTAAAATCAAATGCCAGTATTAGGCGGAGGAAGAAAGGAGTGGTGTGTGGAGGAGATGTTTTAGCGGGAGCATTAGGTCTTCTGTCTTCTGGAGCAGTAGCATGGAAGCAGCTTTGGCTCATCTGGTAAGCTCGAGCAGTGTCATGTCAGTACATTGTGCCTGAAGAGAGAGAATTGTGAGATTGTGCAGTGCTTTAAACCCCTATTCTTTAGGTAGGCTTTCTTCCTGGTTCAAAGTCATTATGGAATAGCACCTTTTTGTTCTGTTCCGTCTGTGCCTCTTTCTTTTCTCTGTTCTTTGCCCCCTCCATTTTTATTTGAGGGGCTGTCTTTAAAGGGAAAAAAAGCACTGTTTTGCTATCATTTCACCAGGTGACTGATACAGGAAAAGGGAGGAGGAAAAGTCTTCCTTTCGTTTTATTTTTTATTTCCTCTTCAGACCTCTATTGTATTGTGTGCTTTGAAGATCTCTGTAGTTTAACTGCAGGAATGGCCTGATTTCTAACAGTGAAAATGCCTTGCAGTGATCCCCAGACTGCTTAGAGCACCCAAGGCTTTATTTTGGGGGAAGAGAAGGAAGTGCAGAATTATTCGGAGGTCTATGGAACAAAGACAGGGAAATTCGGGAATATGAAAACTGAGAACTAAAGGAGGCTACTGCCATCTAGAGTCAGGACTCCACATACAGTGTTGATTATGTTTTCAGGAGTGACATTCAGCCTCCAATCAATGCATTTATGGCAAAGAAATAGTATAACAAAACCCCTCAGAATGACAGAATTGCTTTCTTTGATTTTCTTTCAAGTGATTTTTTTTAATTTAAATTCTTTTGGATTTATCACAAGTGTCTTTTGTGCATGGATATTTTAGGTGTGTTAAATCTGACTCAAGTATTCTAATCATCTATAAAAGTTAGAAGTAGTAGAATAGATAGATCAGAAAGAAGGACAATTATTTATAAGTAAATACACATTTATAGGAAACAGCAAATAATTATGACCAAACTGCATATAGATAACTGATACTGAAAACATTCCCTTCACTACTGCAGTTAATACAATGCAATTTCCATTGATACCTGTGATATATCCAGGCTTTCCTGTAATGTAAGGTAACAGCATGAAAGCTTTAATTAATTGTTCTTTTAAAGATTTTTTTATTATTATTTTAACATAATATTATTTAATCCCAAATTTCATCTGATAGTTATGTTGCAGGAGGTTGTTGAAGGAGAGATGTTCTGGTTAATTTGGGGAATACGAGGTGCAGCATGAAGATCAGCCTTCCACAAATTGAAATAAAATCCACAAAATCCACAAATTGAATAAAGATACTGCTCAAATTCTCCATTAATATAGCCTAAGATGTTACCTTTATAGGGCTTGTCCTGTTTTCCTGCTCTTTCCCAATACTGTGATTGTATCAGTGTCTATAAATACCTCAAGGGAGGGAGTGAGGAGGATGGGGCAGCCTCTTTTCAGTGGTGGACAGCAATAGGACTAGAGGAAATGGTCACAAACTGAGGCACCAAAAGTCCCACAGGAATTTAAGGAAAAATTTATTGACTGTGAGGATGCCAGAGCCCTGGCACAGGCTGCCCAGGGAGGCTGTGGAGTCTCCTTCTCTGGAGATCTTCCCAACCTGCCTGGATGCTGCCCTGTGTCCCGTGCTCTGGGTGTCCCTGCTGGAGCAAGGGGTTGGACTAGATGATCTCTGGAGGTCTTTTCCAACCTCAGCCATTCTGTGATTCTGTGATCCCATGATTCCGTGATTCTATGAAGGGCAGCCTGGTGGCACCATCTTGGCAGATTGGGCAGGAGAAGCAGGAGAACCAGGCAGCTGAGTGTATTCTACACATAAAAGGCTCTGATTCAGTTGTCCTCCTTTTCATTTCAATGCCATTTGATATTAATTTTATTTTCAGCTGTCAAAGTATGTTGCACTAGTGAATTAAGTGTGTAAAAACACTTCGTTTTTGGGAATTGCCCTTTAGGTACCTACATATCAACGTTGGCTTCTACACATGCATCCCTCCCTGGTTCAGCATTGTAAGGTTCCTCCATCCTTTTCTTTGGCTCTGGTTGTGATTCTCTGACCTCTCAGCAGAAAGGAGTAGGATTCTGTTTCATGGAAGTTCAGCTGAGGATCAAGTGTTTCATACACTTTGATAAATTGGCTCGGTCACCTTTTTAAAAAGAATCCTGAGGAAAAAAAAGTGTGATATAGTTTTGTTCTTTCCTTTTGTTCTCCATTCTTTGAATTATCCTGTTCTGACTTTGTTAATAGTTTTGTCCTTTTTCATTTTCTCTTACTATGCTCTTGTCCTGTTATTGCAGCCTAGACACAACTATTAAGAAGAGCTCAAATTCACATGGTACCTGAGCTCTTTTTATTTTTCAGCTCCTTTGAACTGCTTGATCTTTGTATTTAATTTTAAGGTCTAAAATGAGACCCTGGGACCATGCTTTTTTTCCTCTGCTATGTTCAGCTGCTATTTTCAATTCTCTCGCAGTTCTGAGAGCAGAATGACAGATTTACTGACTTTTTTTTTTTTTTAAATAGTCATCTACTGCTGCCTGGTCTAGCATAGGATCACTTCTTCCAACATCTTTTTTCTTCCTCTGGTTTAAAAATGTTTTAAACTTGAACTTTTTTTTCTGTTTTTACACACAGTGTAGAATGATTAGATTACACATGCAACATGGAATCATAGAATCATTATGGTTAGAAAGGACCATGAAGATCATCCAGTCCAACTGGTGTGTGGGTCTAATCCTGCAGATGCTGTTTCATTGCCTTTTGACTGAGACCATAACATTATTGTAGCATTCTGTGCTGCTAATGATACATTCACAACTCTAAGAATAGATTACAAGAGTTAAAATGATGTATCTTTGACTAAACAAGACTTAAGGGGAGTGTAGAAATGTTTTAGAAATTAGAGAAGTAATGATAGTATAAAATTAAGATTGTACATGAAAGCATTAGGTAAAAGCAATAGGACATTAATTTTGTCTGTTTAACCAATAGATGAAAAACCCCTTTCCTTTGCATGCAGAGATTCATATTAATGAACCAAAAGATCCAAGAGTCCTTTATGGGTGGGAAGCAGAAGAAAGGAGCTCTTTACAATAGTGAACTCTATAGTCCGAGCTTGCTGGGCAATACATGTTGGAGACCTCCCTGTCCTATTGTAAGGAGTAGGTTGCATGTCCTCCTCTCTACAGATGATTTATCTCCTCCTTTCTCCTGTGAGCAGATCCTAGAGGACTCTTGCTTTTATCAGCAATGTCCCCGCTCACTTGCCTCAAGGAGGCAGGAGGAGGTGTCAGGTGAAGCAATATGCAATTCAATATTGTCTTGTTGCAACTTGTGCTGCCGTGCAGGGAAGAAGAGCGCGGCCCAGGCTGGACTCGCATCTCCTCCTCCTGTCCCAATAGTGTCTGTTACTTAATCAGCTGGCAGGAGGATAATCTGGGTACTGTTATTTGGAGACTTAACCCCACTAAGACCTATAAAAAGAGGAGAGTGGAACAGATGAAGTTGTGACCCTATGACCCTATGGAAATCAGTTGGTGGTTTCTAGTCAATGTGACTGGAATTTGCTCCCAAAAGAGGATAAGAGGATATAGTAGTTATCCTTTTTTATTATTATTTATTTTTATTTAGCATTTCTACTACTTAGAATCATAGAATGCTTAAGGTTGGAAGGAACCTCGAGAGATCATCTAGTCCACCCTCCCTGCACACGGCAGGGACACAGGGCGGCATCCAGGCTTCCAGAGAAAGAGATTTTTTTTATTTGAACCATTAGAAATCTTGTTATTTCTAAGTTCCATATTTTCAGATTGCTACTGAACAACTCTGCACAAAGACTCCTCTGGTTCTTGGTTCTTGGTTAGCTCAAGGGAAAAAAAATGTATTTATTTTACCATGTCTCCACTTAAACAGGCACTACTGTCCTTGAAATGTCAACTGTAATATGACATGTCAATTACTGTATGTCAAGCACATGATATATTTCAGCCTCTGTTGATTTAGATTGGGCTTGATGTGTGCTTGATGTATTATAATGGTGCTTCTTCAGTTCAGTGGATGTCTTAAAAACAACATTGAATGGCACATAAATCACCTTTTGCGGGGGTATTTGCCAGAATATGAGGTAGTGATTTTACGTTCTGTTAGTGCTTGGTCTACAGCGATTCTCTTGTTATGGGTTTGGAAACTTGTTGTTTCTGGCAGATTTGCCACCAGGGCAGAAGCAGAGCCTGATTGTGAACTTATTTTACTCAATGATTTTTCTTCTTATTGTACCTCTGCAAAGAAACATCCAACACTTTCTAAGAGATCTGTCATAAATCATATACCACAGTCTGGCTCGTATTTCATCAGGCAATTTGTATACAGTGTGGCAGTATGAGTAAGGATTTCTTCCCACCTAAAACATGAACCTAACGTGAGGATGAAGTACTTTCTAAATACATTGCAAACAGTGAATAACATTCACTAATTGCTAACATGGTCAGAAATGAGGAGAGATTATGTCTGGATCCTTTATATTGCATACTTTATAATTTGTTTGTTCTACTTAACATTAACTTATAGTGTTTTGCTTGAAAAACAAGGTGAGGTTGGAGCACCCTTGTTCTGAGGCTTGTTGATCTTGTTGTGAGCCCTTGTTCTGGACTGACAGTGCTTGAGAGAGAGAAAAATAATATCTGTGTCAGGAACTGAAACGCAACAGAATAAGGAAGAGACCTAAGTTTATGCTGGAAAGCAGTTGCATCGCTGTGGAGTCCCAAGCCATAATATCCATCTGTCCTGATCCTTGCTAGTGATCCAATGTAAATTGTCAACCCGCTGCGTTAATGAGAAGTTGTGCATTTAATTTGACTGCACTTTCCAATTGTATTAGTAATGATATTGGCCTGAAATAATGTGAGGCTTTGTAATAGCATTGTTCTTCCAAATGAGTTTCAAATTCAGTACTTTTAGAAGGGAAAAGTTAGGCTGTGGCATTTCAGGAAAAAAAATCTCACCTAAGGCACATAGGGAAACCATGACTTTGCTCTTTGATCTCCAGAGGCTGGAAGGAAAGCAACCTGTCACAAAAATAGACAAATGCTGGGTCCTTTTTGTCATTGCTCAATCTTTTGTCCCCAAAATGAGTCGCTGGCATTTAACATCCTGATGCTCAAAGGAGCAGCGCAGCGTACTGCCCTGGCGTGGCCGCCATTCTTTCCATGTGTTTTTACATACTGGTACCCTGCCTGCTTTGCCCCTCTCCTAGAAGAGGTTTGTCAGGTTCGTGGTATGAAGAGACACTGAGTGATCTGCCAGCCAGGCCGCAGGCCACCACAGAGCTGAAAATGACTGCCATCTACCGAGCACAAAACCCACAGAAATGCTGACATCTCGCTTTGGTAGGCAAGACCAAACGACAAGGGCAGGGAATGAGGGAGCCGTGAGCACGGCCTTGGGGCGCTGGCTGTGGTGTGTGCAGTGGCAGGAGCGCCGCGGCCTGGCCGTGCCTTGGCCTGGCCGTGCCTTGGCCTGGCCATGCCCAGCTGCAGGGCCTTGTGTGGCCCTGCTCACGTGCTGCCCCTGCCCTGGCTATGGCCCAGCTGGGGTTCACTGTGACACGTGATGCTTATGAGGAGTATTTAATGGAGATTTTCACTAAAAAGAATCTGTAACATCAATATTCAGTATCTTTTAAGCTCCATTTGCGTAACAAGGTAGGTAGATAGAATTTGAGTTGACCACTCGTGCGATTTAGATGAGAAATTATACAGAAATTACAGAATTTACACAGGAAGTTCAATGCCTATGTGAGCAAGACCTTCTTCACTCCGAGAGTGCCAGAGCTGCCAGAGCTGGAAGAGGCTGCGCAGGGAGGCTGTGGAGTCTCCTTCTCTGGAGATCTTCCCAACCTGCCTGGATGCCGCCCTGTGCCCCACGCTCTGGGTGTCCCTGCTGTAGCGGGGGATTGGACTAGATGGTCTCTAGAGGTCCCTTCCAACCTCAGCCATTCTGGGATTCTGTGAAATGAGGTTTTGTGACTCGTTATAGCTAGTACAAAATATTTAGCTGGTGGCTTTTCATTCAGGCAGATGAGGCAGTGATGAATTTGAAAACTGTAATTTCCAAATAAGATTTAGACGTGTGACTGAAGTGCTTCATAGGTGCACTAAAGCAATATTCTTGCAAAAAAAAAAAAAACCCAAAAAGCATATAGACTTATAAAGCTGGACTTTGTACTTCCAGCTTGCCATCTTGCATCATACTCAACCAGATCACTAGGAAACCCAGATTTGGCTGTCAAACTACGGGAGGAGAACGCTCCCTCTATACATATGGAAATCCAGGTGCTTCTAAATTTAGAAAAGGTGGGCGATCTGTTCATAGCCTGGTGCTAAGTGAGTATGGAAATATGTCCTCTTTGTTTTTCTCATTGCTCTACTTTTCCACATTATTACTCCGTATTTCCCTGATTTTTGCCAAGGACACTAGCAGCCCATGGGAGCTATTCCCAGGCATGCTGCACCAGGGACCCAGGAGAGGTTCTTCTATGTAGCAACAGCTCCATATATACGTTATATGTCCATATATATGTCCTATACTAGACAGTCCTATCTAGTTCAGGCTGCTGCCTCCAATGATCAAGATTGTCTTTTCTGACCTTATGCTGGACGCCCCTCTGATTTCCTCACCTCCATCATACTCTGCTTTTATTTATCACAGTTTCCTCACTCTACTCTGCTTTGCTGCGAGTTGTTGAGCTTGTTTTCCTCTTTTGCATTCCTCTTCCAAATGAGCAATTGTGACAGCAATATGCCAGGGTAAATTTCCATTTTTGCTGTATACTACAACCCCGAATGTTTTAAGAAATTATGGGTTTCTTTGATCTTTAAAGTTCTGCTATGTTCCATCCCATTTAACAAAACAAAACAAAACAACATATGCGCAGGGTTGAGTTGTGCTAGATTTTTAACAGGCTGATTTTTGCAGTAAAAGTACATGCACGTTGGCTGCTGTTAATTACTATGTTGGCAGTATGAGTTGGTGCTTTGCTTGTTGACTGATACTGTGTGTAAAATTAGTAAAAAAGCAAACACTGTAATAGATTTAGGAGGGAAAATTATCCAGCAGTACATGGATGGGATCTCTTTTCATGAAGAATACACTTAAAGAAAACCTTAATGGATTAAAGAAAATACTGGATTAAAGAAAAGCTTAATGGAACTCATAAATATCCATAATGGATTTTTCTGTGTGGCAAAATTTTGTAAAAAAATTCCTAAGAGCAGTTGTACAGTCATTCATTTTATTGTGTTTTGCTGGTGTGTTTTGCAGTGAAGTCTTCAGAGATGCCTCTCATGGAGGGCAAATAATTAGGTTATTGACAGGATTTAAGCTATCAAGCCAAATATCCTGTTGGTGGATGTTTAGGAGGTGGTTCTTTCCATGAAGCAGTAGAAATGCGAAAGATGAATGGACTGGATTGGGGAGAGGTTCATATATGTAGGAAACCTGTGGCACAGCAAGGAACCCTGAACCCCAAACCAATCCTTCGGAGTGTGAGTTTAAGATGCTTTGAAATCAACAACAGTCTGCTTCAGATACTCAGATTTTTTGCCTAGCTTTGGAATTTAGAAACTACATTTGGACAAAACCCACTGATGAGCGTTCATGGGCAATGTGCATAAATTGGCAAGGTTGACAGCATGGCCCATTATCATCATGCATTTATTCTACACAGAAATATGTGATCCTCAGCATTGTAGGGGACTCGGCATAGAGAGATGCATCCACTTCAGGGAGAGCAGCTAGACAGAGAGACTTCATTTCTTTGTACATTTGTCTTCATAATGTGCTTTAAAGTGTGTGAAAATGAATGGTAGTGATGGTAATGTAAGAAATAAATATGCCAAATAATAACATGGCCCTAGAAATATGTTTTAACACTAAATAGGACAAGTAGCATCATGTTGATGAAAGAGGTCTGAGGTGCATTTCTCAGGGAGCATCTGCAAGAATCCAGCTGGTGAACAGGTTATATTTCTGAATACATGGGAACTGATTTCCTTCTTCCGCCCTGGGATACTTTGGAAATGAAGGAAAAGGTGTACTAATCTGGAAATGGAGGCTTCCTAACCCCCCTGTGAAGTAGTGTTCATTTAAGTAATATATGAAATGGCCATGAAGTTTCTCTCTCTTCCCCTTATAAATTTAACTTTGAGCAATATTGTTCCTAAATACTTACCAAAATTGTTCTTGTGGGATAAAGCAAAATTAAACTTCTTTCACAGAGCCTATAAACATGTAGTCTTGCCTGTTGCTAGCATTTAGGGAAGGGCTGGGTTGAATGTCTCTTAAATTTCAAGGCTTGTTCAACTTTGTATATTTTTGTCTTTTTCTGAACAAAGCGTTCAATGTCTGTTGGAAAGAACAGAATAATTTCCATCAAATAATTGAATAGTTGACGTCCCAAAGGGACACATACGCCCTTCAGCCAGTGGGAAAACAGTTCTTATCAGGAAAACACATTGTGTTTTATTTAAAAAAATTGAAGAGGCAGCACCATATAAATCTTACTCAATTTAAATCCTCACTTAGGAACTTGCTTGTAAACTCGCATAGAAAGTCACAGTTGATGCAATAAGCCAAGTCCTGAGTCAGATTTTGCCTTAGCAGGGTTGGGGCACTCATAAGGGCTGATCTTGACCCTTCTCTTGACAGCAGGAAGGCACTGGAGTCTTGTCCTTGTTGTTTTGGAAGGACATTCCCATCCCAAAGGCTTCTACAGCTTCTCCCGGTTGGAGTAGAGCCGCACTGAAGGTTCAAGAGCTGTCCGAGCAAAGGAGCAGGACAAGCAGCCTGTGCAACTGCTGCCCTATCCAGCCCTTATCCACAAGGCTCATTGGCTAGCAGCCTGATTGTCACTCTTGGAGAAGCATTACAGCATATTTATCATGAAGGGGACAGATGCCATGCATTTTGCCTGGGTGTAAGCGAAGCAATTCTTGATGTGACTAGAAGGTCTGCTGAAGATGTACTTTGATTTCTTAGAGCAAAACGTGCCTTATGGTTGCATGTGGTCCACCTACAGAAATAGTTTTGTTCTTAATCAAATTTCACCCCTCTCTTGAGCACTTGACATAGCAAAGGCAGTCCTGTTTTGCCATGGAGGCTTTAGGGAACCAGTTTGCACAAGCCCTGTTCTGTTTTCCTGCCTGAGAGGCTGTTTGGCTCGTCGAAGGAAATAGCATTTGCTTGGGGGTCAGCATCCAATCTGGTATCTGTTGGACTGCTTATTTGATGTAGTAGGAAACAAGAATCTGGTGAAACACACTTCTTTTTGGTATGTATGAGAAGTCATTAGCTGTGTTGCTGCTTAATTAGAAGTGGAAAGAGCCTGCCTAGTCATTTTGAGTAAGGGCAGAGTGTTCACTGGACTAAAATCACGATGATTTTAGTGATGGAGGAAGAAAAGCTGTTCCCATCCTCTAGGCAGTCTGTGCAAGAGTAGTAACTCTTGCCCAGGTAACTATTCCAGCCTGAGGACTGTAGACAGGGCTTTCTCTTTCTCAGAGTTTATTTAGACTAGTAGTTTCTATAACTTCCAGGAAGATCTTCCATCCCAACGTGCAGCTGAAGCCAGCAGGAGTCTTTCGGATACCTCACCAGCAGAGCAGAATTGTGAATGTATGAAGTCATATCAGTGTGATATGGCAGTGAGTGTCAAAACTAAGTGACAGAACCTGCCGATGGTTCTCTAAGAGTGATATTTCCCACCGGGAATGCTAGCCAAGCTGGGAAAGAGGAGGAGAAATAATGGGTAGGTGAAGGAAGTGGCAGTCCCAAGGAAAGGAGGCTGAGGAGGTGGAACTAGGGAACCCAGAGATTAACCGCTCTTCTTTAGGGAAGAGATGCACAAGTCCTTGAAAGGCAGATGCAAGCTGGGGCACTGAACATACCCCGTGGCTCTTTGCATAGCATAGATCTACAAGGTTTCCTCACTGCTTTTACTGAATGTGTTGTTATCTGTATATACTCTCTGTATAGTCTCTGGGATTTAGTAACAATCTTCATTTATGGAATATTTTCTGGTGTTCTTTTATAAAAGTATTAGTTTCAATAGAAGAAGGAGGTCAGTATCAGGAAAAAGAAGTAAAGCTCAAACCTTAATCATTAGGAGAGAGTTTTAGAAAAAATCCTAATCACCCAAGCATGATTTTATGCTACTTTTTTGTCTCAAAATGAATTAAATCATTGAGCACCTGTTTTTTATCCAAAACAAATATAGCTATTTTATCTCTGCAGTAGATTTGTTCTTTGCAATACTTAAACACATATACATATACCGTAGTACTGTAAGGTCTGTGGAGCATATGAAATTGTTTTTTGAGATGACATATTATGCTGGTGTTGGCAGGTTATTTTTACACATACACACATAGATACACTATTTTGTAGTTATCAAAATCTGCTTGACAACATGGAATATGACAGATTACTGCCCATAATTGCATTACACGTTGGTATCCTCAGGGTAATCGGATATTGAACATACTGGTAATCATAAGCCTCATGAACAGGAAGAAAAGGTCACTCGTATGAGCATCTTGATGTAATGTCACAAACCTGGCAAGTCATTATGTGACAATCTGGTCAGCTAAGGATGCACAAGAAGGAATTTCTAGACACTGGTGAGGTGGTCACCAGAAGAATGGTGGTCACCATTTCTTTCACTAAGAAATTATGCCCATTTCTTACTCTATCCATCAAGAGGAGGAGGTTCGTACTGAAGTGAGCACAGAGGCAAGGACTGAACAGGCCTGACCATCCAGTGGGGAAAGCACAGGAAAGGTAGAAAAGGCTGAATGTGAAGGGCTGAGTTGTCCAGTTTTCTGAAATAAAAAGGAAAGAACCAGTCCAGTGTGGATACGGACTCCCTCTGCGATGGATGTTAGGACTGCTGGAGGGTAAGTGCCTGTGAATGAACCAGCTTTCCTGGCAGCTCAGAAAGGAAGAGACCACAGAGATGTTTGTTCTTTCTCTTCCAGCTCAGCCTCAGCTCCCTAGCAGAGCCTGAGCAGTATTTAAGGAGTTATTCCTGTTTTCAGGAAGGTGAATAAGACTTTTTCTTCAGATCCTAAGAGCAGACCTTTGCCCATGAACTTAATTGCACATGCAAGTTCAGTGTGATGATATTTCCCTGCTGCTTGAGATTTCCCTGTTTTAATGGGTTTCCACTTCAGCTCAGATGAACGTTTTGTCTAAAGCAAATTAAGTTAATTAAAAAGAAGGGAATTCAGGCTTGCTTTCGTTAATGGTCAGTCTGCTATCTTTCATTATAATGGGTAGGTATATGAATTTATAAATAAAAACATTTATGTAGGAACTGTTGAGAAAAAAAGTTATTGATTAAAAGCTCTCTTTATAAGGAATAAATGACATGCTAGAACATGCTGCACAGATGCAGTTTTTCTGTCTTTTGAAGATTTTGAGGATGAGATCTAGTTCAGCAAGTCTCATCACACCTGAGTTATTCTAGTCTTTCAGATAATAAATCTTAATAAATAATTTTAATAAATAATCTATTTTCTCTTATTCTGTATTCTACAGCAGTGTGGCATGTTACAGAAGCTGGGGTGTGTGTGGCAGGGGTTGGTCTGACCTTCGGTATTCAAAGCAATCTTTGAACTGTTCAGTCATGCTAACGAGCAGGAATTCTGCATCATACTGCCAGGGATTAAGTTGAATGTGTTAAAAAATATATGTTTAAGACAGATTTAAGCAACTGTAGTTATTTAATTTCTCAAAAGCTATGAGGCCAAGTGTCTTACCTGCTGTGTGTTCAAACCAGGAGGGGAGAGAGAGAGCAATGAAGAGAGTTACCATTATGTTTAAAAGTACTGGAAGCATCTTTTCTATATGTAAAATATTATAACTTTATTGGATAATTTTTCTAAAACTTCCAGGACTGGAAGCAGGCTGTGTACATCGTAACATAGGTAGGAGAAATGTGACTTTCTTCTTTACGCAGCAACCCAAGCCCTGGTGTCCCTCCCAATCTCAGTAGAGCTGTCGCTGTGGCAGGAGTTGCTCCTGCTCGTGTTTGGTTGTGACCAGAGGTGGTTCTGTGGAAGGAGGTTTGTCTGGGCTTAATGGCTGGCCCAGGTTGTGGTTCTTACAGTGAGATCTGTAGATAGTGCAAGTTGTCCCACTGGAGTGAACGTACTGTTTCACAGTGACACGAATTAATGTTTAAATAATGTAGGCAGTGCTTAAGCACAGCAGAGTTAACTGATATAATTCTGAGTCTCTTCTATTTTTCTTAGTTAATGACCAGTGAAAACTAAATGAAAAGGGTTTTTTTTTTAATTTTACTGGCATGTCAAAGTTCATTGTAGGCTTTAACTGTAGGCTTTCTGTGTCCTGTGGGCCAATACGTGCTTTGTGGTCCTGGGCCTGCGGTTGTCCAATATGAAGGATACACTCATCCTATTTGCTCATATTTGAAAATATCTGAGTCGATATTTTCTGGCCCAGTTTCCTTCCCTTGGGAACGCAGCACAGTGAAATGGGGTGACAGAGGAGAACATTGTGTGTGCTTGGATCTCACCCCAGCACCAATCTGGGATACACCCAAAGGAGAACACATTTTTAGGAGCTGGAAAAGCACTCCCACATCCTGCAGCTAAGAACAGCTAGGGAGAAATGTCAGGCTTGTGCTCCTGTCCCACGTGAACGAAGCTCGTGGCTCCAATGATAAATCCCTTTGATAGGACATGCCCAGTTCTGCTTGCTGGTTGACACTGGTGCTTTCCCTTGAACTGAAAGCTCCTCTCCAGTGCCCGGAGCTTGTTCCTTGGAAGAGCTGCACGTTCAGTGCTGCCGCTGCCAGAGGGATGTTGTAACACACACTGCTGTTACAGGGCAGCTCAGCAAGCCGAGCAACTGCCTGAATAAATATTGTGGATAAAGTCACGGTCACAGATACGTGGGGCGTTTGTTTGCTGCCCACCCTGAGGAGGAATGAGAGATGCAAGAGGGGCTGGACCAAGGGTGTCTCCCTGCCCAGGGCTCTTGTCTCCAGTAGTGGCTGTGAGCGGATCCCTCAGAGGAAATACAAACACAAAAACTGACTGGGCTCCTATTCCCATCTGATCCTGCCCTAGTTTCCCACCATTTCCAGCCCAGAGCCTTTCTGAACCAAATGCATTCAAATCATTTCATATCTGTGTATTGTTTACTTGTGTAATTTCCCTGTTTAATATGTGCTGTTTGCACACACAGGCAAGTTTCTCCTTTCTTTCTTGACAAAACAGTGCAAAATCACCTTAAAATGTACTAATTTACCACTAATAAAATGAGTAGTGCGTATTTTCTTTTTATGATCATCTTAAGTACTGCTTGATATGTTTTAATGCCTAACATTCCTAAGGCAGATGTTTGCTCTTCATGAAACATTAATTAGAACCTAAGAATTAGAGAGGAGTTAAAAAAATCATTTGTATATATGCATGTGCATCTGTTTTCCTGTGAAAATGACACATTCAAAGCTCTGTATTAAAAAGAAAAGATAATAAGTAAATATTCCAACAGACTACTTCAACAGGAGATTACACCCAAACCTTTTAAGCAAATTTAAGTAGCAAAGTTACTACTTTTTATATAGACAGATTCTGGCATTTCAATATTATAACATGAATTGTTTTTTGTTTTTTTGGTTTTTTTGCTTTTTTAATTGTAAAAAAAAATGTGAATTTGCCAAATCTTATCACAGTTTAAAACATACATAATTTCTGGAGTTATTTTCACCAATTGTTAGAGCTATCAGAAAGGTAAACTATGTTATGTAAAAAACTACTGGGAGGAGGAGTTATCCTGGAAAGGGATACACGTGAGAAAGCGGACTCTCCATTTCGGCTTCCCTTTCATCAAAAGGATGCTGGGGTATCCACCTCTTACCTGTTATTTTTGAAACCTCACTTTGTGTTTGGAGAGGTTAGCTCCATGAATGAGCTGTATGATTCTCTTGGCTCCTACTGGTACCAGAGGCTTTCAACAAACTCCCCTGTCTCTACTGGAAGTTTTTTCCCTGCTTCAGGCTGTCTGCAGTTCCACCATTAGGTCCAAGGGCCAAGATTTTCACCAATAATGCAGAAAATTCTGCTCTGAAACCCGCAGATACCCACTTAAGAGCTGATTTCCATAAATGCTAAGCAGCCCGGGACCCCTCTGAATTATGAATGTGTGCTAGAGATCCAAGGATTTCCTTCAGCTGCTCATTACAGTGTTGAAAGGAGGCATCTGATATTGGAATTTCTGCTTTTATTTCATTTGCATGCTTTTTTGTGAGTGTGCCTGAAGGGCTGGTCCAAAAGGTAGGCATATCTAATGATTAACACTGCTAAATCTACATAGCATTTATCTATTGAAAAGTTAGATATTTAAATCTTTTTATTTTCCTTTTTGAAAAAAGAAAAACTGTAAATATCTGTTGTTTTTTTTTCACAATATTAATGGAGGTAAGATATTAATGTTGCTTCATGCTTTTATCATCTATTGGCAAAGCACATTATCACCTTCTAAGAATTTTACTAGTTACAATATCTCTCCCTTTGCTTTTCATCATCTTATCTCTTTTTGTGTTTCTTTTTGCGGGTGGTTTCTGCATACACAGGAATAGCAAGAAGGGCTTTGCTGGGGAGCAGGAGGAGGATTTTCTCCGTACAGATTATGGCTCTCCTATAAGTTATGGCAGTCGCAGCGGAGCCGCTTGTCGGGCTGGCGATGCTGCCTTCACCGTGGCCGTAGCTCCCATCCTTGCCTGCTGAGATCCTGCCACCAGCTGCACCTGCCATCCCGGGCCTCGCATTCCTCCTGCGGGAAGCAGGAGCAGATGCCGGAGTACTGGAGCGCAGGGCTGTCCTCAGGACCAGCTCAGCATCTGGCTCCACCACAGCCCAGAAACCTTCTTGGTGACTCTTTCCGGCATGGCCAAGGCAGGCCTTGCGTGGCCCCGGGGACACTGAGGTGGGAGGTGACACTGCCTGCAGCTGGCCTCGCTAACCGGGAGCCGGAGACACCGGCACGCGAATAGGCCAGGGGGAAAGGGAAGCCGCGCGTCTTTGCCGTGGAGCACAGGAGCAGGGTGTCTGCAGGGCGTGCAGCCACGTGTCACCGAGCAGCGAAGTGGTGCTGCCGTGTGAAGGGCAGTGGAGCCACCAGGCATGGATCTCACCACACACAGAGCCAGACCATCGCCCTGTGCTTTCCGTGCACTGCCGCCACATGGGTTAGGGGATTGCCACAGAGTGTGGAGGAGAGTGCAAACAAAATACATGGGAAGGAGTCATAGGCAGCATTAGGAGAAAGGAGAAATAATTTCCCATTGTTGGGTTCGATCAGGTCCCTGTTGTGTCAAGACAAATCATGTTCTGGAGAACTTGAAGGCCATCTACTGGTGAAGTCTAACTTTTCTTTTTTCCTGTTGCAGATTTTTTTTTGCATCAGGGGAAAGCACTTAGCCAGGTGTGAGCCGCAGAGACGCATGTATTCAGTTTTATCTGGAAATACCCACAGGGGACATTTTGCAGATGACCCTAAATGCTCACAGCCAGTCAATGCTGATTTCATTCATTTTACCACACGGGCTATAGGTGTTGCTAATGCATAGTAGAGAAGGCAGGCGGTCTTCTAGGGTTTACACTAGGGTAATGGTTACTATAATAGTACAGAAATTGCACTGTTCTAGACTTTCCTATTAATTTTAATCTGTCAGGTCTCATGGCTCCATAGTGATTTGATACATCCTGTAGTTTCCCCAGGATGTGGTGCGAAGTGTCAGTCCTATAGCCAAATCCCACCTTGAGCCTGAGCTCGTGGGCAGTAACTGGAAATGGGGAATTGGCAGCTCCTGGCTGCTCGTTTGCTTCCTCTGGGAAGTCTGGAAGGGGCACTTAAAATCAAGGTACCACAATATGTGGGGCGTTTTTTTGTTTGTTTTGTTGTTTTAATTTCAATTTACATGATTTTAAAAGCACATTAAAAACAAAACTTTTATGAAAATAAAAAACCTGTGAATAAATACTCACTTGTTTCTATTCTTGAATATCAGGTCTTGTTTGTCAAGTAGATCCCATATGGCAGCATGTTCTGGAGCTTTGTACTGAGTAGAACCAACTGGTAGAGCCTCCTGTGGCTTTCAAAAGTACAAAGCGCTGTTTAGAGGCCTTTATTTATTTTATGTATCTCTGTGCTGTTGAGGAGGTTGTCATTTAGAGTCACTTGGATTGTGTGAGACCAAACCAGAGCTTTTATTCTCTGCTGGTGTTTGGGTCTTTTTCTGCCTGTAACTTGTTTTCCCCCAGCATCACGGCTGCCGCTCCAGCTCCCAAGCTCCAGGGACAGAGGAGGTTCACCTTGGAGGCGTGCTCTCGACTATCATATAAAACATATATAAAATAAACGTGTGAGTTTCTTGTGCTGGGCAGTACGTTATTTAGTGAATGCTGCTGAAGTGGAAGGTACGAGGCCACCTCTGCTTTTTCTAATCAACGGCAGCCTTTCTCCTCAGTGCCCCAACAGTGAAGCTCACGATGCAGTAGCTTGCTATGGAAGATGGCCCTGCCTGCACTTTTCTGCTGCTCCCTGTGCCCATTCCCTAGCTTGGAAGAGAGGGGCCTGACGCGTCATCTTCCAGAAGGAGGGAGCGATGGGATGCAGGAACAGCAGTGTTGTTTCTTTTACTCCACCCATCCCTGCACGAACACCAGGGCTGCTCGGAGCAGCAAGGCCACTCTCCTGAACGTGACAAATAGCGTTTTATGAGGTGCTGGTGGCTTCCAGGCTCTTTCTGCTGAGTGCTGGAAGCTGAGGCAGCATTGCCAGCTTCATCCTCCTCCCATCTAAACAAGCCCAGCTCTCCAGGGCCTGAATGCCCTGCTGCAAAATAAGCTTTTAAGACAGCTCATAAATCATGTTCGACAAAACAACGAAGCACAAATATTTGGTTTTTAAGACAGAAGTTTTCTGGACCTGTGCTCTGGCTTAGGTGTCTTCAGTGTTGCGCATGAAGGTTTGATTTCCTTGTTTGCCTTTTATTTACCTGGTGGGATGTTAAAAAAAAATCTAGAGTGGTGAGACTTATCTCAGTGAATCATCTAAAGCAAGTCTTTTATTTGTCCTGAGATTGCAGATACTTAAACGGGAGACCCAAGCCATTTCCGTGACAACAAAACATGGCTGTATTGCCGTCACCTAGGGAAAGCGATGGTCGTCACGCTCTCTTGGAGACTACTTGGACACTAGTTAGTTAATGTTGGAATTACAGACCTCTCTCCAGTCTTTCCTCTATCTCAGAGATTCCCTGCTTGCCCAATTACATGCATCATATTGTAATAATAAAAAATAATAAGAAACCAACTGAAAATTTCTCAGCTGAAGTGTAAATGCATTTCAAGTGTTAAGAGAAAAAGAGGACTCTCAGAGAGTAATCCAGTATTCTTTTTTTTTTAATACTTACTTTTGCGGGTTTTTTTAGCTAGGGTTGTATTATGAAAATATTCAAACGAAAGGAGAAATGGGCTACTATCATAAATTTAAGGCTTAAAGAATTGTCACGTAGCAGATCAGAGCATGAGGAAGGTTACTCTGCCGATGCTGTGAAAGCCCAGGTGCCAAGTTCAAACCCAGTATAAACGGTCATCACCAAATTTTGGAAAATACTGAAAATGAAGTTTCTACCAGATAGCTATAGCTGTGACAGCACTGACTGTTGCAACAGAAGGCTGAATATTAGTGTTGATGTGGGAACTTCTCAGAAGATACATCAATGTATTTCTTTTAAATGTCATTCTTAGTATTTTAGCTTCTCCAACGGCACATGCTTATTTCTCATTATGAACACATTGATACTGCTGTTGTATCATTTATTTGCATTTAGCAGTCATGAATTATTTCAGGATCTGAGAACTTGCGTTTTAGGAGAGTAAAGGAGCTGACTGAGGAATCTCTTGATCATTTACCTTGAGTGTCAATGAACCTGGGAATGTCATGGAGATCCCAGAAAAGTTGAGGAAGGCTGATGTTGTCTATTAAAAATAGATGTAACAAGTGGACAGAGAAAACATCATGCTTGTGCTTTAACTATAGGTGAACATGAGTTCTGTACAATATAACCATAATGGAGCTGATAAGATCAACTGATAATGACTTATAGCTGAATAATATAATTATAGCTGAATAATATAATTAATAGGAGTCAATGAAGATTTTTTAAAAAAGGGTTCTGACATACCACCCGGATAACATTTTATGGCACAAGTTTATCTAACCGGGCTAATGTATTGTCATAGTTAACTTATTTCACACTTAATTTTTAACATTTAATTTAAACGTCTTTGACATTGTATGCATTGTATTTGGAATTCAAAAAAATAAGTTTCTGCATTACAGTTTTAATTATAATGGTAATTATAATGGTAATTACAATTTTAACTACAAATTTAATTGTAATTGTAGTTGTAACTAATTTTAATTAATCCTAGCTTTATTTGGGATAACTGATAGGTCCATTACTATATGGAATATCTTCAGTGATCATATGCATTTCCATGGGGATTTTTACTTAGCTCCATGACGTTAACCTTTCTTATTAATCAGTCTCCTGGAAGGAAGTAACATTAAATAGTTTGCAGGTGGCAGATTGAGAATTTTTTAAAAAGGAAGTGGGATGATAATGGATACGGGGTGATTTGGATACCTTAGTAATCTGTGTGCAAGTAAATGATGTGTTTGCTCCAACAGGGGCAACCACAGTCCAGATCTGGGTACTAGAAATATCTTTTAGCAAAAGGTTTCAAGATTAAAGTTATGAAAGAGAAATTATGAAGTCATTTGTAAAATTCTGGAAAAAACACAGGTTAGTGAACTTGGGGTTGGACACCTATAAAACAGAAATGAAGCTCAGATAAAGAGATAGTTGATTTTCAGAGCAGTATTCCAAATGATCATGGTGTTTTTTTCTGTCAATAAATACTTCTAAATCAATTATTTTGAATTTGTATTCAAATAGGAACTATTTTAAAGAGGTGCTGTCATCTGTGATGCAGAAAAAGAAATATTCAAGCAATCATTAAGGTCTCTTCTGACACAGTGATCTTTTTTGGCGAGCCCAAGAGATATATCCTGTTCTTGCTTCATGTCTTTTTTTTGCTTCTGTTGTTCTGCAGTTCCATTTCACCATTCAGTATTGAGAGCACAAGACGTCAGAGAAGGTCTGAGTCTCCCGACTCCAGGAAGCGGCGCATCCACCGGTGTGACTTTGAGGGATGCAACAAAGTATATACGAAAAGTTCTCACCTGAAGGCCCACCGAAGGACACACACAGGTAGGACATCACTGGCACTGTGTTCTCCATGATATTATGGGCTGTTGCTAGTCGGTATGACATACATGTGAGGGTAGCTGAAACAGTGATGTGTAAATATTGTATTTTATTGTGGGTAAACTCTAAAACAGCTGCTTGAAGTCATCAAGAACAGAAAGAAAGAATAAACATAGCTAAAAAGGTAGTAGACTGAGCACTGTGCTTCAGTGCTGTCTCTAGCTCTGCTATTGAAATTAAATTCAGTGGTCCTTCTGCTCTTGTTGCACTCACCCTTTTTGTAGCTCCTTGGAGCTACACCACTACAAAGATGGTGTTTGTGCAGCATGTAACACAATGGTAGTTTTTTGAGAACTGCTGGTGCTTTTTGTGGTGTGACATACTCTAAAGAGAATGAGATCTTACTTAGAAAATACGAGGGCCTCTCTATTGCAAATGAGGCCCTGTCTCTATCATGCTTTCCAATATTTCTTTTAGTTGTTAGGGCTTTTGTTGAGAGGAAAAGTGAACAAGGTTTCATCCTAATAGCTCATACTAAAACAATTGCTATAAGGTAAGAGTCCTTTTTTTAAATAGCAGAACTATTCTGGTGTTGTAGGAATGCAGCTAGATTTTCCTCTAGGTCGGTTTTTCTGGTTTCTTCACGTCTTCCCAATACTGCTTGTGTTGCTTTCTCTCAATATATTCATTTATTATGTGTTGTCTTAATGTTTTTTTCTCTGTTTTCCTTCTTTTTTTTTCTTTTCAAACTGCTATTTTGTCCCTTTCTTCCCCTTCTATCTATTTTATATACCCTCTATCTTAGCCCTGTTCTCTGCCACTCTTGTTTTCCTCCCAGTTTTAGCCCAGTCTAACCCCTTTTCTTCTCCTTGTCCTGCTTCCTAAATCATTTCCTCATTCGTTGCCTAAAACTCGGCCTTTGAGCATTTGAGCATGAAGCGGATTAGAAGGCAGAGACCCAAGCAGAGTTGTGAAAAAGGAGGCTTTTGGGATTGGAAATGGCTTGTATCAGAGGGAAGTTAAGCTGTTCAAGGCTGTAAAACTGGTCACCAGCCCAAGAGGACAGAAAAACATAATGGAAGAGCCTGGATTATAGAAGAACGGGAAGATGTCACTGATGTGTTAGCACAGAATCCTAGCAGACACTGGGAGCTGCGGGTGTCACTGACTCCCATCCAGGATTTGCTGGGAGCCTCTAATAGACACACGAGCTCACTTCCATGCACCGTGCATCTCGGTGTGCGTTTTGGGGACCTGCACCCTGCAGCTCAGCCAGGCCCCCAAAAGGGGCGCTCCAAGCTGGGCACCAGCAGCTCCGCACGGTGCCAGAACTGCAGCCCGGACAGCTGCCGCTGTCGCGCAGCGCCGGGGAGCATCCGCGCCCGTGCTAACCGCGCGCACCTCCCCTCGCGCCGCCGCTCTCCCGCGGGGTGTCTAGGCTCGGCTATCTGTCTGGGATCTCTCCTCAGCGGGCAACATTGGCACTGCCAACACTGGCATTGGCAACATTGGGATTGGCACCTCTGGGGCACATTCTTCCCTCTGCAGGGAGACGGGGTGAGAGAACTGGCAAGCCAAGGTGCTGCTCCTGCAGCACTGAGTGAATGGGAAGGCTAGTTGCCTGCCTGTTAGCTGGGCGAGATGAGTCCTCACCCCAACAGGCTGCTGCCTAAAGCATTCGTAGTAATGCTGAGTGTTGGTTTATTCCTTCAGGGGCGAAAGAAAACGTAGCAGGAGAAATAATAGCAGCGAATTAAAAACCTTCATAAAGTGCTCCGCTGTTCACTGCTTTATGTTGTCGTGGCTTCATGCCTGCTGCTGGGGAAGAAATTAAATGTAGGCTTGAGAGAAGGTGAATGCTGAATTTAGCCAGGAGATCCAATGAGAAAATCTGTACTGTGCTGTTAAGGGGAAATCTGTTTCACACAGCACTTCTCAGGTCTTGATAAATCATGTAGCACTGACCATAAATATACTCTCTATATTAACCTCATCTTATTCTTTTTTTTAAATCTTAACCTTTACTTTTGCTTCAGGCAAAACGAGTTAATTATTCACGTATGACCCACGGTATTTAGTGTGCAGTTTTGGATAAGTATAAATGAATTATGACAGCTATGCACGCAAGGGTGAACAAGTTTGAATAGGAAACTTTCTGAGAAAAGATCACAGAAACTCAGCATTGCATAATCTGTTTTTTTTTTTTTAAGCAGGTTGATCTTGCTAACAATTGTTTAGCTAAGAAGGATGTTGCTGAAAATATGGTGGTTTTTTTTCCATTTAATATATATACATAGCCAATAAAACACTCACAGTCATTTGGGTAGAGTGAAAAAATCACAGCAACTTTGACAGGACAGACAATGCTGTTGGTTGGAAAGTCGACTTCATTTGAACTTAATTAAAATATGAAAACAAAATTTTACGGACAGTAAGTATAACATCAAATCCTCTTTGTGTCACCTCTGTTTTTTTTAATGTCATCAGCCACCCCCCAAATACTTTAAAACTTGGTCTAGTTTTAGGTCTAGTCAATCTGCTATAAAAGTATAGATATCTTCCACAGGGGGGAGCGCTTGAACTACAGATGAGTTTGGAAACTAGGAAAAGGGGAAATGAAACTTCCAATTGCGCCTTCAATAAATCACAGGCACTTACTATGGAATTTCTCCTTGGAGTATCACCCGTTTTGTAGCCGTTTTGCCAAATTGCCAGTTGTGGCTGTGGGGAGGCACCAGGCACGATGGAGCAGCCCTCGGGGCTCAGGTTTATCAGCTCTCTCAGCGAGGAGAAACGTGAGAAATTGGTGAGAACTTGGCTCGCCCGAGTTGTGCTGAGCTAGTTTCGACTTTGGTACACGTCAAGAAAATTACTAATGTGTGACTGCTCAGTCTGTGCTTTATTCCTAGTTATGTCTATGTAGATAGGCTAATAGTTGGGAATTTGTACACACCCTTGACCTGGTGTGACTGATGTTCTTCACTTTGCTGCTTTTCTGTGGATTTTAAAGGCTATTGGGGAACAAACAGTATTACTCTCTGATACATAAATTTCATTTCGCTTCCTTCAGGTGGCATTAAAATGGCCAGTGAAGGGCCACCAATTCCACTGCGGCCCCCATGCATTTTAAACTAAGTAATTTTAGTTCTTTCCACAGTGCCGTTTTTTTTAGATCGAAATTTCATTTTAAAACTACTTAAATTTTGCTTGATGAATTATTGTTTCCCGCAGTTCCTTGTTTGTGCAAGATCTACAGGCTTTCTCCCTTTTGTACAGAGAGATGATGAAATTCTGATATGTCTTATGTAAATTGAAGAGGTAAATCATGCCTTCTTTCGAGAGGCTGACATGGGTTATAAAAACTAGACTTTAATAACTGATCTGAGAAGGTGAGGAAACTGAAAGTATTTGGTCCAAAAAACTGTAAACCTGGCAGTAAATGTAAAATATTTCATTATTTTGGCAAAAAACATATATTTGCACACCAAGTCTTGGCCTGCCTCTTGACCTCTCTAGTTGACTGAACATTTCACAAATCTCAATGAAAAGCTGCAAAATTATCAAAAATATTTTGCAGTTTACCTGCAGATTTTCACTTTCCTGTTGGTTATTTTTTCATTCAGCTGGAAAAGTCATGAATGATGAACAGGGCCCAGCCGCATGGTAAGGCCATTAATCAAGTGCAAGGTAGTAATGTGCCAGATGCAATTTTATATATATATATATATAAATATGTGTGTACATATATATATGTGTGTGTGTGTGTGTGTATGTGTGTGTGTATATATACACACACACACATATATAAATATAGTCTCAATCACAGTAATACTTGTGGATGAAGGGGATGTGTGGATAGAGTGAGGAGGACAGGAGAACTTGATGTAGGGAAAGGATAGAGGGAAAAGAAGAACAGCCCCTGGACCCTTTGAACCAGCTGCTGTAACTGTGCAAAGGAAAAGTTAAAGCATTTCAACACCTTTTGCACAGATAACAGCGGTCACATGAAAAACACACATCTCGTTCATGATGATTGCAGCTCTCTTTTTCACCAGGAGAACTGAGCAAGGCAAAACATGAATAGCAAAGAGTTTAGCTCTTTGTAGGCTCTGGCTGCCTGCAGTGAGGGTGCAAGGAAGGCCTCTGTGCACTGCTGGCCTTGGCACGTGGCCCAGCACATGCGTTTGGTGGGTTCTTCCACCCAGTGCTGCACAAACTGGGCCACTGGCCCACGAGGTGGCTAAAGGCAACTTCCATTTTGATCCAGAGGCTGCTTAAACTAGGAATTCTAGGACACAATATTCAATATTCTGTTTTAATTCACATCACAGGGCCACTTGCCCCAAGGCTAACCTTTGTATGTCACATTCCAGTTCTCCTAGGTATCCCCTATCTCCTTTTAAATAGGGAGAGTGTGTAAATTTGGGGTGTATTATTTAGATTAGAGGGGCAAATTATGCTGTGTGAGAAGGCCTGATAAAGAACACAGACTTAAAGCAAGCATATTACATGCAGAAGAAATCTAAACGCTGCCCTTTCTTCCTCAGTATGCAGAATTCAGTGTGTACTGTGAATGTATCGCAGCCAAAGGGGAGCCCAGCATGGGTAGGATGACCTGAGGCCTTTAACCCACTAACTGCATAGTCATGAAGAGGGAAATCTGATTTGTTGTGGATTTCACATCTGAAGTTGCTCAAAGCCAAGTCCGTTTCGAGCTTATTGTGGCTACCCCTTTAGCATGCAGAAATGCCCAAGATGTTGAAAATGCAATATGAATCACTCTGAAGAAGTTAATAAAGAAGTAAGATGCCTACTCTAACATTACCTGGGCCATATAACTTTGGAAAGTTGAACCAGAGTGACTGATCGCTCTGTTGGATCCATCAGATTTGCTTTAAAGTGGTGGTTACAGTGAGTAATCGCTGTCCTCTATCTCGGTGTCAGCCTGTTTCAGTCATCACTGCTGGTTTCTAGAGGAACGAGGCACTGTCGCTTCTTGGAAGCAACAACCTGATCTATTCTGTATATGTAGGATGTCATATAGCCACAACTGTTCCTTGACAAGCCCAAATGCCTTTCTTGGGGCTGGTGCCACAGAGGTGGCATCGTGTTTGAACACTTATAGAAATAGGCTGCATGTGGCCTCCAGGCCAAGCATCTGGGGCTTTGTCCGTGATCAGTGCCAGGGTCATTCCTGAGATACGAGAGCAAATACCTTTGCCACAGACATAATGAAGGTGATTTGTCAGTGTCTGGGTCTTCATCAGCACTACACGGAGGCAATAAACAGCTCAGAAATGTGGTTTTGTACCTGAGAAAATGACGGCGTTTCCCATCAGAGAAGTTCCTTTTTAGCTGGGATGGGATATCACCCTAGAGGAGAGTGGGCTCCTGAGTACCTGGGTGTTTTATTTGGTCTGTGCTTTTTCAAACATTGCATTCTTCTCACTCACGGTTGCTCCATATATTTTTTTTAATATGAAAAGGCCCCTGTCATTAGTCTTTGTTCCTGTTTTCCTTTCAGCAATTTCCAAGCAGACCAAAGAAGTATGAGGCACCAAAAAAAGCTATTCTTGCTCTGTAGGTTTTAAAACTCCATTCATTACCTTTTGTTTTCTTAGTCTGTTGAATGCCTTTTACCAGCTCTGTGTTCCAGTGAGATAGTAGTTTGTAATCCCTTCTTTAGACAAATACTAGGAGGAAACAGCATTTTCTAAATAATCCTCTCAGCTTTAACTTGAACTTTGTAGATTTTTTTGCCTACTTAAGAGCTCTTTGTCACCTGCCCTTCAGATTCTCTCTCCGAAAGTCTGGCTTTCCTTTCTGTGTCCTATATAGAGCCCCATCCCAGAGCTCTTCCTCCTGCACG
This sequence comes from Nothura maculosa, assembly GCA_032353885.1. NCBI lineage: Eukaryota > Metazoa > Chordata > Aves > Tinamiformes > Tinamidae > Nothura > Nothura maculosa. Next base: position 2,141,860 of record JAUBOD010000826.1, on the reverse strand, counting down.
TAAATCTGTCGAGTGAAAAAAGCTGCAGCAGCAGGTTCACATGCTGTTCCAGAACCTGGAAATTTCAATAAACAAAGCCACTTTAAAAATTAATTTGCCTTCAGTAAAATAGGAGGTCTGTTTGTATTGGGCGATGCTTTTATTTTTTAAGAAATACTTTATTTCAGTGTTTAAAATTTACTGCCAGATGCAATAAACAGCAGAGCGTCCAATGTGGAAATGAGAGTATTTCATGAAAGTCTTCACTTGTAGCTTTTCTGCTCTTTCCTCAGACTGCTTCGGTTTGGAGGACAGATTATTTAATACAGAGAGGTTTATTGTTTATTATTTAATGCACAGTGCTTATAAAGCCTCAGCCCGTTCCCATTGACATTATTCGGTTGAACATCTCAGAGACAGACACACAATGTGTTTAAAACAGGTTATCTGCTGGTAGAGTATGTGGCAGGCCATAAAGACATTGGCAGGCTTGCCAGGGCCACCACATCCCAGTAAGGAGTTGTACAGAAATGCTAAGCTCTCCTCGCTGCCTGGCTGCAGTGAGATATTTCTCTGCATCCAGTTACTCTTGGGCAGGTGTCCATCCCACAAGAAGCTTGCACATCCAGTTCTCATCCAATAGGCACTGGGTGGAAAGCTAAACGCTTTCATTCCTAGCGCTTCTTGGGAGCTCTGGATTCACCTCATGCCTAGGGAATCGCTCCTCTTCATTGCAGGCCTGATGCTGTGCCGAGATGGACGAGTGCCCACATGCCTATTCCAAGGCACTTTGATGGGAAAGCAACTCAAACTGTGTCTGCAATTGCTTTCGGTCTCTAGGTTATGAAAAATATTTGCAACATTGCCCCTTGACTTTGTAAATATGGGGTGCATATGTGTTTTGTCTGTGTGTGGCACGAGGGAATAATGATGATTTCATTATGCAGCCTTCTCTAAGAAGTCAGTCGTTTGGTACTCAGTGCTCTACCTCCAAAGAGCCGCAGTTCACTCGAGGTCTGAGGCACGACTGTGGCCTGCCCTTTGCGGCGCCGCGAGGGCGAGCAGCACCTCTCTGCTCCCATTCCCATCTAAATGCTTTCCCAGATGTTGCTCCCAGACCCAAGCGCCTAAGCGAGCATTACAGGCTTTCCAAGCGCATTAGTTCTTGCTGAGGTGCAGAGAGAAGGGGGTATCATACTCCTGATATCAACACCACCACTTGCCTTTCTTGAAGCGCTTCTAGAATTGCTCGTGCCTGTAGCAGAAGCTGTAGATGCTGTTTGTTTTGTATGTTGATGCTCTATTGTATGGCCATATTAATATCTTTTCTGAGTGTCTTTTTCCTCCTCGGGCTTGTTTTTGTCAGTTAATAATATTCTTTACTGTCACCTCATATATTTATTCTGAGCTTTAGGATGGTACCAGTTGGTATCTGTTCACTTGAGGAGTTTAGCTGCATTCACAACTCGTTTGCTTGAACAGGAAGGTTTCTGAGGGAGGTCTCTGTCTGTGTGCTGCACACCAGGCTCTTGGCCTCTGCCTGAGCCTGAGTTCTCACATGGTGCAAACAACAAATAATCAGTTGTGTTGGACGGAGTGAGATGAGGCTCATCCCGTGGAGCCTCTCCGTTGTTTTCTTTGGTTGTTCAGGGCGGTCTTTTTGTTTTCTTTAGAAACAGTGGAAGGTTAAACTGAGAAATGTGCCTTGTTCTTGCTGAACGTCAAGCGATTCCTAGAGCAATTCCAGGAGCAGTGGCAGTAGCGGAATCGAAGGCACCGTTATTATATATGCTAAGAAATATATTAAATACATGTACACACATAAGTAAGTACTCGTGTGAGTGTATAAATACAAGGACCAGGCCTTGCGGCAGAAAAAGCTCAGGAAGGCCAGTACTACACTACTCGCCATCTCATACAAGGAGAGGCTATTGTATGAGAACAGAGTGAGTGAGTTGGGGCTGTTTTCTCTGGACAAGAGAAGGCAGCTGAGAGGGGATATGATCAACATGTGTTCATGAAGGGGGAATGTAGGGAGGAAGCTCTTCTCAGTGGTGGTCAGTGACAGGCCAAGGGGTAATGGGTGCAAATTGCAACACAGGCAGTTCCATTTTCACATGAGGAAGAACTTCTTCACTGTGAGGGTACCAGAGCCCTGGCACAGGCTGCTCAGAGAGGCTGTGGAGTCTCCTTCTCTGGAGATCTTCCCAAACTGCCTGGATGCCGCCCTGTGCTCCGTGCTCAGGGTGTCTCTGCTGGAGCAGGGAGTTGGACTAGATGATCTCTAGAGGTCCCTTCCAACCTCAACCATTCTGGGATTCTGGGATTCTTGCCTGTATTTTCCTGTGGGAATAGACTTTGGGACTTGATCTGGCTCCTGAATTCAGGTGCGCAGGAAAAGGCCTTTTACATTTCCAGAGATCTTATTTTTCTGTTATTATGGGAATTAGCTGTTATCATTCACATCAGCAATGACAAAGCTTTGTCCCAGGATGTTCATTCATTCATGCCCTAAGTAGTACTAGGTATGTCACAACGAGAGACAAAGCTGCTGTGCAGAAGCCTAAGAGGTGAGAATGAGGAAGTGGTGGAGTTTCTTTCACTTCTTCTGCTTTTCTCTTCTGTATGATGGACAGGGCTGAAACTAATGATGTGATGAATTTGTCTTCTGAAGTTAAGGAGAAATTAATTCTTATGAGTCTGGCCACAAAGTTTTTGTTTTTACTGGGATTCTTATTAAAATACTGGTATACTGAGTCTATTGCCTATGTAGTGTGCAACGATACATAAAAGCTAGAAGTAAGAGAAGAAAGTAGAAAAGGTTCCTGATCGAGCACTGGTCATGCAGAAAAAGTAACAGAAGGGCTAGGGTGACATACGAGACCCAGTTTTATGACTTAGACCTGAATTATCAGAAGCAGAGTGTATACATAGTAGGTTTGTATATTATGATGTCTTTCTATTTGGTGCTTTGGAGTGCACGTTGTCATTAAATTTTTGAATTGAGATTTTTTTTTCACACAACTTTCACATAAAAAACCTATTTTCCGTGTGCTTTGCCTTAATCAAAGTGAGAACAAGGAATGAAAAAACCTGAATTTCGAGACACTTGTCAGTCAGCACGGTAGGTTCCTGTTCTGCTCACAGAAATTATTTTCCCAGACTTGCTCAACTGATATGAAACTTTCGCTCCTTCCCAGAAGGATCTTTTATTTGCATATTTTAACAACACTGAAACATGAAAGTCAAATTCATTATGTTCACCAAAGAAACAGAGTGAAGCAGTAACAAACCCAGAGATCTAAATCATTGGAGAAATGTGCTAGGCATCTGAACATTTGAATTGGACTTCTCATGAAAATGCTGCAATAATATATCAATCTTTTAGAGGGATACAACTGAGATGAGTATTTTCATTTCAGAATGTAAAATACTTCTGATATTTGAGTCATAATATTGCCGTTCACTTTCTCTGTAGTTTTGGGAAGGTCACTTATGTTTGCTGGGTTGGTTTCTCTACCTGCAAAATGAAGATCATGTTTGTTACACTGTGCTATTAGGAAGGCAGACTATTATAAAGTATTAAAATTTCTTTTAAAGATAGTTTTATAAAGCACTTTCCATCTTTAAAGTACTTTATAAGTGCTCTTATGTTTTTTTCATTACAAAATTATACTAATAAAAAAAAATCACACCAAACACAGCAGTTGTCATTTCCCTTTCCTGTGCCTAAAAGCTAAGCTGTCTTCTACCTCTGGGAGTGCCTTCATTATAACATGATGCTTTTGCTGTAAAAAGAATCTCTTCTTTTTAGAAGAGGATATTTTTATTAAAAATGCTGAATATAATTATCTGTGTTTTGAAATTGTGTATTTATGATTTGCACTCCGAGTCCTATCAGTATGAGAGCAGTGTGGCTGTGCTATTTCAGAGTGTTTCTGGTGTTTATGTGGGAGCTGAAGCCAGCTGACATAAATGCTGCACATATTTTACATGTTTTGCATAATATACTGTAACTTGCAAATCAGAGGAATCACTGAGGTGTTCCTAACACCACAGAGCAGTAGACCTGTTGACTCCAAGCAGAATATTTAATAGCATCAAACATAGGCAGAGGCTTGGTTTGCATTATGCATTGGTTTCTTTTTTTTCCACTTGTTATGGGTTGAGTCCTTAGGGACTCACTCAGTTATGTGGATAATCACAGAATCGCAGAATGGCTGAGGTTGGAAGGAACCTCTAGAGATCATCCAGTCCAACTCCTGCTCCCGCAGGGACACCCAGAGCACGGAGCACAGGGCGGCATCCAGGCGGGTTGGGAAGATCTCCAGAGAAGGAGACTCCACAGCCTCCCTGGGCAGCCTGTGCCAGGGCTCTGGCACCCTCACAGGAAAGAAGTAAAGGATAACACTTTTCCAAGAGTAATGGTAGTAGAAGCGTAGTAAGGAATTGTGGCTCTAGGTAGCATGGATGGGCAGGCAGCGTCTATTAAACTCCACAAGTTTCACTCCAGACAGTATTCAAGACAATTGCAGTTCATGAGCAGGATGAGACAACTTCTGTCCTTTGCTCCTACTGTCTCAAATCAGAAACACTTTGGAAAATCTATAAGGCAAGGTTATTTTTTAAGTGTTTGCTTTAATTTTTTTTCTATACCAAAAACAGAGTTTGTCATTTGGCACTTTCACCAAAAAGTGAGAGTTTAAATGCAGAAGAATCTGGTTAAATGGCAAAGCCTAAATACTGGCTTATGTGCATTTTCTAGTTGAGTTGTACTTGGATTATAAGTGTTGTTAGGGTTTCAAAATGATAAATACCATTGCAGAAAGGAGCTGCAGAGAAGTGATGAAATAATTGTGAATCGAGGTGAGAGTTACATACATAAAAACAGAACAGATGGAAATCTTTGAAGAGGGCCCAGGTAAGGAGGGACGTGACTCTCGTGTAATAACAGAGAGAGACAAGTTTATGCCAGACAAAGACGTGTGTTTAAAACTTGATCACTGGGATATTTTCTGTCCTGAGAGCAGTCTGAGTTACCTTACCTCATTGCCACTCGATAACACGGTTGTCAAGAGCTTGATAGACTGATGAATAAATGAAACTTGAATAATACACAAATGAAAGGAATTGTAAGTGTACAGTGAGTACATAGGGTATCTACAATTACAGTAAATAAAATTTCTCGCCTAGGCAACATAAGCCAGCTCTTGTTTCCTGGAGTGCCAGATAAATTTCCCTGCTGGCATAATACTCCGTAGCAATTTATATAGGGCTTTTGTTGCACCTTTCTTTGTAATATCTGTCATCAAATACTGTGATACCAGCAGCAGGGTAAAGCAGCAGAGAGATGTACTGCGTGTGAAATCCTGCTAAGTCTAAAACTGACCCTGGCCCCCTCCTCTCTTACGTGGCACGTTCTCTCACTGATACCAACATACAAAATTATTTTAGAATATTTTATAATGCCACACAGTTGTAAAAGCCAGGTAGATTTATTTCCTTAGGTGTTTGGTCTTCTAGCAAGTAGATTACACCAATATGGGAAAATGCATGTGGGATTGTATGGAGGGTGGAAAAATTTTAAAGAATTGACTGAATAATGGTCATTATTCAGTATTATTAATTTGTTATTTGCTTAATTTTAGGGCAATTCAATGAGTAACCATTGCAACTATGTTCTTAAATGCTTAAGTGAGAGGAGTCATGGTAGGGTAGGAAAAATAATATGGTAAAAGTAATTAAATTAATTTGAATTGTGGCATCTGGACTGGAAAAGGCAATGTTTTGGAGGGCTGTTAGAAACAGATGTTTTGTTAACAGAAGATTAAAAAATGACTAGTTCCATTTGCAGCATTGAGTCATACCTATAAAACTTTATAATTAACTTTCCCAAACAATAGAAAATACTTGTTTTCTACAGAGAACTGTCTAGAATAATATTTTTCATGCTCCAGGGTCCCACTCAATCCATGTAAATTACTGTCATGGAATATTGTTTAATGTCCATGTACTGCAAGACAGAACTGTGAAATAAGATCAGAATACAATTTTTCTGTGACTTGGGATGTTTTTTTTTGGTCAGGTTTTGGGGCAAAACAATAGTGCTTCCAAAGAGAGGCCAGAGAGTAGAGCAATAGCTTCAGTGAAAATGTTCACAGCTTTAGGCCTTTTTTAAAAAAAAAAAAAAAAAAAGAAAGAAAGAAAAATGGTGAATTCTGTGACTCTATAAAAGCTTACAGATTCAGATTAAACTAACAGCAAGAGTTTTTTATCTTTTTCCTTATTTGTCCTCACTGTATGTTAATTCCTACAGGTTCTTCCTCTGCTTTGGCCAAACCTCCTTTTTGTTGCATTGTTTTATCCACTCTTTGGTCTTCTTCTTCATTCTTATGTTTCCTGCAGCATGGGCAAGACTCACAGTATCCACTTTGGCAGCCTAGGGCCAAATGAGAATTTGAGTTTCCCCGTGGGCAGCTCGTGGCCATGTGAGGAGCTGAAGTGCGAGAGGCGCCCGTGCTCTGAACCCAGGAGCTTCTCGGGCATGAGAAGTCAAGGACTGCCACAAAGGCAGAAGTGTCTCTATCCAAACTGTTGAGTGTTTGACTTCTTCACTCCCACCCCACTGGCAGCCTGGCCTGACATTGCAGTATATGGATAGTACACCTGTGTTCTGGAGGGCTCTGCTCCACTCCAGAGCCGCTTAGGACACGTAGTCCTGCTCTCCTCCCTGCTCCTGCATGGCCAGAAGCACCTCAGCCTAAATAAGTAGTGGGCCACATTTTTCTTGTTAAGTGGTTTTATCCAACCAATTCAAGGACTTTCTGCATCTCCATGCTGAACTTTTCTCTCTCTGTTGGTTGTACTGGTATTTCAGGTGTAAATTAATTGGCCAAAGCTGGGGCTCAAAATCTGATACGAAGTGCCCATCCTTTATCAGTTCTGTTCCTGATAGTCCTTATTTTATTTATTTATTTATTTATTTTATCTTTTTAAGTTCTATATATCTAATGTTTTAATGTAGTTCTTAGTAATCAGTAATCCGTCTTTCTGTATCCTTCCCCTGCAGGAAGGACACGAGTATAATTTGGTATTGCCAACTGAAGAGTTAGCATCTCATATAGTACTGTTTTTTGTGTTTTTTTTTTCCACAGATAATGTAGCTGTTTAATAGATTTTTTTCACCAGAAATTAGGTTTATGTAAAGTGTAGTTGATTAATCTTAATGAAAAAAAATGTATCTTTCAGAATTTTCTATTTTTAAAGTGCTACTTGATGTCTTCATTATAACGCTTCTTTATCCATTTTTTCTCCTTATACTATATGCATATATTTGAAAATAAGGAAAGGTCTCCTTAGGCTGAGCTTGTAAGAAGGCTTTTTCCCCTCAGTGGTGTAAATAGCTCGAGAGGAATGTGGTTAGTCCTGTCCCTGTCACATAGCTCTGTAGGGGCTGGGTAAACAGGGCGCTCTCTGGTAGCAACACCTGGAGAGCTCCAGCCAAGTGACCCAGGAGCACGTCCTCCCATCAGCTTCCCTTCATTCCTTACCCGCAGCGATACTATTTTAAGGGAAGAAGGACCTATTTCTGGCACTTGTCTTTCATGTTCCACCACTTCCCGCCTCAGGGTCTTTGTTTGCTTCTTACCAAGGGAAGGAAGATTTGGGACTTTCTGCAGCAAAGACGCCATTTGCAGGGGAAGGATCTTTTAGGCCACAGAGAGACTTAGAATTTCAGATGCTTTCAAATAGGGACCTGGAACTTAGGCAACATCTCCCTTCTTTGGAAGTCTGTAATCAAAGAAACCCATCAGGGCAGAAACCGGGGCCTGAATGAAGAAAGAGTTTCAGAGAGCGAGGAGGGTGGCAGTGGCAACCACTGGCGTTGCCCTTGGTGTACTGCAGCGAAGTCCTGGGTGCAGACCTGCCAAGTGAGTGGGGAGGCCGCCGTGTTTCAGCGGTGCTCACTCGGTGCCAGCTGCCCGGGGCAAGGGCATGCAGAGAGCTCCACGGCAGATCCAAGCACGCGCTCGCTGGCAGCAGCACGTAAGCAGCCATCTGTGGGGAGCTCCAGCACCGTCAGCTGTGGGATTCCAGGAGGCCGGCGTGGCGTGTGGACTGCCATAGGCACTGACCAGCGCTCCGGGATCCTCTGAGGACTGAGAAATTGGCTGGATCAAGTGCCTTTCCCCAGCCAGGCGCTGCAGTCCGCACACATGCGGCCTATCACCTCAGAGCCAACGTTGCTGAATGTTCTCTCCAGTGGCTGCCTCCCGCCCCCCTGTGACATCAAGATGGCGGTGGAGTCCACATGGCGCCCAGGGGGCATCACCCCAGCGAGCCTCAGCGCTGCCAACAACCCCGCTGACGCCTGTGTGTGCACAGCCTCTGAAAACACCTTGCCAAAAAAACCCTGCCCCTTCTAGCTGCGTTTCTAAGGTTGTTTGAACTTTGTAATAATATTCTTTTTTTCCTTTTTTTTTTTTTGGCCACTGAAGGCTCCCAGCAAAGCATTTATTGACTTTCAAAGCGACTCTCTGAGGGAAATGCTCCAAGTGTCACGTCATGAGCTTATGTGATGCAGCATCTTGCAAGCTGGTTGTGATTCATAAACCTGAGCGAGATAATAAATGCGCAGGCAATGATTGTGCCTGCTGGAGGAAGCAGTTGTTGCAGAGACGCTCTCTTGTTGTCCTAGTTGTGTTTAGCTGCTTTAGGAAGGGAAGCTCTGAGTTCATTTTTGACTCACTGGGGAAGGGTATGTAAGGACCTCACACAGTTTCCATGCCTGACTGTGTCATCCAGGTAGCTGCAAGAGCTGCAGACCTGTAAACATGAAGGACAGAAATCACAAACAAGCCTTCAAAAAGCTGCAAACATGAGGTTTCATACTAATTTATTCTTGAAAAGCGCAAAGTAAAAGTTAGCCACATTCATTTCCTGTGACATTACTTGACACAGAACCTGTGGGATGCATCATGCTTACCTTTAAATTAAAAAAGGGAGGCTGAGATTTTCTGAGGAAAAAAAATGTTTATATGTTTAGCCCAAGTCTGATTTCACTGAAGTGAATTGCTAGTTAAGTAACAGCTCCATGCAAGTCATGTGGCTAAGTAATTTTCAAAGTTCTGCAGCACTCCTGGTGATGTCCTATGTGCAAAATTAATTTTACCTAAAGTCCGTAAGTGCTGTAAAAAAAAGAAAAAGGACACACTGCAGATCTGCAGATGATTGAATTTTAATGTTTACTTGAGAAATTGCAGTTTGTTTTTACCATCTCGCTACAAAATTTCCTGTGATATGTTTATAAGAAATGATGAACTTTATATAAATAATAATAAGTCTTTGGCACCCTGCGATAAGTAGTTAAGTGTTGGTCATTGGGGGAGAGAGCGTAGCCTGATGAAACAAGGCTGGCAGAATCATCCTACAAATAATCCCAGAGCCCTCTGTCCGTCTACTGATCCCCAGAGCGGCCCTGCAAGGTAGGATCTATGTGCCTGCCTTAATCCTGTTATTTCCTTAATCATGCAGGTGCAGAGGGATGATGAAGCCGAGGACCCGTTCTCGGGATTCAGCAGTTTCGGATTAGCCATTGAATTTGGGCACGTTGGTCCCAAGGAGCCCCCCAGGCAGTGGGTGTCTGTGGCAGGCGTGTGGAGGGGCTTGCGATGATTCCTGGCAGAAAGTCACCTGTTCCTTAATGTTCCTTTTTTTATTTTTTTTCCTTGTTTTCTCCATTCCAATCCTTTCTTCCTTTTGTCTCCCCCCACCAGGAGAAAAACCATACAAGTGTACGTGGGAAGGCTGCACCTGGAAGTTTGCTCGCTCCGACGAACTGACGAGGCACTACCGCAAGCACACGGGAGTGAAGCCATTCAAGTGTGCGGACTGTGACCGCAGCTTCTCCCGCTCGGATCACCTGGCGCTGCACCGCCGCAGGCACATGCTGGTGTGAGAAACGCTCCCCGGCCCCGGCCGCCTTCCAGAGCTGGCTCTCTTAACTCCCCCGAGGGAACGGGTTCAGCAGGGCTGAATCTCCCTCCTACAGTGTTAGCGCACAGGGCATTCCGTGGTGTCCCTCTCTCTCAAAAAAAATAATAATAAAAAGGAAAAAAATAATAAAAAAAGTGGGAAAAGAAGTGCCACTCTTCTCCTTGCCCTCCGAAGTCCACCCCGTCCTTCCCTCAGCATTGCCACCTCTCGAAGGCATCATCACAGTCACCTGGGAAATAGCAGCCGAAACGCTACAGGAATGGGCATTATTTTACATGCTGTGTCCTTTGGGGGGAAACAACAAAAACAACAACAACAACAACAAAAATGTTTATAGCTTGTATGTTTTCTCAGCTGTCGGACATTTTGTTCCTGCAAATTACTTCTGGTTGGAGGATTAGATCCCGCAAGATGATGATGCCGATGATGGCGATGGCGAGGAGGAGAGCAAGAATGCTAGGCCGTTGCTGTGCCGTCCTTCCCCCTTTTCTCAAGTACCACGTGGCAGGGTCGGCGTCCTAGGCTGTGCTCGAGCCGCATGCGAGCGCAGGAGAAGATGCTCCCGCTGGAGAGGTCCCACGGTCTGAGGTGAAGGGTCGCTGGAGCAGACTGTTGTTGCCATAGTGTTGGTGGCATTTTACTCTTTTACCACAGTTTTGTCAATGAAAGACACCAAGCATTTAGCCGCCTTCTTTTATCTTTATTTTTTTTTCTCTCCTTCCTTTCGTTTTGTTGTTGAAGCCTGTAAAATAAACAAGGGGCAGCAGCATTTCTGCTGGAAGTACAATATTAAGTATCTGTATTTTACCATGGACATGTTTGGAATCATTGCCTGATTTGTGTAGGGAGAGGCCATCTAAAACCTACTGCCCATTCTCAAAGTGAGTTTTCCTTTCCTATATGCATCCACCTCCCCAAGACCAATATTTGGACACAAGGAAATAGTCAAAGAGCTCTTATACTCACTGGTACAAGGTTAAAGGTGTAGCCCTCCACAAAAGGGAATTGAGTGTACCAACAAAACAGGGAAGACATGGCTGCATCTCTTACAGAGAAAAAGCAATAATGAATAAAATGGCTTTCAAGACAATAACTTCCTCCACACAAACAGAAAGGGAGATAGGTGTAAATGGTATATGGGAAAACCTAAGTTAATTCTGATGGTTTTTACTGATAGGTACCACAATTTAATACTTTCTGTCAGTGTGATACTCACTTGTGCCTGGAGGGCCAGTGAGAAAGAGGAGTGAGCTGATTGCTGAGGAGTGGATGAAGAGCAAGTAGAAAGGAGAACCCGCTTGGAAATGGCGCTCTGCAGGATAGTAGGTTTGTCCCTGGGAGTTAGGGAATTGCAAGATTTTGCCAGCTGTCTGGTATGATATAAATGGCCCTTTATATGGGCCTCAGTGGATGCCTCTGCTAGGATTTTTAATCCAAGCCTTTTCATATTAAACAAAAGGAAATTCCTTATCATTCCCATACAGCTGTGTAATTGTGCATCAATTTCTATTAATTGAATTATGTAGGAAAGGGAGAAACTCCTGGTCATCGGTTGTTCTGGAAAACAGAAAATGGTGTTTTGCTGTTTTCTTTCCTCGCAAGGCTCTGCCTTGTACAGCTAAATGTGACAAAGAGGAGGTTTGGCAAGAATTTTTTATGTGTTGAGATTTTTATAGCATAGAGATAAAAAATATATACATGAAGGTCTTTTGCAATACATTTAATTATGAATAGTTGGTTCCAGGGATTGCACAGTTTTAACTTGTGGTCCAACTCATTCATTTTTAAATGTTTAACTAATCCAAATAATTAACTTCTCATTCCTGCAATACTGAAAGTAATGTTGGAGGGATTCCGAAATAAAGATAATCTTAAAATAAATAAATAAAACCAGCACACAACACCCTTACACACATTAAAAATGATTGCAGTTAATTGTGGATTCATATGACTGGAATAATACCTTATAATTGAGTTGGCAGACCACTGTTAGGTTGTCCTGGGATTCATTCTCATGTGCCCGTTAGTAGATAGTTTCTCAGCTTTCATAAGGTGCTCTCTGTTGAGTAGTCAAATATAGAAATACCAGAAAATCGTCAAGAAAAAGTTGTGGAAGAAACTCTCCGGCATTCCCCAGGGACCATGTCAGTAATCAACATCCTCAAAAATCAGCATCTTTTGTGGGTCCAGGTTAGAGTTGCCTGAGAGTGATCATGGACATTTTAACAGTCTGAAACAAATGAGGGCTTCTTCATAGGCCAGAAGGAGCAGCAGGTCTGATGTTTTACCTATGGCATTACTCCTGTCAGTGAAAAACCTGCTGGCCAGTGTTGTGCATGAGATTGCTGATGGATATTGTTTGAGATCTATCTATCTTCAATGTACTTCAGTATTGTCACTTTAAAGGGATTGGTCATTCTGAAGGACTGAAGTCAGGAACAAGTTAATTTGTACTTTTATTTTTCTGTTCAGAATATTTTACCCGCAATTTACCGGGAGAGCAGTAATTGAATGGAAGAACCTGAGGCACACAGAATTCCTTTCAGAAGCTATATTTTTTTCCCACAACAAATGAAGTTTATTTGACCAGAAACAATATCAAGGCTGGTGTATTAGCTTTCAAAAGGAGCGGTGAGAGAAGTCATCTCTAATGGTATTCCCAAAGGCTGAATATCACTGAGAGAGACTAACATCTTCTCCAGGCTTCACCTGTAGTCCATTGAGAGAGGAAAACTCCTCTGAGGGGAATTGAGAGTCCTTAAATTTCCTGAATTGTCCCCAGGCAATCTCTCTGTGCTGACTCTATGGAGAGCCCAGAGAGGTTCTTCTCCCCATGGCGAAGTCAATCCCCTGCTTCTCGGGTGGTTGCCTGTTGCTTTATGTGTTTGAACACAACAACAGAAACAGGGGCTGATTTTAGTCAAGGAATTCCATCGGGATAAAGCCACACACGTCAGGACACATAGGCCTGCTCCAAGCTTGTGAGAAGGAACAGAATGAAGCCAAGAGATAAAGCAGTATATACTAAAGATAAAGCAGTATATACTGCATTCTTATTTAACAGGCAGGAAACATATGCTGAGCATTTCAAGCACAAATGAACTCTTCCTGCAGGAGCTTTTCATGTTGCCTTTCCCTCTGGACAGCTTTCATGACCAGCAATCATCTGCTATTGGGTTCAACCCTCACTGAGATACGTGGGAGGTTCCTCACTCATACCAGAGCCCACAGGTTTTGGCTGCAGTTGTTCTGAGGGATTGTTTGTGATCTTTTCTCTTCAGAAAATATTTTAAGAGGAGCTGTTTTGTGGCAAGGAAGTGTTGCAAGTCCTTTTGTGGAAAGGAAGCTCCATGCGGAGCTCAAGCCCCTCAGATTCTCAGGGTTCCGCCACACTCTTCCATTCATGGCAGCAGTTGAGACCAGCCAATTTTTTGCATGAAGGCTGATGGGGAATTGCTCCGTACCACTCTTGCTGCTGCAGTTCTGTGACATTTTTTCTGTGTCCTACAAAAAAATCCTACATCAGACACAGCACGCAGAAATACACAATGTCATCCCCAGGCAGCACCCTGGCCCTCGTACGAGCACTTGAGAAATACAAATGTGCCCTATCTGGTTCTTTCAGAAGGAGAGATTTGTGCTTTTAAGTCTGAATAAATGATGGATGAAATCCACTGTACCCGTGCCACACAGTGTCAGGTTTCAAATGTCTCTAAAAGGATGATTTGTGAGGAAATCTCAGTACCATCACTATATAATAACGAGGAGACAGCTTTGGTACAGAACTTTTTAAAATTATCTTTATTTTTTGAGCACCTGCTTTATTCATCACTGTAAAATTGACTTTTGCAGCAACAGTTTATACCGAGGATGAAGATGCAGTATTCCTTATTCTCTATCATGCTTACACAATTAATATGAAATAGAGTTAGAACTGACCTGTATATATGAGTATTTGCTGGAATAATTAATTTTAACAAAATTAAAATTGTTAGATGTCATCAGAGATGTCGACATTTGGATAAAGTCACAGTGCAAAGCATGGACAGATAGCTGGACTGCCTTTCTCCCCTTTTAGTACTGAGAATAACAATGATCATAACTCACATTTCCACTAGCCATATTGAAAATGTACTAGTTGCCATTTACAAATTTATCTTCTGATAATAAATGCTCTTTAATGGAAAAAAATCCTTTCCCTTCTCCTTTATTGAAGGTGTGTGCCTCAAAATTGAAATTATACTATTAATATCCTGCTTATTTTTAATTGGACCTTCAGTTTGAAAAAGCCAATGTAAGACACCACATCTTCCAGAGCTGATGGAATCATGTAGCGAATCTCCCTTTCCCCACATCTTTAGCCATTCACCCTTGCATACAAAAACCAGCATTTCCATGTGACTCACCCTACATGCAGGCAGAGACAAACGATTTACCTTGATTTGAGAAAAAAAAGAAAAAACACAAATGAAGAACCAGAACTAAGTATTGTAGAATAAATAACATAAGAAACCAGCCTGTGTTACTATTTGATACTTTTGCATAAAGACGTTTAATGATTGTTGTATTTCCAGTTTCATAATACAGCAGCAGTTACTGGGTTACACACATTTATTAACTCCTGCACGTTGGTATCTGAAATGTTTAAATTCTGATTAAGTTTGTTATCAAATAAGTTTTAGGTATAAAAAAAAAGAGAAAGTATAAGGATACTGCATCTTTAAAGATCAAAACACAACAGAAGTATTTTACTATAAGTATTCTGTAGCATGTGTGGTAGCGGAAAGTAATTTTCAAATTCCCAGTTTTACATGGGGTGTAAATAGATTAAATGAAGTACATTTAAGAGAAATCTTCTAGATTTCATCATGAAAAAATGGTTAGATAATACCTTGCAGAACAAAATGCAAGAACTAAATTATTATGTTTTGTCAGAGCATATTTTCTCTGCAAAATGGAGTGGCCGCTTCTTTGCTTTTTTGCAAATGATGTGTGATAGAGTGAAGACCTACACAGTCCTTCAATGTTGAAAAAGCAAAACTCTCAATATCTTTTACAGAATGAAAGGAAGAAAAAAAAAAACAAAATCAAGCTGATAGAAAACATATGAAAAGTGGGTTTTTCTGTTCCCCCTTCTGGCAATTTACAGTGAATTGCAGATATAGTAACAGCAAATTCTCATTTGATTTTATTTGTCCTTAAATTTCTCCAACTACAGTATTTCTTGCATGAGGTTTGCAGAGCTGGAATAGGCAGCTTCTCTTTGCTGATTCCAGGGGAATCAGCTTTTTAGGTACAATTGCATGTCAGCAAAATGAGCTGTGGCAGAACAATTGTAACATGTAAAATTGCACATACACTTGCAGCAAAATAACCTAAAACCTATTTTAAAAGACAAAATAGAAAATGAAAGTGCCTGTTATTAGAACTGATGGGATGTTCCTATACTTTTACACAGCAATAACTTACAGGATTCTATTATCAGTAATACAAAAATACAATTACGCTTGGAGAAAAAGAAATGCAGCACAGAAGAAAAACACAAAGTGCCATTTGTATTTTCACATGCTGAGGTATTGTGTTAGAGGATTTAGTTTTTTCTCAGATAAGGTCTGTCATTTACTTGTGAGAAGAAAATGGATCTTAGTTTACAAGTGACTCACTCATACCCGTATTGATTCTAAATAGGTGTAAGTGGAGGTCATTGTCGAGCAGTGTTTTAGGGGATTTCTTCCTAACTTAAGTCTCATTTGCCCCTGTACCCAGGGTATTCTTTAGTGAAATAATTAAATAAAAACAAAACCAGCAATAAGACCAGTTGGACTTTTATAGGGTGAATGCTAGAATGAGGATTCCCTTGGGGGGGAAAAAAATCCCTGCATTTAGCTCTGGAAACACAGAAATCACCTTTTGTCTCCTTTTTGTGCTTTGTGTGTTTTTTTGGTTTTTTTTTTAGTATTTAATATCATTTTAGAACTGGTTGACTTCAGAGTTGGACAAATCTGTCACCTTTTCTTCTTTTGGAGAAAAGTGAGTGGAAAATTGAGGACTAGCAGTTAGAGACTATTCTGGATAACAAACAAGAAGCTGATATTCCTAAAATAAAGTTAGGAGCTTTTTCTGTCACACAGCCTAAACCATTGCATCAATAGGCTAATTGATTTCACTGAAAATGGCTAGCTCTTCATGCTTTTTTAAATTTGGTAGATTTCTGTCAAAAAAATTAAGTGATGCTAATGGATTCTTAAAATAGTGATATAACGCCGTTCCTTGTGCTTCTTCTGTTTCTAAAAATGAATCTATCAGAGATCAAAGTGTCACTGGGTGTCCTAATGCATTGGCGAAATGAATCACAGGAAGGTTGCTTTCTGTGCTCTAAATTTGTGCCTGTCATTTACCTGCAGAATTGAGTGCTTGCAAAATTTGCTGAGGCAAGATACTGGGTGAATGAAGACACTCAGGAGAAAAAAAATTGGAGGTGCAAAAAAAGCCCCCGTGGATCTGCGTGCAAATCCTCGGTGTTTGTGCATGTCAGGTGGTCATGTGGCCTGACTGCTAGTTTAGCAACAACTGATTTCTAAAACTCTTGGCCATCGGTGGAAATGATCACATCAGAACATGCATATACTTATTCCATCATCCTGACCTTAATCTCCAGATATTAAGCACATAAAAGACCTCAATTCACACTGGGGATTTTAGGAGAACGCCAGAGAATGTGTCATCAGGACAAAGGAAACTTCAGTTTCTTCTTTAGTCCATGGGCTGTTTTTGGAGAAGAGCATTTTTTTGCGTTTTTTTTCCTTTGTTCTGAAGGAGCAGTGCTCCAAAGAGACACCTTTAGAAACTTGTAGTGCTAAGAGGTTTAGCAGACTCCAGCATGGGGTGTGTTAGCTCTTGCTTTGGAAAGGGCCTCATCATCATCCCCAAAGAAGCAATGGATTTTTTTGCTTCATCCTGAAAAAAATAAAAGATGCTGTTATCTTAGTTTTGTTGATTTACCAGCATACCTCTGTTAGCAGCTTGCATTTACAGAGTTTGAAATAGGAAATAAACTGAATTGCTCTTGTAGTGCTTGTCAGCATTTTTAGTCGTCCAGTCCTCTGCACAAGCAAAAAACTGTCAGGGACCTTGGCTATTATGAAAATAACAGCAGTGAGGATTAATTGAGATCTGAATGTGTAACCTGCAACATTTTCCCCTGCTCAGTCTCAAAATTTTCAGTGAGCCAAAATGTCAGTAGTAAAGGGAAACATGGATGTTGTTTCACACGTTGATCTGCTTTGTGCTATCAAACCGTGCTTCATGGTGCAAATGCTGCATTTGCAAAGTAATAATAACCTCTGCTAAGGGGACACATTCCAGTTGGTGTTGGCTTTAATGGGTTGTCATAACCATGGAGTGCAGAAAGGGGTTCAAATATTGCTTTTCTCCCTGTTGCTGCCTGCAGATGTAAGGAGCATTTGCAGAAAAATAGTTTGAGCCATAATCCTTGCATCAGAACTGATCTTTTTTCAGGATTCAAAATTTATTTTCTCATTTCTGGTTTCAGACTACTCTTTATTGCTATATTAATGTTTTCTTCTTAATAAAAGAGCACAGTTTATTTCTTTCCCACTTGTGCTATACATTGTTTCGTTGTTAATCCAAGTTCTCTGGTGAACACCTACACATGAAGCTCATTTGACCTGGTGTCTGTCCCTGAAATGTTAGATCTCCCATTGCACTTACAATAGAACATGCACGGAGAGAGTAATGAATTAATTCAGTTTCATGCACCACCAGCCTTAAAACCTTCAACCCCCACACACAGAAACATTCAAGCACTTCAAGAGAAAGAGCGAGCTGGACACTGCTGTCAATATGTGAGGTCAAAAACAGCATCAAATTGGATAGTTCTTTCAGCTGCCTTTAGGAAGAAACAAGAAAATAATGAAAAATACCATTCTTGGCCAAGTCACTTCTGGATGAAACAAATTCCCCCATGGCATTAGTTAAATGTGATGAGAACAATGGGGGTGCATTTGGCCGTAGTTTGTTCCTTCCAATCAGGTTGTTATTTTCCTATATACTAATGAGTGTTCATTTGATCCTCCTGTGTAAAAATACAAAAACATCCCTTAGTTTACAAAGTCATTAATTTGAGACTGAAGCTTCACAGCAATGGAATTAGTATGTACACCACCTGATTCTCTTTCCTCTGATAAGATGTGAAAGGGAGGGTCATTGTCAGTAACCCCATAGAGATAATAGTGTCAATAGAGGTCCTATACTTAAAAGGATGAAAAATGCCAGTGCTAGCAAGCAAATATATTAATTTCTTAAGTCTTTCCTTTGCCTTCTTTTCAAAGGATTTTAAATGCAAAAATTACTTTTCTTCAAAAAATGAAATAAGTGATCATCTGAAGATCTAATTTCCCAATAGTTTCCTCTGCATTTATATGCTATGTAGTGTTTAGGCAACACCTATGTTATAAGTTTATTAATATTATGTAAGTGTTGTTCTTGTATTTATGTATAGTGTATGTATTGTAAATATACTCAGAGCTTTTTTTCCTTTACTGTAAAATGGTGATTTTTGCCCTATGATAATGTAAAGGGAGTCCCCTAATGAAATTCTGTCAGAGGATGATTATTCCAGTCTATTCTCAAAGATTTAAATGAACAAGTGTTATCGTTTTTAATGGTGTCTCAGACATATTTTGTTGGTGCATTGCTTTTCTGTATTCAACTTTCCTATGAATTGAGCTGTGAATTGAAATAGAGTTTAAACCTTTAAATGTATGCATTTGTATAATTATCTGAATGGAGGCATGAAGGTTAAATAAAGCATTTTGTATGGAACAAAACCCCTAATTATTACTGTGGATGACTCAAACCTTCTGGAATACCCAATTACTAACTTTTTTAATTAAACCTTTGTTAAAAAAATCTTTTCTATAAACATATAGTCATTTTTTAATGGAATGTTTTCTTAAGAAATGGATTTTACTTGCTTTTCTAGTTTTTAAAAGACGTCTTATAAGAGCAGACATTCCTTCTTCTCCCTCCGTGTTTGTGCATCTGTGGCAAAGCTGGAACAAATAAAATAGCACTCAGCAGTATAAACAAAAATGTCCTGGGATGATATAAAAATATTTTTGCATTACTATATAATCTAAGTTTACTAAGTAAGTAAAAATGGAATTGTGCGTCTGTCTGCTTCATTACCTCTTCTTTCTTCTTCCAGTTTGTAGAGAAACTAGCTGAGTTAATGAATGTGTAATGTTCTTTAGATACCAGTGCACTTGAGAGTGGATGCATTTGTTGTGCATGTGTAAGCTAAAGAGCAAATCACTTAATGAAGGCTATGGTATATTGGAAAAAGCAGTTTCATACTTAGGTTAAATTGGGTCCTGCTCGTGACCATTCCTAGCAGAGATTCATGGGCTTCTCCCTCACAACTGACTGTCCCACCGCAGAACTATCTTTGTGTTTAAGCCAGCTTAAGGACGGCTGTGGATACCAGGCCAGAAGCTTGGAGCCGCTCTTTGTCCTCAACGGTGAAATCTCTCCTAAATACAAGTTTTCCCTTTCCTTTGCATTTCCGCTCATTTGCTCATAATGGACATAATGATTTATTTAATAAAAAACATAGCTTGGCATGATTCAGGCAGAGGAACAAATAAACAGCGTGATTTGATTTGGAGTCCGCGGAGCCTCATCCAAAGGGGTGGCTAAATCCAAGCCCTACTGATGGAGCTGCTCGAGATTCTCCGAAGCCGCTGATGATCCTGAGGAGCAGCGAGGCCGGAGCCCTCCCGGAGCCCTTCTGCTTCCCGCACAATGAGCTGTTTGTTCCTCCTTGGTGTCCCGCCTGGCTTTAATATCTGCTTCTCCCAGCAGTGCCATAAGTCTTAAATACATCACTTCCTGTTTAGTCTGCCTTCTCCAGCGAACGCCTACGCCCAACGCCGCCTCCACCTATTGTATGTTCCTGAAAAGTTATTCCTTCCACTTGCACAAACAACGGCTCAATTGTCGTCCAGTCCCTCCCCTGGCCCCCCTTTCTTTTCCTTAATTCAGCGGGCCGTTGGAAGCGGGATGTCTGCGCACGCTGCTCCCTACACGATGTGTGACACGTGGCTCTCGGCATGGTCAAGGACAGCCTCCAGTAGCCGCCTTTGACTTTGCCCGTGTGGCTGACAAAACAGATAAGCACGAGACTCTTTCTCCGCCCTTAAAAGTACTACCAGCAACAGTCTGGTGGCTTCTCACGCTGCTCAAGCAGAGCTCTGGTGACGTCCACCCATGTTTTCATGGTGCGATTCCCCATTGCAAACCTACACTCCGATAAGGAAGATTTGTCTGAGAAGCCTCCTAGGTGAACCCTATCCCACTACACCACAAAGAGCGTCACGCTGTTTTGGTTGGGAATTAAAAGGACAAGGACAAGGCTGGAGAGGCCATATTTCCATGATCACCAAGGATTTGTTTTCCCCAGCCTTGCAAATTAGGCAAACTTATACCCATCTTCTGGGCAAAGAACCAAGGGCAACCAACTGGAGCTGAAGGGGAGTCATTAGTTTAGGACAAACAAGCCCCTAACGGTGTCAGGACCCTGCTGCCTCGCATAAGTCTTGGAGCAGAAGTGGGCCGGGAAGGTTTCAACCCAGTTCACTACTATTTTCCCAAATAGCAGCAGTAGCCACAACCCTTCCTGTTGAAGCTCACTAACAAAGGCATTTACTGCCTCACGTATTTGTCTTAGCAAAAATATATAGCCCACAATAACTAGTACTGTCGCTTATGGAGGAATGAATAACCAGATTTAGCCAGTGAGCTCAAATATGTCAATATATTTTATCCTTCGTGTTTTTGTTTATATCTTTGCACAACCCCTCTCACAGGTGCACTGTGCCCTTTCCTCGTTATCTGTCTCATTCCCTGGGGATATTGATCTATAAAAACTCCTTGTAAAATATTGCAAATAAATTCTTTATTTTCTGGGGTGACTTTTCTTTTCATGTATTTTGAGACCTGTACAGAATATTAACAGACAGAAACTAACAATAAAGTCTAGAAATGACTAAGAAAGCAAACAGTGAAACTGAGACACTTGCAAAGCTCTATAAATCTCTGCTGAGCTAAGGTTGCTGTTTAATCTTTATATACAGGTACGTCTCAAGGTTATCTGCTCCTGTGGGGTTCACTGGAGGTTTTTGTGATTTGTCATCCGCTCAGCTCCTTATCAGTCAAAGGCATTTCCCCTTGTAACATTTATTATGGGCTCCCCTCTGCGTTTCTTACTAATGCTACGTCGGGAAGGGATTCTGGTATGCAATCTGTGAGGAGTTATTAAATTTCCCTCTCCCATGATCAACTGGATCATAAATGTGACACACTCAATGTAATATATGTGGCAGCACTGATGGGTGAAGCCTGTTGCTTTTCCCTGCTCTGAGTACTTCATCTGGAATGAAAACAAGAGTTTTGCAGGCTTTCTGTCTCCTTCCAGGAGTCCACGACTGGAAGTATACAGTGAAATACATTCACACTAAACCGGAATTTGTGTAGAAAACTACCATAAATAAGAGAATCATTATAGCACCTGACCTAACATACTGTCAGATTGCTCTCTTGGGCATAATTTTCAGGCAGGAAAATCTTAACCCTTTCCACCAACACACGTGTGACCATCATCCTCCCACGTCATTCCGTCTTAGGAGCAGCAAACCCAATCCTTGCTGGTGCAGCCTCAGGCTGTCGTGTCCAAGGAACCAGCAGACTTGAGAAAGGAGGGGAATGAGGCTGCTTCATCATCGTCATTGAGCAGAGTCCATCCATCTGTGTATGGCTAGAACAGGACTGTGGAGAACTTCACTGGAAGCAGCTTTCTCTTCTCTCTCTGCAGCCTGGTGCAGAGCCACCAAAACAAAGAGATGCATGCTGGAGGGCCCAGTGGAGCTGCTCCTCAGCTTCTTCTTACCCAGGAGACCAGGTGGCTTTTGTCTCTCATTTGTGCTTGAATATGAACTATATACTGTAGTCATAGGTGTGACTGGAGTGCACACATTTGTGTAAGTACACATACAGGTATAGGTAGGTGCACTATATATGTGTGGTGGTTCACTCTTTGTAAACGTGGTTTGGGTATTTTCATGAATTCAGACCTCTGGGCGCCTTTGGGGAGCTTTATTCCAAGAATGTTGGAATCAGGTGGCTGTGTGCTCATGTAAAAGCCAAGGAAGAGCTTTGAAGCTCTTTGGTTTTAGGCATTAGAACCTAAAAGCCAAAGGAAGGGAGTGTCAAATCTTTTTTATGCCTCTTCCCACACATCTCAGCTGGTGCCACTATGCGTGTCCTGAAGCACAGGGTGCTCCCCAGATCTTTCTGACTCTCACTTTTCCCCAGGCACTCAGCTTGGGCTGGTGCTACAAAGTCCATCTCTCCTTCTGGTTGGTGACAGCCCAGTCAAAGAGAAAGGGAGCCCATAGAGTCTGGTTAGTCTTGTGTCACTGTCACCGTGTTACTGGTCTGGCATGAAAAGAGATGAAACAAGGGCAACACAAAGCCCAAGGAGTGCGGACACATGAAGCAGGGGTGTTAGCCTCCGCTGTGCTATTGACTCCTCTCACATTTGGGCTCGTGGAGGCTGCGCAAGTTAGTAATGTGAAGGAGAAATCCTGAGGCTACTCCTGAGCTGGGAACCGGGACCCTCTGCCTCATCTGCCCTGTTGCAAATGGAGGTTGGGTAAATCCTTGAAGGAGGTGCCATGTGTTCGGGGGGTAGGTGGGGAAGCTTCAGATATCAAGAACGTGTAGTTAGCTGAAATGAAATCCATCTCTGTGCATGCAAATTTGGAAAATGGCTATTTAAGCCGGATGCCATCTGTTCATAAGGCATATTACCCAAAAAAAAAGAGAGGGAGAAAAAAAAAGGCAGGTTCAGTGTTCCTACTTGGCTTTCCGATTCCATTTATTTATTTATTTGCAAGTGATCATTTCTACCATCTGGGGCTTTTCAGTGTAGTTGGGAGTAAACGCTGAGTCCCAGGACTCTGCAAACGTGCCAAAAAGGGAACACTGCAAAGGCTCCAAGAGCAAATAAAACAAATAAAAAGCTAAAAAAGCAGCCCGTTGTGACAAGAATGAGGGGAGAGATGAATGCAGCGCCTGGGCCTCTTTCTTCCCTTCTTGTTCGAGTTGCTTTGTTTCCCGTTGTGTTTGACATTTGTAATCAAAGCCTCAGCACCTTTGCTTTAGTTTTAATAACTTCACTTTGGTTATTGCACGAGCTCTGCAGATGTACACACAACACAAGGTTTTAGCCTCTGGCACTGACCACTCCCTAGACAAGATGCTTGTTCCCGTACCACAGTACGTGTGATTCTGCAAGTCTCATTTATCACAAAGCAGCAGTACAGACACAAGAAAAGTACAGCGGGAGCCAGGGGCTCAAGATGAGGTTTGGCACATAGTGCATCAACAGCAGAAAAGGCTTATTCCTTGAGCTTTCATCACTAGCAACATCTGGGAAGATGAATGTAACTCAGTCACGGTTGCTGCAAATTAAAATAAATGCATAACCTGCCAAGTATGGGACAGAAGTGCTACATTCATTTTTTTTTAAAAAAAAAACCTTTTTTTTTGTGAGAAAACTAATGTGGTCTTTTGGGACTGTGAGCTTTAGTTTGATTTACATGGATGGCTGTGTACCCACAATCTTTAAGGAGGATTCAAGACTTACAGTTCTTTCCTGGGCTATCCTGGAAGGGAGGTTATTTCTTAGAGGTCGTGTTGGTGACGGTCTTGAGCTTGAATTCAGCTCAGGACAGCAGCAACCCAAAGTTAGTTCACTGGCCATAACTTGCAGGGTGGTGGTGACACCTAGTAGATAAGGTAGATATAATGGTAGTAGATAAGTAGTAGGTGACAGCGGAAGGTCACAACTAACTGTAGGAGACAGTAAGGAATTAATAAATGAAACCTATAGAGTCTCATACCTCAAAGCTGCCATGAGGATTTTCTGTGTATTTCCCCATGTCCAAAACACTTGGCGCTGCAGCAGGGCTCTGCTGCAGGCCATCCCAGTCCCAGTCTGCACAGTGCAAGCGCAGGGAGGTTTTGCACACTGGAGGTGTGGGGTGAGGACGTGTGGGGTAGAGCCTGGGGGCAGAGTGTGGGAGGGCTGTGGAGGCAGTCGACCTCCCTGCTCTGCTATGTGCTCCTCCAAGCCAGCATTCTCGATGGGAAGCATCCCCGAACATGGGCTGACCTCTTTCCTGGAGAGAGAGTGAGCTGGGGAAGTCCGGAAACAAGCCAGAGCGTGAGATAAGCAGCGTGCTGGGTGGGTAATCGGGGCTTGGTGGTCACACTTCACCTTGGCAGTGAAGACATATCCGTATCGGAAACTTGGATGAGCCGCGGTGAAGCTCCCACACACGCTTACATACTGCTGCAGGATTGACCACTGAACTTGCACAGCAGAAATGGTGAGAGCAGCAGGAGACAGGACAGGCAGAAGCTGCAAAGCTATGGTGACACCAAACCCTCAAGGTGAATCTCTTCTAAAATGTGAGTCACTAATTCACAGTATTAGATAAATCCAGGGTTGCCCCCATACTTGTTGTGCCCCTGACAAGGATCAAATTTCCTTCAGAATCAGATACATCCTATCCTAAAATGATCTACTTGAAGTGAATTCCATATTTGGAGCAACTTGGCTTTCTTCATGCCAGAGCCAGCAGTCAACAAAGGTACCTTGTTTCTCCCCACATTAACATCTGAAATATATCTTATTTTCAGCATATAAGAACTGCACTGAGTATGGTAACAGGACACTATAAGCTTAAGTAGTAATGCCAAAGCATTTGGAATTCCTTAAAAGTATTTAATAATTGTCAGGTAGCACATTTAGCTATGATGATAATACCCTAGCCAGGATTCTGAGCTGGTGGTTTTAGACATGGGAGGAGCACATGCTGTTGAACACAGGATTTCTCAGCACCCTTCTGCAATGGGCTGCATTTCTCACTAATCCAAAAATTACACAGAGGTATGAGAAGCCACCAGTTCTTACCCAGTGTGGCAGGTCACGCAGTGTGCTTGCTAGCCCAATGTGCTTGCTAGCTTCATGTGGGCCTGGCATGACAGGGAACCAGTTATATAGCGGATCTTTGGGATCGTGGTCTTTGATTCCCAGCAAGTACAGTCTGGTGCAGGGACTGAGCGGCAGTGGTGGGGGGGCTTGGAGGAGAAAAAGAGGTCAGGGCAATATGAAGGGCACTTGTATCACAGAAACACGGAATTGTTAAGATTGGAAGGAACCTCTAGAGATCATCTAGTTCAAACCCCTTTTCCAGCAGGGACACCCAGAGCACGGAGCACAGGGCAGCATCCAGATGGATTGGGAAGATCTCCAGAGAAGACTCCACAGCCTCCCTGGGCAGCCTGTGCCGGCGCTCTGGCACCCTCACAGGAAAGAAGCTCCTCCTCACATGGAGATGGAACTTTCTGTGTTGCAGTTTGCACCCATTACCCCTTGTCCTGTCACTGGCCACCACTGAGAAGAGCTTGGCCCCTTCCACCCTACATTCCCCCTTCATGAACTTATACATGTTAATCAGATCCCCTCTCAGCCTTCTCTTCTGGAAGCTAAACAGGCCCAACTCAGTCTCTCCTTATATGAAAGATGCTCCAGTCCCTTGTAGCATGAACCAAGGACCAAGATAGGAGGAGAGCAAGAGGTGTGGAGAAAGGGTATGGGGCAATATCAGCAGCCCTTGTGCTGTGGTGAGGGTGAAGTTTGGTTGTACATTGGTTCTAGGAGGCTGGGGGAGAGCAGGTGGTGGCCACTAAATCTTGAATATAGTTAGGCTAGGAAGCACTGAACTAGATGGTGCTAAACACAGATATTTTGATCATTACACTTTTATTTATGTTCACCACAAACCAGTTTTTAGGAATGTTTTTGCAAACTTTATAAAAACTATTTATTGATGCTGCATTTTTTATCTCTTTTTTTTTCTCCCTAGCTCCAAGATTTAGACTAAACGAATAAAGAAAGACTTATTTATTTCAAAATTCTTACAATCTTATCCAAAGTATTATTTTATCAGATTTATTTCTAGATTTGTTAGAAAAAAAGCAAACATCCTGCATATGATAGGAAAAGCTAGGACCTCCCATCTTTTTGTAATAATAATAAGAAAAATTCTAATCCTAGTAGGCAGGACTGTGAACCATTGAACCATGGACATTATGTTCAAGTCAACATCATGTGAGGTAAATACTGGCTGGCTGACATTCATTTCTTTTTATGGCAGGTGTTTTAAGTTTCTTAAGAGCTTGGAAGCTTGGCTAACTTTTCAAAAGCCTGTATGAAATGACTTTGAGTCCACAAGGAATGTTTTCATTTTGAAGTTTTGTGCTAGTCCAATTTTAAATCAAACTATAAATTTTAGACATTTCCAGTGGGCTATAAGGAAGCTCCTTGTGAGCTTTTCTTGTTCTCACTGCTAGCAGAAATGTGGAAAGTTAAGAAGAATGTCTGTTTATTAAGAAGCTGACAGGGATTCATAAAGTCCAAAGAATCAACACAGACCCATTAGGGATTTAAAAAACTATGTGTGATCATTAAGTGTGTATTGAAATGTCTTGACTGGAAAAGAGGAGTTCAGCAAAGCAGCAGGTTTCAGAAAGAAACTCTATTGTGTTGAGGAATCGTTTACCAATGCTCATCTTGTTGTGAAAAAATAGATTATATAGACCAAAACTGGCATATGAACAAGATTAGATTAAGACTTACTTCCACTTTTCTGTTCCTTTCCAAGGAATCATTCCTATGTAAGACAAACAGATGCTGTAGACTGAACCTGCTTGATTGAGACATATGTACTGTTTCTATTCTGTGTTTCCGCGTAGATGTATAGTTTCCTATTTTAAACAAGCAACACCAATAAAGTTTACAACAAAAAGGAAAACTGATGGCCCCAGTGTGAGACTGCATCATGAGCTTGAACTCTGGTGGGCTTACCATGTCTGCTTAACCACAATGCCAGTGACATGTCAGCAGTTTATGGAGTTGAAAACAAAGCAATTAAGCTCTTTTTGGCATTGTATTTCTCACAACAAAAAGAAAGTCTGAAGAAAGGGAGTTAAAAAATGTGTTTTACACTGGAGGCCCATTAGCTCTATTGGTTGTAGAAATGGCCTTGCAGCCTCCACCTGCGGTATTGTGTGTGAGGGATTTATTTTATGCTCTGTTCATCACAACAAATAGACCTCCCTGGTAGCAATGTGTATTCTTATATAAAAGATGATTTGGGGGCTCTGAAGACTAAAAATTCAAATTTGGTCATAACTATTAGAAGGTCAACTAGGAATTCTGGAGTAGTTTGTTTATCTTGATTTCAGCCTGCTAGGTCCAAGAAAATACACTTAATTCAATCCAGGTGACTCTCCATTAAATATAATCTTGTCTTAATTGGTGCCACCTTGACCTCTACTTGTGAAGTCTGTTTTGTGGTGTACAAGTCTAGCTTTAAGTGCTCAAACACACATTTTTCCATCTGATTCCCCATGATTTCATTATGACAACAATGCACTTCATACCAGGCACTCCATGTGTGTGAGATGCAGAGAAGGTTTAGTACAAAGGCTGGATTTAAGCTGGATAGCAACTGATTCCTCAGACTCTGGGACACAATAGATTCTATTATTTGCACCAAGCTTGTCCAGGACAAGGAGAGCCAAGAGGGATTGAGAACTTGCTCTCAGGCTGCCAGATCCATGCCCATGCTAATTACTCCAGCTAATCTACATAGCGGATATGTTGTTACTACTACTCCCTGTTGAAAAGCCTGAGCCTGGCAACTTGGGGGTAGCAGGAATTGGACTGAATGTCACTATTCTCCCCAACAAAAAGGTCTCAGTGACTCATTTCCGCACTGAAGAGGCAGTCTGATTGCACCCCGTGAGTCTCAACTTACACCAATGAACTTTGTTCAAGATAATTCTGTTACCTTGACAGCCCTAAAACAGACTTGAATTTCTTCTAGCAGAGCAGTTTCCAGAAAACCTCAACCTCAGCTAATTATTTCACGTTTAGACAGTGGCTCTAATGGGAAGAGTAAAAGGAAGGTTGATGTACTGCTGCAAAGTGATGGACCAAAGAGTGTTCAGAACTATGTTCAAAGCAGTGCATCAGATGACTCCTCTTGGCACTGTGGCTTTTATTCTCATCTGGCATCTCAGGCTGATGAAAAGATTGCTCTAAATTTCCATTTCTGACAGTGACAGAGAAACAGAAGTTCCATTATTCCACCAAAAATTGCAGTTTCCATTTTGGAAAGGAATATTGGCATTAAGCAGCCTATATCACAGGCAATAGTCAAAAGAAAACCTGCCATGTTTGATCAGTTGCTAGCAGTAGGAGATTTTCCATGATATATGGTAAAAAAAAAAGGACTCAACCACTGACATAAATTAATACACTAATGATATTAAACCTTGGCTCCAATGCTGACTGCTGCTTCAGAGGACTTGAAAACCTGAAGGTCTGAATTATGCACTGAACCCAAGCCACTGATTCATCTGGCAACGTTTACAAGTGTCGTAGCATTGCTTTGCCAGCTAAGAATGAAGGGGAAATGCTGACAGATCACAGCAAGCTTGAAATAGATAAAAATTGCATATACATTTATGTAGAGTTCTTAAAGCAAGCATAATCTGGATTGAGCTGTGGGCTAGCATGTCAGATACGTTACATACGCAAGATGTTTGAAAGCTTTCAGGTCAATGAGATGAGAATCAACACTATCCAAAAAAAACCCTGTACCATATAGCAAAGGAAGCCAAGCTCCATTTGACACAATTCACAAACATATTCATTGTCAAGATAATACAAAGTGTATTTTATATAGTTTTGCATCTGTATTTTTCACAATAGAGGACAGATATTTTGATCTGCATGCAAAGTCACAGGTACTGAAATCATGTGACACTGTGAGACTAAGCTTACATTTAAGATGGTGGCAGAAATTATCATTCATTGGGCCACGGAGAAAATACAAAATTGAAATTGCCCAAGAACAGAGAAAGCAAAGAGAAGAAACACATTTTTCCAACATTCTTGTATTAAGACATGTTCACAGTATGGATTCTAGAATGAAGATCTGGGCCTGGATACTGATAATCCTACTTGACATCTTGGGATAAGCTGAGTAATTATAATCATAACTTTATGACATAGAAGGTTCTCATATCACTGCCCAAGAGTCACATGGACTTCATAAAGCAAAGTCTGCAGTCTTCAGCATCGCTGTGTTGTTGTGAGATTAAGCGTGTGCCACCTTTATGGAAGCTAAGTGGAATTTTATTACAGGAAAGGAAGACCAGTTGTCAGAGATACATGGGAGAAATGTGAGACCTGCTAAATATTGTGGAAAAGAGCTTAAGAGAGATGGTAAGGTCCTAGAAGAAAGGTCTCCTGAGCAACAGTGGCACAGGAGAGCCTCTTTTGAGAGTAGGTTTACACAGAATCACAGAATCTACAAGGTTGGCAGGGACCTCTAGAGATCATCTGGTCCAACCTTCCCGCTCCAGCAGGCACACCTAGAGCAGGTGGCACAGGGTGGCAT
>JAUBOD010000826.1:2060420-2112163 GCA_032353885.1 Nothura maculosa | reverse complement strand
GTAAAGAAGTTCCCCCTCACCTGCAGATGGAACCTCCTGTGCTTCAGCTTACACCCATTCCCCCTTGTCCTATCACTTGCCACCACCGAAAGAAGCTTGGCCCCCTCTTCCCTACAGTCCCCCTTTATGTATTTATACATGTTAATAATATCCCCACATGTAACATGTATACATGTTAAAAAGATAAGATGTTTAAAGGAGTCTGTTTAGGAGCTAAGCAGTTTTGGCTGAATGGATGCTGTGACTTGAAATTTATTCTTTGAAAACTTAGATGGCAGGGAGTGGTGACCGGTAGAGAGAAAGGCTGAAGGGATGGGTCAGGACTGCTATGCACCATATTGACAAGACATGGCCAGACCTCCTCTGATGAATGTCTCTTGCTAGGAAAGAGTGAACTTCTGTTTTTCAGCCTTGTGATGTTCCTATCATGCAGGTCTGGAGAGAGGGCTCATTTTTTGAAAATTTGAGACACATTCCCTGGCCTCTAGCTCCAAACTATGTGGCTCCTAGGTAGAGATGATGAAATGCTGTGCATCCATGACATTTGAGATGAGGGGGACTGTGGACCTCCCTTCCAGCACTACTGCAAAGCTGAGACCCTACTTGCTATATACTAATATTCATCCTAGAAGCACACATTGCAATGGAGACATGCAAACTTTTAATCCCTCTTCATTCACAGCTTTGTGGCAATGATACTAAAAGGGGATCAGGAGCCAGAGGGGGCCAAGCATGGTTCCCCTTTGGAGCTGGGTAAACAAAGGTGCTGATAAAAGCAGGCGGCTCAACAGAGTCTTCTTTTTTTCTTCTGCCACGTCCTATCCGACCATATGCTTATGCCACAGTGACCCCCAAGCTGCTTGAGAATCACTTTAGCCAAGCTGAAATAACTAACCAACTATTGCTAAATTCCTCAAATACATTTTTTTTACCTTTTTGTTTTCAGCTGACCATGGTTTGGAAAGCCCGTTATGAGCACAGCAAAACATTGTTCCTTTTGTGTGTGTATTGTTTGGCATTTAATGAGCGTATTTCAAAAGAAGTTCACCTGGCTGGTGTTTTCTTTCGCAGTAGCTTCGGCTTCCATGCTCCTTTTCCAAGAAAGACATCCTTATTTGTGCTCTTAACTATCAGTGGTGTCAGCAAATTACTGGCAGCAGCAAGTATTAGTGTCTTCATGAGAGTGAGGATTTATGATGTCACCACTAAATCCATCTGGGACATTGCATCCTTATAATTCAAAGCTGACTTGCTCGTGAACATGAAAGGGGTGGCACTGTGCCAGCTAGCAAGGAATAATCCTATTACTTACCTCAGCCATGATAATTTGCTTAAATAATAAAAATACACTGGTGCAACAAGGAAAACATTAATGCACTGATAAACACAAAAGAGAGAAACAGCTGAGCAATATACAAACATCCATCTTTTTGGCAGCACCATTTTCAATTTCTGATATTTTAAGCTGGTGGAAGCTTTGATTGATATTTACACTTCACTCAGTCAAAAGACACACAGCAGAATTATTTGAATATGATTTAACAATCAAAAAAAAAAAAAAAGAAAGCATATGACCAGTAAGTTGCAGTCACTCTGTATGTTTAATACACAGTTGATTGCATATGCCTTCACAAAGACATTAAGTGGCTATTTCAGAAGCCTAATTTTATCAGAGAAGGAAGATAAATTCTCTATATCTCACACAAGATATTCCCGGTTCACTCCTATGTAAATTTCTGAATTTTTTACTGTTCATGTGAGGCTCATCTTTTACAAAAATATTTCTCTGTAAAAGTAAAGATTCACAAATATGTGAATGGTAGAACAGAAAACAGAATTTATTGCCCATAAAAATACTACTCTCAGTATTTTAATTATTGCAAAAGTCCAACTTTGTCTCCAAACAGCAAAATTTTGTCTGAAAAATATCATTTTCTTCATGGAAGAAGTGTCAAAAAGTGCTGCATGGATATTGCAATGGGAACGTTTCTACCAGCTGAGCCAGTGGACAACGTAATTTCCTTCTTGTTGAACTGCCTCATAGGCTATCCGGCTATAGCAAATGATAGAAATGATAAGAATGATTGATAGGAAATGAGAGAGAGGCTAGTCATAAGGATATAATCAAAAATTTTAGCTGGATTCCAAAGCTACCTTAGGATCCTAATTTTTTTTTTAATTAAGAAAGTATATGGTATTTCAACAAAATACAGCACCAAAAAAGGCTTTTCCTTCTCTTCTCTACTCTCTCTTGAAAACTCACATTAAAAAAAACTCAAAAAATCTTTTTTGAGTTTTTCAGTCAATTCAAATTAACACACTTTTGTCTTGAGACTAAAACTGTCTTGAGATACTTTTTTTCTTTAACAAATCAAAAAGAAGGCACATTTACCATAGATATTTGCCATATTCAGCCATATCTAATTTATTCGATGCTAGAAGGGACTCTGCTGTCAAATAGCACCATTTTTCAAAATATTGCAGTTAAATTCAGAGGAAAGGGGTAAGAGGAGAGAAAGGAAGGGAGAGTCTCATATAAGAAATCATCTCTACAAGCTAGAGAAGCTGCCAGACAAAATATTAGCCTTATGTTAAATTACAGAGTGTGATACAGAAACACTTGCATTCCTCTCCTAGTTCCTGAAATGCAATGGAAGAGAAAAAAAATAGCAACAAAGAAACTCAACTTCAAGAGCCAAAGCCAAGAATGGTATTTTCTACTCTATGGTAATTTCTGGGCTTGCACCAGCTCCCAGCTTGATCCTAGTGCCAGGGGACAGTGAGCTGCAGTCACTGCATGGCCACTATCCCATAGCCTATGAATCAGAGACCTTATGTTACGGCCAGGAAACAGGAACCTGTTGAAAGAGATGTGCTCTGCAACTGTAGCAGTCATCAAGAGGGTTACAAATTTTAACCACATTAGTGACTAAAGTAAATCAAAGCAAACCATCGACATAAACATGTAAAAGAGAAAAAATCCAGAGGGAAGCAAACTATTGCTGTGATGATATTTCCATGGTTATGTGAGGCTGGAGAACAGTACAAACCTTGTTGCGGGACATATGAAAGCAGCTGTGATTTGTGCTCATTATATTTTGAACAGCGTTTACTGGGACAGATCATGTCATTAATGGTAAGAAAAGTTGCCTGTACTTACTGCACTAAGATTACCATGCAGCTAACACAGAGGTTTCCATTTCTTTTCTCCCAACCCCATGAAGTTCCTTTCATCCAGCTGCTTCTATTAGCTAGCCAGAAATGTTGGTGTAACTCTACACCTGTAACTCTATTCTACAATATGACATGGGTTACCTGGAATACCTGAGTCACTCTATATACTTTTAGTTTTTTGAATGTTCAGTCTGAATGTTATCATGTAAAGATGTCACTGCAGGGATTTATTACTATAAATATTTTTCTTATGACTCTTTCTCAATGCTTGTTTGACAGTGATAAAAATCAAATTGACATGTGTCCATTGTGTGATAATGCACTTAATCCATGCCTTGTCTCTTGAGTCTATAATCTGTAGGCTGCATTGCATAAAGGAACGGCTTTTACAATACTTCAGTTTTTATAAAGTAAACATTCATGGATTAAGGGTGCATTTCTCTACCGATACATGTTGGCGCACCTACTTCTAATTTCCACTGCAGAGGCCAAGAGAGATTTGGGTTGGCAGGAACATGTAGCTGTACTGACATATAGTAGTATATCAGTGCTATATCTTGAGGGTTACCTGAGGTCATCCCCAAGCCAAATCCCTTCTTGACCATCTAGGAGGCCACAAGAATAGGTGTGATAGAAGACTTAATTTGGAGCATTTTTGTACTGTGCTCAGGCATGTTCAGTGTGTTAGTAAGCTGTCTGTGTGCCTTAAGGAGGTCAGGCCAGTTTTACCTGGACAGACAAGACTTTCATAGGCTGCACGTGAGGAGCTCATGTGGACAAGAGGTAGGGAGGTCTGCAAGCCTCTTGAGCATTCACAGCTGTGCCTGCCAATACAGCATCCCCTGCGCAAAGAATTCAGAGCACGCACTTACATGACTAACTGGGGAAAAAAGGCAAAAGCTGTGGCATCTTTATTTAAATAAAAATGACTTATGGAATTGGAATTAAGTGAGGTCTTGCTCTCCAGGTATGCACCTACATTCACAAAACATATTCATTCCAGCAGTTTAAGCAAACACCATACCTAGAGAAATATCTCCATCAAAGGCCAGCGCTCTGGAAGCACAAGTGGCATAATACCAAGGTCTAACTTGAATGACTGAAAGATAACTCACTTGACCTGCTATGTGGAAATGTGTACACTTATGAATAATCCTTTTCCAAAAATACGGCTTACACCAATCAATCCATCCTTAAGACCTCACTGTATCCAAAACTGTCATGAGTTTAACTTCTGGATTTGATTCAGATGTGGTCGGAAATATAAGTGGATGTTTTCTCTCTTTGGAACTAAAATCTGTAACAGATCATATGTCAGCACCGCTGAGTGCAGCTGGGAACCCCTATTAACGTGCACATTTTGTATCTTGGAACAAAAGTAATCTGCTTCCTCTCCCATGTCTCAGAGGTAGCACTTTCATACTTGAAGCTCTCTTTTGTTGTGAGACTTGAAAGAAGCCCCACAGTTTATGTAGTGGATAAAATAGCCTATGATCTTTAACAGGTCAGTTTAAGCAACAAATAAAAAGGCAGCGACTTCCTCAT
The DNA here is from genome assembly GCA_032353885.1 of Nothura maculosa. Lineage (NCBI taxonomy): Eukaryota > Metazoa > Chordata > Aves > Tinamiformes > Tinamidae > Nothura > Nothura maculosa. The sequence goes on along the minus strand of JAUBOD010000826.1, from coordinate 2,107,444 downwards.
AACCCAGTGTGAGTAAAGAGGGTGGAGTCCGTTTAAAAGGTGGAGGTGCTTTAGAGAGCCTTTCAGCAACCTATTCAGGAATGATCCAGAGACAAGATCAAACCTGCAGATTTACAGGCCAAACGGTTCTTTCTTGTGACACATGCTGCAAGTGGGAGATTATTGCAGCAAAACAATGATGATCTCATCATCACTGAGCAGATGCTCTGCTTTTTCTGCATGTAGATCTAATTGCTGTCATCCTCATCCTATATGGACTAGATGGGCTGCACACGGTATATGGGACTCTGAGTCAAGGGGACTGCAAACCTTTGGAGTAAAATGAGACAATGAGAGCATATGATATTTCACTACCAGATGAAATTTAGTGTGGCAATCCTTACACGAGCCACAAAAACCAGTTAGTCAGTATTGTCTTTCCCATGCCACCAATGCTCTTTTAGAAAGCTTCAGCAATGGAGAAACCAGGAAATTTGGGTGTGATCTTCTAGAGGACAGATAATTGCTACCTTAGCAGTTCTTCCTCCTGTCAGAAACACTCTTAAACCTGAGCTTACCCATGTTCAGCAAAGGATTGAAGACCCACCTCTTTGTTCAGGTTTTTTGCCAACTTGCCTTTCTGATAATTATAACTAATAGGAAATGTGGAGATCTTGACAACATTGTAGCACACTGGCAAAAGTTTTTACTTGTTTTTCTTTCAAAGCTGAAGTACTTCAGGAGTTCAAAAAATCTTTCTTTCTAAAATCAGGGAATTGCACTGCTTCTTGGGTGAAGGATTGTGAGTGCTTCAAATATTTAGAACAAATAAAAAATGAAAGAGTAATGCCACTGTTTCTATTGAGGAATATACTTGATCTCATAGACTGCTTTCAATAGCAGGCCTATTGCCTGCTGCTAAACCTTTTATATCTGTATTCCTGATCCTACAGCAAGTCTATACATTTCAGGCTGTCCCAGAGAACCAGAAGAACTTCTATATGAACCTGGAATGGAGGCTGCAGGTCTTCACTCTTCAAATAAAGACAAATTCATTGTGGTCTTTTCTTAGAAGAACTTTCTTATCAGTCAAGATGTTGACATCCATATCTACACTGAACTAATATTCGTTCAGCAAGAATTGTTATGTAGCAGGAGGGGACAGCAAGGAAAGCTTTTTATATGGAACAATAAACTGTGGAGAAATGTACATATAAATGTTCCCACACCTCTATACAAGTCTGTTTTACATGGTTAGCATGTCCTAATCAACATCTTCCACTCCTTTTCATTAAAAAATGACTCGAAAAATGTCTGCATTTCCAAATCACCACTACCAACCTTCCAATCATCACTACCAAAAATATCACATCATTGCTGCGTGGAGACTAGTTTAAAGACAGCTATGCAGCCTCTTTGCAGGCAGCTTGATGTTGAGCCTATTGTGAAATTCAAGTTTGATAATAAAGCCCTACTTTGAATATAAAGTTGTAGCTCACAATAATCAGAACTGCAGTTGCACCTCTATATTAGAAGGCCCATCTCTGTTAGTGACCTTCCACATGAACTTTTCCCTTTGGAAGTAAAATAACTGAAAATGAAGTATATCTTTCTTTATGATGGAGATTCTGTACTGTATGAAAGTAATCTCCTTGAGATCTTTTCCAATATCTGCTTGATTGTAATGTTCTATTTAAACAAACTAGCAGGCCTGTCAGAAATGGTACTTATTGCAGGGCAAGAGGCTTTTGACCTTCTGTGTAATTATTCCCAGCTCACCCTTGGAAGTCTGCATTACTCTGAATTGAGTTTGTGGCATTGTATGGTGCAAAAGGGAACGGAATTGTATCCATTAGTAAATTTGTACTGGAACGAACAGTAAATGTCAAGACTCTTAATTGCGCTTTCTATAATGGCTTTCAAGCTTACTACGGAACAATCAAAAGCTATTAGTTATGAGTAGGTAAACATTTTAAGGATATTTTTTTGCCAGAAGGTTCTTCACCTCTATTTGATGAGTCTTTGTACGTGACTTAATGTAAAGTTATGAAAGAGTAGATGTGTTTGTGATAAAATTAATGCAGAGACTTTTATGAGAACATTCAGGCCTATGTACTTAAGGCTTCAAAGTTTTAGCTGTAAATCTTTCTGCATTTTACTGCACTGTAGCAAAGTCTTTTCTCACACCAGAGAACCTAAAATACATTCTTACCTATTAATGCACCTTCCATGATAGACTTTTCCATGTCAGGTATTGTCACTTCGCCACTCAGCAGTATGACGTAAACCATGCAAGTGCTCTTCCATTTGAAGTCAAATCAGTGTTGAAGAATGTGTCTATTTTCAGAATAACATCTTTTTTTCCCATTTCTACAGCAGAAACAATATACCAGAATCTTTTTTCTTTGGGAATATCTTAACCAACATTGAACCAAAAGCTGGGCAAAGGACAAACACTATGGCCACTTGTAATACCTCCTCAAAAGCCTGTGTTCTATGACCAACAGAATCACATCATTACCCAAGACTATGAACCTGTTTAAAGAAAAAGATAAAGTAATTGGCTGCTGCGCTAGACTGGTTATGATACAAGCCTTGTGCAGCAAGCAGTACAAAAGGGAATCATGTGCTTAACATCAGATCTAGGTCAGATCTCAGCTCACATTACCACATGTTCATTTAAGCTACACAGAGTGTAGGCAGATTTCAGCAAGAGAGAGACTTGAAGCAGTTCTGGAGCATGACTTGAATTTTTTTCTGTGAATCCCTAGTTCTGTCATTATTACTCACCCTCTTACATACATGTTCAGGAAAAGTACATGCGGGTACAAATGCTATAGCAATGGGCAGAAAAAAAAAGTAAATAACCTATGAGACATTGCTAAGTAACATTTTGAGTTACTTAATAGGATGCAGTTAAATAACTTTGGAAACACTGGCTGCTGATACATCAGGGCACTGAAATACAGAGTCAAACAGTTTAAATTTGACTTACTTAATGTAGGGACTCTGGAGACTTAAGGACAACCAAAAGGAAGCACATACTTAGATTATTTTAAATAGGAAAGAAAATAAAAGAGCAAACAGTAATTCTAATGCAAAATTGCTATGGATAGGGATTATCTGTGAAAATGCATATGCATTTAAGAATGTAGTAAAAGCGAAGTTAGAAACTTTTGGGGAATAAATCTAGAAAACAAGTTATTCAAAAGTATTTTTCTAAAAGTTTGCTCAACCTACAATGTCAGAAGTAGCTGATAGTCAAAAAGAATTTAATTTTTATGTATCTGGATTTCAGTAATATTCTGATACTGTTTCAGATGATAATGTCATAGCAAACTAGAATTTGTATGAAAGAGGAATTCTTTGTAAGCAAACTATGCAATAAATATACTGCAGATGCTCATTTCCGCATTGCTTCTTCACAAAATTGGTTCTAGTTGTGGGAATTACTGATGGGAAAGGTGGACTTTAAGCAGAGAGGAGGAAAGATGAAAGACAACCACAAAAAAGGAGAAGATATAACTACATTATTGTCATTGAAAATTGAGAAGACAGCAATAAACAAAAGCATTGTGAAAAGATGCCAGTGATGACCGATTTTCTAAAGAGCAACATTGACCCATTTATTCTTCTGCCAGCACCCTATCTACACTCAATCAGACATCAAGAGGGCTTGCTTCCCTCTTATGAGAAGATGCTATATTAGAACTGAGTTTCACCTGCCCTGTTTAAGGTGTTTGGACTCCTTCATCCAATATCCAAATGTTTGTCATTGTGTCCTCTCGTCCCCACACTGCCGCTACTGTGCTGGTATTATGTGCTGTAAATTTGGTGCTTTTGGGTGCTTAAAAATGGCAGCACACACATCCCTGACAACTTATGTCCGTAAGCCATGGTTAGAACTGTGATGAATGAGAAGCCATTATATTATTGATGGGCAAACCAGCTCATATGGGCAGTCTGCAAAAAAAACAAAAAGCGCAGAAGGCATCAAGCCCACATATGCTTTTCTTGAACTTTAGGCATCAGGAGAGAAACAAGACCAAGTCTTCTGAGAGCAGCGCCCTTTTTTTTTGAGGATCCTTTAGATTTCATGAGCACAAACTAGCCATGAAAGCTAGTGGGAGATGAGGGCAATTTGGGTTTAGCTTGTGCGACTGTTCAGTCATAGGTCTAAAAGCCATAGTCAGGATGAATGATAAGAATGACCAGTGGCTTCACCACCCAGACTCTGTGATCCTTTGGATACCTGTCTCCCTTGACTGTCGCTGGAGTTGGTTTTACCTCATCTACTACTATGTGTTTCTATCACATAGACTGAAGTGGAAAGTAGGAGGACTATAGCTGCTTCTGGTGGCAGGACAGTCTATTCTGGAAACATATATATTAATAAATTAAACAGCAGTGGGGAACACTCATGAATACTGCAACAAAATGATCTATAGTGTCAATGTTTTGTAGTGGTCTCTGACCTGTTTTCTCCCCTCATTAACTAGCTTTCTACCAAACAACATCCAACATGTCCCAAGAGGTAACAGGCCCCAGGAAACAATTCCAGCCTGCAGCTGGGTGCTGCTATCCGGTCTAGGAGAACAATAGAGTTTAACAGTGTGGATGAAGTGTCCCATACTAGTCAGCATCAGTGAAAATTATTTCATCATTTTTAGTGTTTACTGTCCCTAGCCTTGATGTACTAGGGCAACTCCTAGTTGCAGCTTGATGGTCTAGGCCTTCATCATCATGTTTCTCTATGCTTTTATAGGAAGTTAAGCTCTTTCCAGTTTATCTAACTTTATTGAAGGCTAAGAGCCTGCTAAGGGCTGGGAATCCATGATTTAGAATTATACAGGACATGCATGGAAGGCCTTACACAGTATGAGAAGAATACAGAGCTGGGAAGTTTTGTTTTCTTTTCCTGTGCAATCCAGAGTAAAACTCATTAGTTACCCATGACTGGCAGAAAGCTCCTTAGAGCTCTCCCTGGGCTGAAATACAACTTGGCAGTAAGTGATTGCAGGAAGGAAGAATCATGAGACAATTAGATCCCAGTTCATTTGCCTAAACATAGATATCTTGCACTATTAGAGACATCCAAGGGTATCCTGGCTGCCAACTTGACCAGGTTGTCAAGTGGAATGGGTGTCCTGCAGGCCCAGTTTCATACCTGCCATTTCCACATAGTCCATCTACTTGCCCATCTTAAAGTGCTGCTTAGAGTCTTGTGTTTACCCACAAATCCATGGTCCTGATGGGATGCACCCCAGAGTGCTGCAAGAGCTGGCCGATGTTATTGTTAAGCTGCTCTCCATCATCTTCAAAAGCTCCTGTAGAACAGGGGAGGTGCCAGAGGACTGGAAGAAAGTCAGTGTCACGTCAGTGTTCAAAAAAGACAAGAAGGAGGAGCTGGGCAACTGCAGGCCAGTCAGCCTCACCTCCATCCCTGGGAAACTGATGGAACAGTTTATCCTGGCTGCTGTCTCTAGACACGTGGATGACAAGAAGGGGCTCGGGAATAGTCAGGATAGATTCACCAAGGGGAAATCATGCTCGACTAACCTGATAGCCTACTATGATGGAATGACAAGCTGGATAGACAAAGAGAGAGGAGGGTGTCATCTAAGCAGACTTTAGCAAGGCTTTTGACACCATCCAAACTTACAGGGACCAATTTGCTTCTGATGATGGTTCATAAGTGGTTAATAAGGTAATTTAGCTGAAATGTTGGGTAGCCCTGCATGTGCAGGGAGTTTGGACTAGATGATCTCTTGAGGTCCTTTCCAATCTTAAGGGTTCTATGATTCTATGATCCCTCACAACATCCTCCTGGGAAAGGCCTGGAAGTGTGGGATGAGCAGCTGTTGGGTGGATTGAAACCTCAGAGGATGGTGATCAGTGGCACTGAGTCCAGTTGGAGGCCTGTAGTTATCAGTGTGCTCCAGGGGTCAGTCCTCTGTCTAGTCCTGTTCAATTCATTCATCAGCAACCTCGATGAAGGGACAGAGTGCCCTCGCAGCAAGTTATTTGATGATACCAACTTGCAGGAGTAGCTGATACCCAAGAGGGCTGCACGATCATCCTGAGGGACCTGGACAGACTGGACAACAGGGCAGTGAGAATCCTCATGAAGTCAACAAAAGCAAGTTCAAGGTCCTTGGGGAGGAATAACCCCAGATACCAGTATAGACTGGGGCTGACCTGGAGAGCAGCTCTGCTGAGAAGGACCTGCGCATCATGGTGGATGACAAGTTGACCATGGGGCAGCAATGTGCCCTCATGGCAAAGAAAGCCAGTGGGATCCTGGAGTACATTAAGAAGAGCATCTCTAGCAGGTTGAGAGAGGTGACCATCCCCCTCTACTCAGCTTTGGTGAAGCCAAATCTGGAGCACTGTGTCCAGTCCTGGGCTCCCCAGTACAAGAGGGATGTGGAGCTGCTGGAGAGAGTCCTGCGCAGGGCTACCAGGATGATCACAGACCTGGAACATCTGCCTTATGACCAAAGGTTGAGAGAGCTGGACTGTTCAGATTGAAGAAGAGAAGGGTGAGGGGGGACCTGATCAGTGTCTATAAATACCTCAAAGGAGGGAGTGAGGATGGATCCAGCTTTTTTTTGGCTGTGGCCACTGACAGGACTGGAGGAAACCCGCTCTAAATCGAAGTACCAAAAATTCCACAGAAACTTAAGGAAGAATTTCTTAACAGTGAGTGTGACAGAACCCTGGAACAGGCTGCCCAGAAAGTTTGTGGAGTCTCCTTCTCTGGAGATCTTCCAAATCCACTTGGATGCAAACCCATGCCACGTGCTCTAGGTGTCCCTGCTGGAGCAGGGGACTTGGACTAGATGATCTCTAAAAGTCTCTTCCAATCTTAATCATTCTATGGCTAAATGGTCTTGCAGGAGCCTTTACCTAGAATAAGCATAAGGTTGTCATCCCAACTGAGAAAGTCACTGAGGATGAAGATGTTGACATCAAGAATGCTTGAACCGGAGGCATGGAAAAATTAATCATCTCTTATAGGCATCTCTGTTGTTAGTATTGCAGCTAAGTGCAGGCATTTAATCTGGGAGAGAAGTCTTTCTGTACTTCAGATGCCTATCTTAGGGCACACAAATTGCAGTCAAAGTGTCTCATGAATAGTGTTGTTGCACACATTACCAATGCAGCAAAATGCTTTACTCCTCAGCAGAGCCAGTGAGGTTCTATGGAAGAAAGCAAGCAAGCGTGACCAGCTTTAGAGATCTCTCTTTTTTCTTTTTTCTTTTTTTTTTTTTTTTTTTTTTGACTCTAATAGCGCAATTGTAGTTTTGGAAATCCTTTACAAGGATGAGCAATCATGCTGTCTTGCAAAAAGCCTGAAAAGCAAATAGAGACTTATAAATGACTCAGTGAAGAACGTAATGACGGCAGAACTAAACAGTCCTTATGGTCATCTGGTTCATCCTTCTAGCAGTGGCAACACAAGAATATGAGGGTAGAGCAACCATACAGTGATCCTCTCTTCAGTGTTTAAAAGACTTGGTTAAGACTTCTCACTGTTTTACTATACTAATATCTAAAATTAAAGAACTCTCCCATATAATCCATACTTAACTTTAAACACATGGACTCTTTAGCACAGCAGTGGGTCAGTCGCGTGGAACCACAGTAGTGCTAGAGGCAAGGATTTCCTGGAGCAGCGTGCCAGAGCATCCAGTGTTACTGCAAAGGCACAAGGAAATTCCTGTGGTCCTTGTGACAGACTTTCTTACTAGCTGTTGTGGAGAGGCAGACTGCTCCAGGTCAGGAAACCTTTCCTCCTACAAAAGCAACCACTCCAGCAATCAAAGGTGGCATTTCCAGAAGTCCTCACCCTTGCTCAAATTTCTTTCACTAGAGTCAGATGGAGTCTCACTGCCAACATCTGTAAGATCATCACTAGACCAGCTCTCTACAGGCTGAATTAAAGCAAATGTGCAGTGTCATATAACAAAAAAAAAAGTTACTCAAATACGTCATGGTTCTTCTCCATAAGCAGTTGGAGTAGAAGGGGACTGATGGCTTTGTCATTGGTTTGAATTCCCTCTACTACCTGGGTGTAGTATAGGATAAATAAGAGAAGCTATATGAAATACTATATCCCCAGATATAACAAGGTAACCCCAGAGAGTTCTGCTACATGAAACATTGAACAAAATAATTTTAAAAGCATAATTTTATTTATTCTAGCACAGCGGGAAAACAAGGTAGGGAATGGATTGTGCTGATGCTCAAAATGATGCGATGCATCACAGGAACAATAATCCACTTTTTAATTAATTTCCTCTGTAGTTAGCTTTGATCAATATCAACCTCTTTGTTTGTTCTATTTGAAATTATATTATCTTTTTTTTTTCAAGGTAGGACATTGCATGACTGTGCAGGTACAGGAATGGAGAAAAGATCTTAAGGTTTTTGACAAGACAACAAAAAATAAGACCTGAACAAATGAATCTTTGACTTGTTTCCATCTCTAAAGTGGGCCTCTCCAAACCAAGCAAACTGGAAATGAACTGAAATAAATACAACCAAGGAATAACAAGGTTTTTAGGAGAATTACCTATTTATTCAACAGGGATCTGGGCTTAAAAGTCCAGGCCTGCATTCCTAAAATATGTCTTATATGCCAAGGTGTGTGAAAACAGGTAAAGAGAAACACCTGAAAGGTATCTACATGTAGGCCTTTCCTCTGTCCGCATTAGCAATTTCCACCTTCAATCTGGCAATAACATTCAATATACTGGAAAAATTTACTGTGTCCTTCATTTTCCTAAGTTTTGAGATGAAAAGATTAAGTCCTCCTCCTGGTGATACACTTAATATCCTGCTTGTGCTAGTGACTCTGACCCACTTGTAGCCTCTCCTCACAAAAGGACAGAGGCTTCCCAAGCAGGACTGAGACAAACTTTACGTGCATCTGATCCAAAAAACAAACAAACAGAATCCCACACCTGCTCAACCTAACCTTGCTAAGCTCACTAAACTTGCCCAGTTGCTTCCTCTTTGACCTCAGAGCTTCCTTAGCTCCAGCAGGCCTGAGCAAGCCCTGAAGCTCTTGTTTGAGCAGTTTTGGGGCTCAGCTCTGCCCTTCAGCACACAGGGGTGCAGAAGCCGACACAGCATCAGGCACGTCCACGATGCATGTTGCAGTCTCTCCACATAAGTATCTACAAGTTCAGTGGGGCAAATCCTGGACCCCAGTGCCTGCAACTGATGCAATCAAAAGCTCTACTTGGAATCATAAGGCTTTTGTAGTATCTGACCCTTTATGCCACTATAAATTCACTATCTTTTTTCATTTGAGCTCTAATAATCTACCTAGAAAAGATCATTTTTAGGCAACTGGTCCATTCTAACTATTTATTCTGACAGCTACAAGCAAATGAAATGAGAAAACATTAAGACTTACTTTCTGCTCTGTTAAAATAAGTTAGCAGTACTGTATGCAGATGTTTCATTTTGCAACACTATGCAAAATGCTATTTAATATGTAGGACTATTGGCTGGAGAACAAGTGCAACAGGAAAAGCAGCAATGTAAACAGTTCCATTTTACTACATTTATTTGGGCAAACACACAGAAAAGTTGGGCAAGCTTTGCCTCTCAGAGAAATGCTCAAGTTGAAGGCCAGAGAGCCAAGATTTCATTAGCTGTTATGCAAAAACAGTTGCTGCTGTGCTGAAAAATGTTGGAAACTCACCTACAAATATTGAAGATGAATTTGTACTTAATATTACAGTTCTTCATGGGCAAAGAATGAGCTGTGTGATGTAATAACTATTTTCCATCTTAAAGCTCTAATAGACTGTATATTTTCTTTGATAATTATTATGATTTCTTTTAATGACCTGGAGAGTGCCTCAAGTTTTGGAAGAGAAATAACTTCATTATTAGCTATGCTATTAATTATAATAATTGCTTATCTCAATAACTACTTTTTTTTTCTTCTTGCATATTTGGCTGTTCCTCCATGAAATATCTAGCAGCTCCTGTTTTAAACTTGGTGAAAAATTGCTCAAAACCTCTTGCTTCCCAATACTTATACCAGGATTTGAATGCACAGTACTACACAAAATGCAAGTCAATTTTAGTTTCTAAACTTGCTATCCTATCAAAATGTAGAGTTTCCTTCCCATTACTCAAGAAGTTCATTTTTTCCTCTCTAGAAATATTGTATTCTGGATTAAAATTAACTTTAATTCTTACTTTAGAAACATCCTGAATACTGTAAATTCCAAGCGAAATATTCAATGAATTATATTTAATACATTGTTAAATATACTAAATAATTTGATTAATTAATTACTCAAAAATAAAATCTAGTGAAAAATTTGAATTTCACTTACTACACTTTTTCTTCCTCATCCAACTGTGCGTGGAGAAGTGCCGAAGTGTTACTATAGTCTTCTCAAATAAGTTAGATGATACAGCTTTGATTACTGAAGTGCTGTTATGTTGAGTTAAAAGACAGAAGAGTTGTCCTCTGTTCTTCTAAAAATTGCTAAAATGTAAGTGTTCTGAGATGACAATTAGTTGAGAGAGCAGAAGGGAAATGTGTAAATACTGCAAGAGATGGATGATGCCTCATGCAGATATCCAAATCTTGCATGGTATCTCTGTCAGGATATTAAGAATTTTTGATTATGGACAGATACATACCAGACAAGACTTTAAAGAAAAAAATAAGTATATTTTTTTAAAAAAGACAAAGTAACAGAATATATTTTTATTCTCATTTTTGCTGAATTATAATACCAGATTAAATAAAACTTATGCCTGGTATGCCTTTTATAGTGAAATGTATAACATGACTCAGAAAACCCGCAGAACAGAAATCATTCCAAGGGTAAAATATTCCCATCTGAGATGATCGATTCAAATTCAAGAAAAGTACTCATGGAAAAAGAAAACTAGGTCAAGTAAGACCAACTACGTGGAGATGAAGAAGTTGTGAAGAGCGAACTAGGGAGGTTAGATGTGCTCAACATCTGTTTTTCTTCTCTGGAAAGATGCTGCAAGCTATGTCCATTGCATACAATATTGTGGAGGCAACAGAAAAAAACACGTCTGTAACAGTAGAGGAGGAAAGGCATTCAAGAGCCACAAAGAAATTAGTAAAACTGGTCTTTGAAGGCCTATGGCTAACTTTTAGTAAAGCCTAGAAAACTAAAGGAATCCTCAAATTCTAGAATATTGTTGGTACTGGTCTGATGTTTGAAAATAATGAAAAGGATGATACAGGTGGCTATTGGATGACTATTCTGACAGTATCAGGCAAAAATATTACACCATGGGTTTTGGATCACACAGAAAAATGAACTAAAAGGTTTTAGTGTTTTCTTTGGAAGGTAGTACAGGTATACTATAGAATACAGTACCTCTAAAAACAAAGGTACAAAGAAATATTTCTTTTTCCAAGGGAAGAAAAGATTTATACTGGATATACCATGGCTGCCATTAGACTCTTAACAGCTCTGACTTTTGACAGTCAATGGGAAGAGACAGACATCTCTAGAGCATCTTTTGAAAAAAACAGGTGAGTCAAAACACTTTCTGGAGATACTATTGTTTATTTCTTCTTTCACAGTAAGTCCCACCCTGCAGTATAATCAGAATCTAAAGTTTAATGAGGTTGTCTGTGATTCAGAGAAAGCTTCTGGCATTAGCTTAGAAAATCTGGAGCTCAGAGTACTGCAATGACAGTGAGCCTGGGATATAAAAAGGATAACATACCTGAAGACTTGGAAATGTCTTGCCCATCGACACAGCATTTAAAAGATTACTGTGATACCAACCCTGCTCCTATGTCCACATTTCCAGAAGGATGTGGAAATACTAGTGTAACTATAAATGAAGCTTTATGATTGATCCAAGGATTGGGAAACAAACCTTTACTACAACTTAAGATGCACAACTTTCTGAATCACTGAAGACAAGGGGAGAGGTCATTCATCACATAAGCTTGTAGTGTGTATGGCGAGAGCTGAGAGTGAGGCACTTTCCAGCCTTGCAAGCAAAGGCTAAGCAAGAGTTAACAGCTTGAAGTTCAAGTTAGGCAAGGCTGACCTTGAAATTAGATGTGTTTTCATAGCAGTAAAGATAGTTAAGCAATAGATTATCTTAGCAAGCATGGCAGTGGATTTAGAATCTCTTAAATAATATCAGCAATATTGCTAAATGATGTGCTTTAACTCAGAAACTGGATGCAAGTTTGAGACAACTTCTTGAAGTCCTAGAGTCAGCAGATCTGCGAAATGTGTTTTTTATTTCCCTCCTTCCTGAGCCATGGTGAAAAAACAGGAAACTGGGCATTTACCTCAACATGCTGGTGACATTTCATTATGAGAGACATTTGTAATATATCTCATATGTCAGTCACATGTTGAGTAGGTTACTAAAAAGGATTTCCAACTTCTTCTCTGACCAGATATATTGGTACACTTGCTACTTTTTCCTTCTCCTGGATCACTCCAGATTGACCCAGTTGGGGGAATGATGTCCATCCGTGTTTTTAGCTCCAGTACATGTGTTGCTCATCTCCTCAGGAGTCAATGGATAACAAGGTTCAACTCAGTGCAGACACTAGGAGGTCTTCCTATTCTTTACCTGCAAGGTGTAACTCAATTTGACTCATCCCTAGCACACTTTACTTTCCTTCAATATGTGCTTATTTGGAAAAGGACATGAGGAAACAGGACTTTAATAGGAACAACTTGAACAAAATTACCAACAAATTAGTACCATCATTCTGCCATCGTCATCTGCTGTACTGTCTGCCAGCTATTCCCAATTAAAAATATTTTGTAGCCAAGAAATGATGATGAACTGGAAGCCCTAAGAGAGTGCACAGCTGCACTCTGACTGCAATAGAGGTCTGTCATGCTATGGGGTTTCAGCCATACAACCCTGAATATAGAGAACCACAGGTGGGGGGAAAGAAAAAATAAGTCAATTAATTTACATAGCTCTACACTAATGTTGGAGTCCTCTGAATGTCACTTTAGTAAACATATACTGTCATTACAAGTGGTTTTGGCTGACCATTTTTTTATGAGGTAATGCCCTGTGTAATGGTTATACGTTAGCAATCATAATAAAGGAAAACACTTTATTTGTCATATTAGATTGCCTGCAATCTATAGCTGAATATTAGTTCATCTTAGGCACTTTGAGGCACCTGGGACTGTTTGCACTACTATAAGAGTGAGTTTGACTGAGTATTTTGGGAGCCCCCAAAGGATGTGATCTCTGAACTCATACCTTACTTCAAATAATCTCCCCCAGGCATCTGACTGTTGCATTTTTTGAGCCTTACACATTTTAACTATTCCTGCAGAGTGGGTCAGATCTGAAATTCAGAAGAGTGTTTGTGCAGCACAAAGATCAAGAGGTTTAGTACAGTTTAGTACAGTTCTCCCCTGACTCGCATAACAATATTTACTTCGTTTTCAATGGCACTGGGCAAGAGGCTGGCAGCAATGAAAAGGCCAGCACCACTTGACTGAATTTATGAAGCAATGGAAATTTTGTTTTCAAACTCTGGGTTTAGGATGGGGTCCAGCCAGACTTTCAGAACAACACAGGCAGGGAATCATTTAGAGGGAGAGTGATACTTTGCTGGAGTGAAAGAGCACAGTCCTGCTGAAGCTAGCAGAGCTCCTACCATCTACACCACCAGAGAAGCTGGTCAGGGGACTGAAGAGGAGGTCCTTCTGAGAGCCACCAGACACCTTTCTATATAGGTAGCTTAAGTTTTATTTTTCATAAACGGTATCAATTCGCTTTAATTACATTGCTTTTCTTTAATTATTTGCCTATTGAGTCAGGTACACTGCTTGATTATTTTGTCTGATACTGATCTCAAGATAATAGGTCTGTAATTTTTTGGATCATTCCATTAACCCATTTGAGGCATTAACACAATGTTTGGGGTGAGGTGGAGTGCTGTTATTATTTCTGTTGTAGAAAGAAAAAAAAGAGCAGCAGATGTTTCGAATTGCTCCTCAACTTTCCATTTTGCTATTCTTTGGTTCTATGTGATCTAGTCCTGCAAATTAAGAAATGCCATTTATTGTCTTAATTACTTATATGATAGGAAGTAATTCATTCTCAGAGAGTAAAATGGTTATGCAGTTGAAGAGTAGGATTTATTGACTTGCTCTGGGTTATTTTGTATTTTGAATTTGTCTGAGTAATGTATTCAGCCACTTCTAGCCATGTGCATCAACAGATTTCCTAGAAAATCAAAAGTCTTAAAAATTCACTTCCTTTCTTTTTTACTTTTTATTTTAAATCTATATAAAGCTCAGGGGTTATACTGGGTGTGCAGATATCAGCAGCTGAAAAGGTAACATGTCCAGTTAAACTTTACATGCATGAGGGTGCAGAAGTACTCTGGAGCGGTGACAAGGAACTCTGACTCTCAGGACTGTGTTCTACACTGAGCTTTTTTTTTTAATAATGTATTAAAATTCATTTGCATTTCAGCTTCAGGCTTCCAAAATGGCTGGATTTTAGCCATAGTACTTATCGCCTCTTAGTTATCATTACCAGCCATTAGCAAATGCCAGCTGTCACATTTTCCCCTTGCCACGCTGTGACGTGCATTTCTGCTCTCTGGGGCGGTGAATTGCCCCCGTTGTCTCCTGGGCCATCCAAGATGTCAGTTATCTCCCATGCTCGGCAGATGAGCACAACTTCTTCCAGAAGAGCTCTCTGACAGACTCTTACTGAAGCTGTCACATCTTCTGCCCAACCCACAGCCATGCAACATTTGCTTCTGTCTGAGGCCTCTTCCTATGTATTTTGATAATTGCTTTCCGCAGCTTAGCGTGCAACTCACATTCTTTGTGATGAATTGTGAAATGTAACAGATGGGACTGCAAAGCCCCAAAAGACTAGGAAGTAGACATTTTCTGTGGTTTCCATATAATCATACAGGGATGTTAGTGACATGAGAAATTACTGGAGACTTGCAAATCTTTCACGAACACCTGCAAAAAGGGTATTTATTTTTTGTTTCAAAATGTAACATGAGCCTCTACAACTGTTATCCATATTGGGCTGTAAATTCAACCCTTTGATTTAAAAAAATGACCTTAGGGAGAACTAGTCACCATAAAAATTGTGAGCTACACAGAGCACAAACGCGAAACATAAATGATCTAAAATAAAAGCCACTGATGATTTTTCATTGGCTTTCACATCCAAGTGCAGAATCACAACCAAGTCTTGCCATTCTGCCTTCTTATACCTTATTGCACTTTATTCCAACGGTGCCAGTGTTGCATCTCTTCTTTGGCATGCTCCAGTAATCATCAGCGTGACTACCAATGCAGATATTTTACCATCTTGAGTAGCTTTGAAGTCACCACAAGCTCTTCTTTGCACCAGCTAGTCCTGGTGTGCACAGCATCCATGCTGCACTTAACTGTGTGTGAAGTATTTTCAGCATAGAGAGAGAGTATAGACATTTGAGAATAGCTTAAAAAACTCATTAGAATAATATCCAATTCATGTTTTTAAAAGGAATGTTTACCTGAGGCGCCTGGCCAAATTCCAGTCCCACTAATTACGTTTTACCAAAATAAATTATCACCTGCAGGTTTACTTGGACAGAGTATAATTTTTTGGTTCTTGCCCCACTTGGGTAGGTAACATTGCTTCAAGCTATTAGCAGTAGCTACATTTCACTGACAGGCATAAATCAGGGATGATTTTGTAGGGAAATGCAGACCAGGATGCTTTAGACCTTGGTCACATCTGGATGTGATATTTGACCTGTTTTGTAGGGGAGCAGGCAAAACAGGTTCTATAAGGACTAGCTCTGGACATGATGATTAGTGTACTCAGCAGGTTAAGGCTTCAGTCCCAAAGCAAATCGTAGGCATCGTAGTTTCTGCTTAGGAGATGGTGTCGGTAGTAGTTACATGTGGAATCAATTTTATCTACATGTCAGTTCTTGTTAACTAAATGGGATTAATCACATGAAATGAAGTTATATCCAGGCTTGTGGTATGGACCTCAATGTTTCTAAAATGTCTTGAGATGCATTTACCATGCTCTAGTTTTTTAAGTGTAACCAGTGTAAAAATTGTACTATCCAGCAATATTTTAATGCCTAAAAGATCTCTCAAATTAATGTGTTTGGATTTTTTTCCATTCCAAAACCATTTTTATTATGATTTGGGAAGACCAGACCTACATATACACTTAATTTCACTTACAAATTCCCAAACACTATAAAACTGTAGAAAAATTACTAAAAAAATATTTATATTCACATACTGACTGTATAACACAAATATTTTGTCACCATTAACATTCTGTGGCAGCTTAAAAATGAGAATACATACAATATTTATTTCTAAAGCATTGAATTTATTTCTTTTCAAAATATTTTCAAAGACATTGTAATTATCAGGATGAATCACAGAATTTCTTTGCCCTTTGGGTTAGTCAGAGCCACTATATTTATTAACTCTTCTTTATAACAGTAATCCAATTTTTGGCTGTTCTCCAAAAATATTCACTAGCTTGCAGAAAGAACTAGAGATAGCAGGAAATCTGCGTCTTGGAGTGTGTCTGCTTGAAGGAACATGAAAATAGCCATTCAGCTTACCCCTTGACCTGGTCTCTATGACTTACTTCTAAGAGGAAAGAGCTCTAGAAACTTCTTGTTGTAGTGCTGGTCTAATATGATCTATATAACCTGTAATTTCTGAATTCAGAAGCTGTTTCTGACCAGCCTTGAGCAGGGGCTGAGTATGGCCATTCTGCCTGTACCTGGGGAGAAATACCTTCAGATCTCCTATAATCAAATGGGAGTGTGTACTCACTTCTCCCAAAATACCTCCTTTGCCAAAGCTTCTAAATACTGTGATAGCATCCCAATTCCTAAAAATTGTGACTGGAGAGATTACAGACCTATCATTGGAGGTGTCCCTCCCTTCCCCCTCAATTGCAGCAATGTTCGTTTTATGTTGATCCTCCTTAAAGAATACTGTCAAAAAAACCCATTTCTCAGTTCTCCTCTCTGCTTTCTTAAATCTCTCTTTTGCAGGTCCTGCCTATTACTCATCAGTTTGTTAGTGGCATTTTTCCTCCATCCACACACCATGCCTTGATAGTCCTATACCCTTGTACCACAAACACAGCAAAAAATGATCTTGTCCTCACCTTCATGCCAATTGCTGATGTCTGTGCATCTCCTCCTGCTCCTTCTACTTCTCATCCCAGAGAACACTCCCAGGCCTCTATTCTTATTGGTAATATATGCAAAGCATATGGAATCTAGAGTTGGGCATATGTACTACATCTCAAGAAACGAGGGCTTTGCCACTGCTCTGCTCAGGGTCCCAGCAAGACAATCTTCTTTTGGTGTTTTTGTTTCTCTGGCTTTATATTGAGGCCAATGGCATTTTGTATTTGTTCTGATCTTTGAAAAATGCTGTCTTCTGCCCGAACTTCACACAGAATGTGATAAATGCCAGGAAGTGCTCAGCTGTCCTCCATGAGGTTCCTGCTCCACTTACTCGCCTTAAAACTAGTCTCTGACCCATGAAGGACCTACTCCTAATGCCAAGGCCCTCTCTCTTTTTGCTGTAATGCACAGAGTGAGGCTGATTTTTAATCATTACAAATCCAAAATACTAGCAGAGTAATCCCAGGTTCTATGTTGGTCTCACCACTCAGCTGTAAGGATCTGACTACATTGTTCAGCCACTAAAAGGCAGTACCACATAATCTTTAATAGGCCAACTCTTGTCTCTGGGACAGATACTGGTATATTTTTAGATGTCCTTTCTAAGAATTACCACTTCTAGAGAAGAAGATTCAAGGAAATGACATTTTCAAAGCAAGAAAACAATGCCATTCCTAGAAAGATCTCTTGTCAAAAAGGGTATGAAAGCATCAACATTAGAAGTTAAAATAAATTTTTAGTCCTTGTTTGTTCTTTGGTCCTATTTTTCATTTTTTTTCCTCCAGTGAGAATCTCAATAATTACTGTCAGCTGTTGTTTTGATGTTTTTGTTTTGCTTTGCTTTTTGTTTTGCCAGATACTGCCCTTTCTTAGCATTCACAAGAGTGGAGTTTAGCATGAATAGAGTAGACATGTAATAGATACTAGAACATGAAACTGCCAAAAGTCACATAGTCATATCCTACTTCATTAAGCCTAATATCCCGTCTCTATTATTTTTCAAAACATAATTGTGATAATAACATGCCCTTTACATAACCAGACCTGCAATGATTTTGAAGTACCTGATGGTTTATTTCACTATCAGGTACCTGATGTGATAAATGTGCTCAATTAATACTTTTAAAGGCAAGTGATTAATTTTCCTTAACAACTTCAACTCTACTTATATCTCCAACAGAAGCCAGAACTTGGGAAGTCTATAGATCTCTACTATAACTGGAGTTATAGTACCAAAGAACCATGTAAGGACCAAAGAGAGTGTCAGGAAGTGCCCAGAGATATGAATGACTTCACATTCATGAACATGTGAATGTGTTCACTTTAATACTCTTTACCTGAGCATTTGTCTCACTGTAGAGATAGGCAATTCATCCTGAGTCAGCACAGAGCAACTGTGCTTTATCAGCAACTGAACTGGGGTGAGAATGTTTTAAAGAAGATATTGCTACAGAAAATACCTCCTTTGTTTCCTATCATACGTAAGATGTAGAAGTGACCTTGGAGTCTTTGGAGGATTTTTTTTGAGGCTTCATCTCTTGAGGGTTCGTCAGTGCTATCCTAGTTCATTTTCACTCTGACCACATGAGAAGTAAGGTCAGGGAACCAAGATAAAAAATTCTCAAAAGAGCAAGAGAAGACTGGTAACATCATTCATTCAAGTCTTGCTTCATTCTGTAGACTTGCTGAATTGCCACTACTTTGAATTATGTTTCTGGTCTGCAAGAAGACTGAGGAAAGACACAGCACTGGTGGTTCCCAGTTTTCCCCTGATCTTCAGTCCAATACTCAGAATATGATTAAAAGCTAGAAGTAAGATAAAAGTATCCCAAACTCTGCTTAGATTAGTTAATTAGTGTCTAAACTCTGGTTTGATTTCAGATAAAAGTTCAGTTTGCCCACTTTCAACTACTGCTTAATCCTGAATGTGCTTAAATTCATTAGATTTCTCCCTAATTAATCTGAAAAGTCTCCAGACATTTAGATTTAGCTTCACATATGTGGTCAGGAGCCTCTCTTCCTGCTGCATGACTGTTTATTTCTACATTTTGGTGAAGCATATAAATACTGCTGATATTCCTGGACAAGGCTCCAGGCTCACTTCTGGTAAAAGCTATAGTCAGCTGCCCTGATAATAGTCATTCTTGCTGTTCTAAATACAAGTTAAGTAGTTTCACATCCTTGGTGAAACTTCGACCCTTCCAAGACCACTATGCCACTTTACAAGAAGGAGGAAACTTCAATTTTAGACTTTAAGGGCCATTTAGATTTTCTCAAATAAGTAAGTCCCCTAAACTTGAGGTTTTAAATGAAGTAACAATGAGGTATCTCAGCTGAGCTCCATATCTGCTTTTTCACTAACATATTTAAGCCAAGTCACTGCGAAATCGGACATCCAAGAGTCTTGGAGCCATGAAAACAGCTAAGTCAGAGCTGAGTTCCAGGCTGGAGATGCAGCTGCTCAGCTGAAGCTGTTAAAAATATATCTTTGAATCTCTAGGAATTCTTTTGACTTTCCAAGTAAGACTTTGTTCTTCATCCAGTGAGTGTCTTATGTGACAAGCACAAGCATCCAAGGATTCCTACTGGAAGTCCAGCTCGGAAGCACATGTGTTACTTTTAACCATAAGGAGCGTTTTACGGAAAGTGCCTACACACAGACTCGGTATGGGATGGGGGGCACGAGGGGGGCTTGAATTCACTCTGGTAATGCTATCACTGTACTGCCAGTGATGATAATATCTTTCTTCATTCTTCCTGGAGTTTTAGGGGAAAAAAATCACAGCAAATGTAGTCAATAATGAAGGCAGAGAGACTCTAATTGAGTAATAAATTTCAGACAACTGTCAGTTATTTCCACATGTTGTATCCAGATTGAGGATTACATAGGTCAAAGACACGGGGTCATATAAGCTGGCTCAAGTTTGGGTCTGTCATAATTTACTATCTCAGAAGCATTGCCTGAACAGATAGATGCAGCTTCTTAGAGATAACTCATATTCAGAAGCATCACAACCACTTAATTGTATCCTACAGTCCATGCTAACAAAACCTGCTGAGCCTGAACTAACTGAAGGTAAAACTAGCCCAGCTGCCCCTGCTTCATATCCTTGGGATTCAAAGGAGTATGAAATATGATGCAGTGACATCCACTGCATAACCAGCTCAACCTCGCAGGGTTTGTTATTACCTGACTTGAGCTACCTTCACATTCCTGCTATTCCATAGCCAATTAAAGATCCTCCCCTGGAATACAAAGTGCTGGAAAATGTGGATATAGGGACACTGGAGAAGTTCTTTAGTAGTCCTCTTGGGTTAATGCTTTGGCTCATGAGTCTTGATGGACTCATCTGTTGGACTAAGGTTGGATGTCAGCACTATGTATTCCATAACTTAGGCACTGGGTTATCAGATTTTTTTCTCTATCTTCACTAGTCCAATTAAAAAGAAGCTGAAGGTGCAGTTTTTTACAAAGTCACATTTGAGGCAGTCTTCAAAATAATGCGTCCATTGCTGCACACAATATTAAAATTATAAACTGTAACTTAAGAGCAGCTACTCCCAGAACAGGCTGAGACTTGCGTCTTCACACCGGAGGGAGACATTTGTGGAGGGTCTTTGTTTTTGAGCATGCCCCAACTCTGGAATTCAGACAGAGAGATAACTGAGTCCTTAGAGACATTAAAAGCAACTGGAAAAAAAAATCTTAATTTGCACAGTCTCACAGTTGGGAAGCCCTTAGCTGACTTCTTCAGGGTAATTTTCCTTTTTTTTTTTCATGTACATTTCTTTGAAGTGTTTTGCATGAAAGTGTTATTGCATATTTTGGGAAGTGATATTGTCCCTGTGTGTTTTCTCCCAATGTAACTATAAATTTCTATCCAAATATACTCAGAAGCTGTTCACTGTCAGAACATGAAATTGACTAGCAGATAAGCATACTTAAAGGTGGTTATTTCCATAGAGAAATCAAAGGCACAGAACAAATTAACATTCTTTGAGTTTTGAACACAGACAGCTATATGGGTGGCAGAATAGGTGGATTTGTTTTCTGAAGTCTATTTCCTCAAGTGTGAACCTGAGTTCTACATGTCCCTAAAATGTATTTGCATCTGAACATTGATATTTTTATTATTTGTTTAATTGTATTTTATGTATGAAGCTCTAACATATATCTCAAATTGTGAGATACTCTACATACCTCAGCAGCCCATGGAGAGAGAAAAAAACACTTGTGAAGGTCATCATCCCATCAATTTTAAATACTAGTCTTTGAATGGAAAGAATTGAAAACACTTACCTAGTGACTGCAGGGGGAGTCAAGGCTTAGATGAAATGCACAACTTCTGGATGGCTAAAATTAATTGTATTAAATCCTGCCTCAAAAGCACACAAGTCATTTTAAGGAGCAGATAAGAGGTTTGCAGACAAGGCACACACACTTGAGACTGGATTAAGCCTGTCTTCTGGACTGAACATGAGCACAAGGCACATGGTGCAGAGTTGTGTAGCGGCCTGGCTGTTGTTTTGGCCTTCTGCATCACTCTTTGGGCTGGGGATGTTTGGCTGTGCAGAGAGAGCAGAGCTTCTGGCTGAGGTTTCCTTGGAAGGGGTCGATTTTCCCTTCAAATTTCTTTGTGACTGAACCAACATATGGGACACTTGGAGGGCTGCGCTGCTGCTTCAACCAAAAATGTTGCAGAACAGTCTTAGGCTTTTTTCACATGTACTAAAAAGACATTTAGTAATTGGTGTTTATCATTAAATCTCAGTAAGCTGAAACTCAGGAAGGACTCTAAAACCTTCACTAACAGCTCCCTTGCTCAGATTCAAGACAATATCAAATATATTGATGATAGCTTAATATCTCCATTCTACATCTTGGTCCTTATGCAAGAGTATAATCTAAAACAGAACTTACAAGCAAATGACTGGACAAGAAATAAACATAAAAAAAGGTAAACAAGGGAAGGATGGACTAATACCTTCTTCTATATCTTTTCACTTATATTTTGTCACCTATTTCCTATGTTCTTATTTAGAATCAAACAATTTCCCCAATGACTCATCACCATCACCAGATATTTAGGTACTTTTTCTACAAGGCAATTCAAAGTGCATTTTATTTATATATGCTTTATAAACTTCCATCCAAAGCTTTTTGAGGGATATATATATATTTAGCTGTAGCAAGAAACAAGGCTGGAAGACATGGGTCATCTTTTTTAAAGGTGAGAATTAAGATTCATCCATCTGAGGTCTGAATTTCCTTTTGGACATGGCACTGTTTGAATCTTAAGATCAGGATCTTTGAATGGTATTTGTAGTTGCCATAGGCTCATGCGAAAAATAAGCTATTTTTTAATCAATATCTATATTATATGAATAGTGTTTTGCAGTGACTTTGGCTTGATATGCCAATAGTTAACTGATTGAAAAAAAAAAGACAGGTATTACATGAAGCAAGTGTTGAAAAGGCAATGGAGAAATATTTGCCTCCTCACAGAATGTGAAAAATATAAGTGAAAGAATCTCTAAGTAGTTTTGGTAGAAGGAACACCAAGATATAAACTAAGTTGTCACAAGATTTTATTACAGTTAATTTGATAATGGTTTGAAATCAACTGCATTGGTAGAATAATTGGGGAATAAACAGTGAATAACAATAAATGAGCTTTTGACTCAAATTATATTTTTCAAACTGTCCCTGAGCTATTTGAAAACTTAAAAATACATGAGTTGGTAGAAAATATTTCACAAATGTCTCAGAAGATAATGGTGAGATGTAGGAAAATACTGACCCACTCTGGCTCCAGGCAAAGTTGGCGAGACCTTTGAAAATTTTCTAGACAAAGTGTGTGTACCTCATTACATAGTATGTGTGTTAAAAAACATCAGCCAGTTTTCTTTGGCAAAACAGGTAGATTCAACTTCTGGTGGCTGATTACATAGCCATGAAAGATATCTGTAGTTATTTTTTCTCATTTGAAAAAAAATTTTAATTAACTTTCTAAAAGTGTATGAATTCCATGACCATCCTGCACTGAACTGACCTACTAGTATTTTAACACAAGTAGGTGGAGCATTTGGAAAATTCAAGTTTTGTTTTTCATGTTGGCAAGCTCTTCCTGCAAGATATCCTCAGGGCCAATTATCTAATTATTAAATTATTAAAAGCATGTTTGTATGCTTAGACAGAATGTATCAGTTTGTAATTGAACTGTGGTCAATATTTTGGATCATGTCAGCTGCTGCAAAGTGTATGGGATATGCAAGTGCATCTTTGTTTACATGACTGAGTCTGGATCTTGGAATTGTTTAGCAGTTCTGAGTCATCCAGTCAGCAGGCAAAAAATCCTCTTTTTCTTTCAACAGAGCTGTGCTTCAGACTACCAGATATGTCCAAAGAATTGAAATAAGTGAAATAAGTGAAAGTTTTGTTGAATGATTGATCTGATAACGGTGAAGAATGTTTTAAGAAGAAAAAGCTCATAGCTGGAATTGCAATCATTGTAGTTAATGTGAACTGGTCTTAAAGTAGATGGATTGAACTTTAATCATTCAGTATGTTTTTCCAGATGGCCCTAAGCATGTGTTTTATAATCCACATTTTAAGCAGTGTTTGTTTCTTAACTCCTGAGGTAAGAGTAAATTAAGACATAGTCCTGAAATCAGTTTAAAGATACCACAAGCAGTAAAGTATTATTTTCTTTCTAATGCCTAAAGGACAAATCACTGAGATAGAGTGAGAGCCTGCTTATCTCTTTTTCTCTCAAATGAATGTGTACAAGTGCCTGTGAATACTGTGCTGAAAGCACACTCATTATTTATTCATAAGCAGAAAAGCCACCAGACTCTCAGATCTATAGCTAATCAGTTTTACCTCGAACTTTTGTGTCTATATGCTTGATCTTGATGAGAAAACCAACAGTTATCAGAGCCCTAGCCTTTGCCTCAAGCACAAGGGGTACCTGTCTTGTCCTTGCTCTACCACTGTCCTTACTTTGAGCACACACCTTCTACTCAAGAGTTCTCGAACCTTTATCTCAGAAATGATTGGGCTCGATAGTCCTTGCAGAAACTTTCTCATTGGGAGCCAGCTCATCTAGAGGCCAGCCATACAACTCGCTACAGTTTCTCCAGGGCAGAGCATTTTGATAGTCCTAAACCTCTTGAGACTCTGCATTGCCACCTTTTGTAGCATTATCTTCCTTTTCTTTTCTTGCACTACAGATCAGCTATAAGCCTGAGTCTTAAGTTCAGTAGCTGTGCAGGGATCCCAAGCCAGCGCATGGTAGCCCACAGCATGACAAAATTCAAGAGCAACTTCTATTTTCCTCCTTTAAGAAGAAACTGCTCTGGAGGCAGCCTCAATTACGTAATGCCAGTATTAACGGCAGGATCAGAAATGCCCTAATTCCTTGAGTAATTTGGGGTTGTGTAATGCAGTGAATGAGCTTTACTTTAGCACATGTTCTGGAGTAGGAAGGCGGCGTTTGGGGGGAATGGAATGAAATATGCTGCATCTCGGATGGCTATAGCGGATTAAGTGGGATTTCGAAACAGCGCAAACGTTAGTGGTAGTAGCAGTGGAGCATATCAGTGCCTACTTCCTTTCTATCTCCACAGAAAAAATAAACAAAACAAAAACCAACTGTGAAGGAATTGGGCAACAGGAACCTTCAGAGAGCTGATAATGTGTCATGCTAGGATTACAAAAACCTACAGACTTGCTTTTTACAGAGTTGGCCTTTTCAATGTTGTTACCACTAAGTGCCTCATCCCCAATGGCTCCCTGTCAAAATGAGTCTACGGTTTAACTTCTTGTTATTCAGTATTTCTCTAAGTGGAGATTTTTACTTTATGTCCCACCTACCATGAGATGCAGTAAAGGCTCAAAAGGAGGGAAAGAAGGAAAATAAGACAAAGAATGGCCTAAAAGATGCATTTTTTCAATACAAATTTAAGCTACTTAGCAGAGTACTATTCAAGGCCCAAAACAAACTTCGAAAATAAAACCCTTTAAAAATCAAACAAATTTAGAATAGAGAGAGAAAAAATAGTTTATGATCAGCATACCAGGAGCTCTTCTAAGGACGGTTTCCGTATGATGCTTATGCTTCTTCTGAAAAAGTTTCAAATGTTAGATTGAACTATATTCTGGACGTTGTTCATTCTCCACCGACTGTACAGAGAGCACAGGATAGCTCTGCTCCCGATACGAGTTTTTGTTTAGAGACCTAAAGCAAGGTGGGATGAATCTGCAGCTGGAAGGTTATGTGTTCGCCTTGGTGAACTTTAGGTAATTTGCCTCTGAGGACTGTAAAACAAAAAGCAGTGTAGCAGGTCATGATACTCTGCATGTAGTCAGAACACTCCAGGGAGCTCTATATGAATGTCTCATTTGGCAATAAATGTATGGGAACAATTTGCTTCTACAGCAAATTTGATTTTCTTATCTTTAAAGCATAGTATTCTCCTTTCAAGACACAGAGCTATGCCATAAGCCTTGTTCATGGCAAAAACTTATGATCTAAGTGAGATTTAAAATCTGATCTCAAAAAAAAAAAAAGAAAAAAAAAGAAAAGAAGCATAGATGTATTTCAAACTCAACTCACTGGACTCTTGTAAAATATGTCCTAGAAGTTTTAGATGTATGCACTTGAAAGGCTTGATGTCTTTTTTTTTCTTTTTAAGATTTCTACAAAGTATAAAAAGTACAAAACTAGCTTATGTATTGGGCTGCCAATACATAAAACTTGCATATACAGAGCTTGAAATGGAAACATCCATGTAATGTTCGTACAGTATGACTGGTATTGTTTCCCTTCTCTAAGTAGTTACGGAAAATCTTCAGGAGAACAAATTCTTTCTCATAACATGACTTTCTGAAGCCCAGTATTAGAGTAAGCCAAATGCCATGAACGGAAACAATAGTCA
The DNA here is from genome assembly GCA_032353885.1 of Nothura maculosa. Lineage (NCBI taxonomy): Eukaryota > Metazoa > Chordata > Aves > Tinamiformes > Tinamidae > Nothura > Nothura maculosa. The sequence continues at coordinate 2,081,304 of JAUBOD010000826.1, read as the reverse complement.
TTTGCTGTACTTAGTGTCCTGTATCAAGTGGCCACTCATATGCATTTATAGAAGAACATTTATATGCACAGAAATAACAGTACAAAGAATCTTGGCAATGCCCTTGAAGATTTATTAAACATGTATTATATATATATATACACACACACACACACATTCTATATATTTATTTGTTTTGTACTTTTTAAAATAGCTACTGAGTTGAACTAAGAATAACTTTGGTCAACTTTTTGCTTCTTCTCAGCTCTTTCTGGGTATATTATTACCTCATCTGGATTATTATTGTACCTTGTGTTCTTTTTCTTTTTCATTAGAGTTCTGTAAAAAGCTTTTGGTCTTATTGTTAATTTTCTCTCTCTTTTTTTCAGTCTTAATTGTATATCCCTGAAAATGTGTTTCTGAGGCTTTTTCTTTGGCTGAGAGCACAGTAGTTGTATTTATGGGTCTGCCATTAGTTTGCTATAGTTCAAGTGATTTTCTGCTTTTTGCTTGTTATGTTTTTGCCTGGACTTGATATAGTTTATGAGCTTTTTTGTGATATTGGCTTGTATATCTGGCATAGATAGTATTTTGCCTTTCTGCTAATATCCTATCAGAGACCCAAAGAGTAATAATTTTTTCTTCCTGTGTAATGTTGGGAGATTATTTTTCTTAAATGAGCTGGAAAGTGTTATTAGTTTACCAGAAATGAAAGCTCATAATGAATCCACATGGAATTCTTTAATCATATCTTTGCTATTTTATAACTGTACCTTCAAGTGGAATGTGTTTATATTTGGTGAGGAAAAAAAGAAGTTCTCTTGTTTAGCATTTCAGCATTATGCAGGAATTTTCAGTGCACAAGGTTGCTCATCATTTTTTTAAGAGTACAAAGAGTACTCAGAGGCAGAGAGGAGAAAGGTGAGAGGTGCTTTTCCAGCCTGAGAAAGGTGAAACAGCAGCTTCCCTTGGCCATCAGAGATTAAACTTCTGGCACGACAGCCTGTGCGTTGTCGTATGGAGCTGAGCTGCAGTACTGCGAGTGATATGAACAGCTTATCATTGTACCACTGGTTTTGGCAAATGGTTCTGCTCTACTAGAGTTGCTGTATGTGGCTACTCCAAGAGCTCTTTTAGAGCAACAAGGATTTTTTCTTCCAAAAATTAGCGGATATATACACTTTTAAGCTGTTTTGTGACACATTTCAAAGAAACGACCATAAAATAAAAAAAAAATTATCCATGGGTGTTTATATCTGAGTCCTGGCATCGAGATTTTATTTGATGAAATAGGAATAGAGCCCCAGCCATCCTTATAATGGTCCCTGGCTGCAAGCTCCAAATAATCCACTGGTACCCCTGGACATACTGGGAGGGTATTCACAAAATCTTTTTTTATGCATCCTGAATCTAGTCCCTAAAGGCTTTCTGTATGGTCTGTAGAGCTGTAGACTTTCTAGGGGATGGATATTATGGCCTAGAGTCATCTTGCTTCATTGGCATATCCCCTGGAGAAGCCTGCTGAAGACTGAGGTCCCCTGTGCTCTCCTGCTCTGCACCTGCAGGAGAGCAGTAGCATCTCCTGACAAGGAGCATCTCAGGAGCCCGAGTGCAGACCCTTGATGAGGCAGCTCCTCACAACGTGGAGGGTCCCATGGAGGGCCAGTCCCCTCAGCAGGGGCAGCATTGCCTATCACAGAGATGGTCCCACAGAACAGTGTGTGCCCCTCTGCAAGGCTGAGGAAGAGCCAGAGACCAGAGTAGTAGCACATAGTCACAGTCCCTGCCTGCTCCCACATTCAGATATAGACCTGAGTTTATTTGTGCCTCACCTCAAGTGTGAGGCCACACTATATCTTTACTAGACATGGGAGTTTCTGAAAACTATGTAGGCACTTAACAAATACAAGCGTGTATTAAGAAATATCTTTTAGCATGTGTGGCAGAAGCAGCTTAAAGTGGCACAATAAAATGGTGAGGGAAAGGTTCTGTGAGAAGTCAAGTGAATTTTGGTGGTAAATACTGGATCCAACTGGTGGCAGATGCTGGTTGCAGCACAGGGAGCCATAGGCCTGGAGTTTTTCAGCTGATAGGCGCTTTTCATAACAAAGCATTAAAGACTTAGCAAAAGATCTAGGGGCTGTCTAGTTAAGAAAATCTAGGATAAACAGTCTGAATTCTGCCAGTTTCTAAAGTGCAGAAAAGGTTTCTCTTCTTCCACATGGCTTTCAGCTGTCATTGAAATTGCTTAATAAAAGCAGTAGCACTGGAGTATTGTATTGTTATAAATTTCTTTCTCACTGTCAAAAATAAGATACAATGAATTATGAAAAACTCACCAGACCTTCTTTAAGGAATTCTAGTGATTTCTAAATTGTTTAGATTCCCTTCTTAGATTATGGAGAAATTATTCCATCTGGGATCTTTTAAAAATCAACATGTCTCTTCATTATGACAAATAATTTTTTTCCCCAATTTTTACATAGACCTTTCCCCACTGCTTCTCAGTTTTTCTAAATTATTTTGTTCTTTCCTAATACAGTTGTACCTACGATATGCCTATTTCACAATTTAAATATTATGCTTTTGCTGTCATTCTCTTTCTTTCTGAAAAAAAACTCTTATAAAAATCATAAAAAAAGGAAAGAGACGGCAATTCCTATATCAAATAAGGATCAAATTAGAAATACAAATGAAGAAGAAAGCACCCTCAACACTGTGATTCTTTTCGCCAGCTTATTCATTCTTTAGACGTCTTGCCAGGAAGGCACAGTTTAGAGGGAGTGTAAGTTGTAGTAAATTGAAAGAGGAGAAGATGGTGTTATAGCAAAACAAGGGATACATTGTGAAGAACAAGCCAAATGCCAAGGGCAGCCTTGCACCTGAACAGTGGCCAGAAGATTGATGCCCACACTTCACAGAGGTTTGACGTTCTGTGGTTTCATTCTGGTAAAGAACAAAAACGAGAGCTTTAGTGTTTTCTTCTCTGTTGGAGGAAGCAAACAATAAACACAACCAGCAGAATAAGCCCACAGCATGAGTGATAGTATTTTAGGAGGGAGTTGGGTTGTAAACTCCCTTCTGGTCCAGGCCAAGCAGAGAAGAGGCCTCAAGCCAGAATGCCTACAGCCCAGGTAAATACTGTGAGCTCTTCCCAGAGTCTTTCTTGCTCGATGAACTTCTTAGTACTCACTGTTCTACAAAGAATATAGCTACAGTAAAACGGTACTAGCCTAGTACCTAGTAAGGTAGGACTAGAACCTTCTAGTCTTACATTTAACAGTGGTGTGTTTGATCCAGATTTAGGGCATTTCTAACCCCCATCCAAAATAAAGGATACAGACAGTCTTTAATTTGGGTTCTGTTTCATTCCTGCATCACCAGGCCAAGAAAGGGATTCTCTGGTGTCTAGCTGGAAACCTGAGGAATGATTCTGAAAGTGATGTTTGACAGAGGGAAAATGTTTCGACTAGCAAACCCAGACTCCTAAACTCAACTGGTACATGGCCCTGGGGTTTGTTCTGAGTGTACTAAATACATATGTAAATATCTTTGCATTTTTTGACTTATCTGTCACATTGCACAAGCTGTCTTGAGAAAAAAAAAAAGTGGTACAGATATTCACTAGGAGCTGATGACATACTTCAGGATGCTAAATAGAGTGTTACCTCAGAAAAGTATGGCAAGTGTGACATGCTTTCCTCAATCTGAGCACTTTTTTAGATACAATTTTAAAGGATCTTGATTTTCAGGAAGTGCTTATAACACAAAAGTCTTCTATGATATCAACTTTAGCAACCTGAAAAAAAAAATCCTTATGCCTTTGAACATTTAAACCAAGAATTTGCTTTTTATGTCTCTTGATATTCAAAATGAATTCCTTATTTCCTTACAGAAACCTGATGGATCATTGACATAATATCTAAATCCTGCACATATTTTAAGATTGACCTCCCAGTGGATATGAGTTTTACTTATAATGAAAGGTTTTGTTTGTTGTATCATTCAGAAAACCAAGCTTTGTGCACCCATAATGTAAGGGAGAATTTGATGTCTTAATACAGATGGAACTCTCTGAAGTATTTCTATATGATAGGCAAATAGATGATACTGGGGAAAAAATGAAGCGATAGCTTCTCTTTTCAAAGGAACTTTAAGAAACAAATACCATAACTCTTAAAATAAGTTTCAAAATAAGATTTCAAGAGTAGTTATAATCATATATCAAAAGGAAAAGACAAACAAATTAAGTTATCATGCTTTGTGAGAGAAAAGGAAGGAAATTTCTGTTCACTTTTGTTAGTTCTTCCAGACCACACTAAGAACTTATTCTTCCCAGGAGTCTTAACTATTTCCCTATGTATTTTAATATTTGATTAAACACAAAGAAATGAAAATATGCTGGAGGGATGCAAACATTGAGTTATGAAGTTGAGAGAAAGCCAAGATGAGGCTAGCAGATGGTGTTTTGCTTAATAAACTCCAATCTCACCACCTTGATCTCCAGAACTATACTTTTCCTACCAAGCTGATTGCTTTCCTTCATTTTTTCAAGAATTCAGCATGATATTCATGTTGCCTAGTATTCTCTGAAAGAGGAGATACTCTGTGATAGGAACAAAAATGTAGGATCTAACATAATCTTCTCCGTTTAGATGCCTTTCTGCTTTGCTCAAAGATAGAGAGGTCAGGAGGGACAATGACGCAAGGGAGAACTTCCCAGATGTCCAAATAAAACCAGTCCTTCATCTGCTGTCATGTCAGCTACTGATTTTGTTTTTCCTACCTTCATCACTTCCCACCCCCCCCACACCATATCAGGGAGAAATGCCATAGCACGTGAGCTACAGTTTCAAACTGATCTTCTCTATCTTCTCTATCTTCTGTTGATTGTCCCTTCCCTTTATAAAAAAGGAGGAGAGAACAGAAGACGTGCAGGTTGACTATCTCTTGTTAACTTGAAATGGATGAACTTTCTCTTCAGTTTTTTTTTCAGAAAGCACCCGCTGGAGAGGTGGATGTCCAAAGATTTTACTTGGATCATTAAGGAAAAAAGAAGTTACAAAGGATTGTAGCCAGAGTACTGTCCATAAATTCCCATCTCTCTAACAGTGAAGGATATTCAGATGTAGCAGTCCATGCTGCAAAATGCTTGTACAAAAATATGACTAGGAAGAGTTGACACAAGAATAAACCTGATTTCAAGAAATGAGCATGTATACATTTTTTGGTTAAAAGTAGTTATGGCATTTATATCCACAGTACTTTTAGTATATATGCTGTCATTAACCAATGGGAAGGTAAGCCTGCAAAGCGGTGTTCCTCACCACTGAGTGCCTTTGGTATTGCTTGCTGGAGCAAGCCTCAAGAATATGAAATAGGAATATCTGTGTGTTTGTGTCCATGCTACTAAATAAGAGAAGGCTCCAGACAAAACTCTGGCTCTAAAACTGTGCCACTGCTGGCTAGTCTGTGTGCTGCCTCGTGCTTGCAAGGGCAAAGACTTTCTTGGTTGGGGTAGTCTCGCACAAAGTCAAGGAATAATGTAGGAGGAATAAGCTAAGGGGTGAATCATTAGGAATTCAAGGCTGGAGCTCAGATCCACCTCTCCTTGTTTTGTAGCAGTATAGTCATACCATAAAAACTCAGTCTTTCTTGTTCACTCATTTATGTAACAGACATTGAGTCTAGACAACCAATATATCACATTCACAAAATACTCTTCCCAATGAGTGGGACTTCACAGAATCAAATCATTCACTGCTTTACAGTTTCACAATTGTGAAAATATTTTTTTTTCTCTTTTTGGTAGACAGCAAGTTTTTTTCTTTTTTTTTTTTTCTTTTCAAATGTACCTCTTATGGTTCTTCACATATTTGTTTCTTCATAATTGTGAATTTCTATAATGCTTAATATCCCCTCTCTAATTTATCAGCTGAAATATGTGCAGAAGGTCTGACATGGGTAGGGCAGGTAAATTTATAAACTTAGTCTCTAATTTTCACACAGGAATATATGTGGTAACTGTGGTCCATAAAAAAGGGAAAATTGCAAAACTCTGTACTATTCCTTTAAAAATAATTTTATATCTTTACAATTTTGATAGTGTTTGGATCCTGCCAGCACAAAATTCTCCTTTTCCGTAAGTTTTAGATAGATCTTGATGCATTTCTATTAGACAAAGAAAGAAAATTCTTTATCATTAGTACATTTAACAGAGAAAAAAAATCAGAGCTATTCAAAGAGAATATATTCTTGGAATTAACTGCAGAATTGGTTCAAAGTTTACTGCTAATAATAACTAGGTACAGTCATCAGCAAGAAAAAAGAGATATTTCTGGTATTTCTTGGACAGAAAGTCCTTTTGCAATGAAAGAAAATAAATTTCCATTGTGTAAAGCAATTCTTTATCTTATCATTTTTCTTAATTAAAGCTTATTTTATTTTCTATTTTATTTCTTCTTAACATGCATTTTAATGTAAAATGCTACTGATGTCTATGAAGCATACAAATATTAAACAAATTTTAATTTTATAGTATTTGCACAATTCATTGATTAGAGGTCTAGAAATAAGAAATGTAAAGACTATATTCAAGAATCTGCATGTATTACAGAAGCAATACATTACAGATGCCTCATACATTTAGAAAGATCACAAAAAATAAGTTCTTTTGCACAATTTTTGAAACATCCTAGCCAGCAGCACAGAGTACAGAAAAAAAAAAAACATTGCAAACACTAGAGCGAGTGAACAACAGAACTTACAAAGCATGTGCCAGAAATACTGGAATATTTAGAGTACAAAAAAGAAGGAGGGAAGAAGCAATGGAGAAACTATGGCATACAAAGAGCACCAGCAGTAATACAAAGAAATAATGCTGATGAAGATCCGATCACCTTTCATAGATCCATAAGAAGAATTAAGTACTATCTAAAGAAGTGATTCTTTAGTTTTTGCAATGGTAAGAGGTGGAACCAGCCAAAAGTAAACGTTGTGCTAAAAAGAAACGGCTGAAGTGGCACTGTTGTCACAGAAAATGATTCCTGGAAAGCGAGGCTGTGTTGAGAGTGACACTTGTCATCTGCTTACTGCTCCGTGGATACAGTGAGAGAAGAAAGAGAAGGTTAAAGCCTAACATCTGCTTTTTTTGAAATTATGTCCTAATACGGAGTATTACAGAAGTTTAATATAACAGAAAATAGCTAGTAGCTGAAACCTGGGGATGATAAGTGCTTTTTCTCCTCCAATCAGCGCTGAGCAGAATTTTTTTCTAGATATCACATAGATATGCCAAATTAAATTGGCATTAATAATGCAAGTTGCCAAATTTACTAAAGATTCATAATGACTGCTTGCACCTGTGGTTCTGACAGAAGATGCCAACACAATACCTTTAATTCTATATCAGGGGCTCATTCAGAGTCATGTGAGAGAATACAAGTAAGTCTCTGTTCATAGGGTCTGGTTCTGAATAACCAGTCCTCCACTCCCTCTACTGTCTCACTGCTGAACAGGGACATCTCCCTATCAACTCACCGTAATTTTTAAGCCCCCAACCAGATATTCTACCAAGCATTATTTGTAATTGGGAAAATTACATCTTCCTAATAGAACTTTACCTTTCACACAGGATTTAGCAAAAACACCCCTGAAATCAAGTGATTATTTACTCTGTTTTGCTAACTGTAAACAAATATTAAGCAATCAGTATCTTCTTTTTATTTCTATAAGTCTTGCATTGAGTAATGTTTAGTACTCCGTTGGATCACATCAACAGACATGACACGATGTACGTCAGATGTATTTAATTTTGCCACGTGTTCTGTGGGTGGCTAAAGAAAATGCACATTCCAGGACATTGAAAATCCTTCTTGTTTTGCAGAAAAGGAGTGCATTTTTCTATGGAAACTTTTTTTTCCAGTAACATATTAGATTGTTTACCCTGAAGGACAATTAATCTACAGTAAAGGTCTAGACTGCAAATTAGCCTAATGTTCAGGTGAAAGCAAACTATACCAATTCTGTTCCTTGCTTGAATCATATGTTTACCTCATGAGATACACAGAACAAGTAAAAATAATTTCAAAAATAGTCGTGGTGAAAAAGTAAAGAGGTGGACTCATGTTAGGTGAATGCACTTTTGGTAGTAAAATACTATATAATTCTATAGCTGAAGCTTTACATTCAGCTTAATTTCCAATAGATTTTTTTTTTTTTTTTTTTTGCTACAGAATCAGCTGCTTTGGTAATACAAGGTCAGGGCTATAAGTAGCTCAAATGAACTCTGGAATGTATTTTCCAGTAACAACATCTGGCCATTGGAAACTTCACTGACAGCTGCACTGGTGGCTCTGGAACTGCTGCTAGGGGCTATCTTCAGGTCAAACTGCTGTAGGGCTGAGCCCTCCTTTTTATCAATTAGATTCTTTTTTTCCAACACTTTTCCTTTGAATCTGGATGATATCAATTTTTCAACCTTTCCTTGGGCTCATGAAAAGCATATTCATCATAATACACTATGAACTCATGTAAGAATATAGCCAAGACTCAGCTTTACCTTTCAAAAATAATTGTAGTAGTTAGATCCATGCTGTTTTGTCAATCAAGTGGCTTGTTCTGATATCCTCCCAAGAGACTCTGGAATAATGCTGGATCTTCTGAAAATCACAAGTCTTTTCTCATTTCTCCCTTTTTCAGGAGGAAGCATGTTCCCTCTGTGCCTTCAGAAGTGATGTTTGTCTTTCCCATGCACATGCATGTTCTCGGTACTCAGGAAGGAGCTAAATCATGGCATTCTAACCTCTCAGCTTCTCCCTCCATACCAATGGATAGGATAAGATGCCCATGTCTTGCCTTTGATTTCCATGCAGCTGTTAGAAGGTGAGAGGAGCTCCTCTGTGGAGGAGTGAGGACAGCCTCACTCAGTGCGCAGCTGAAGATGGGCAATGACTATCACATCTCTGAAGTGCCCTTAAGGAAACTGACTTTTTATTTATTTATTATGATTCCAGCTGTCACTTGATTCAAGTGCTTCAGTACCTTTCTGTCTAACCCTGGCCCAAAATTTATCCCCAAACAGTGAAGCTAATGCAAAAATGAGACACTGTACATTTAGGTTTGCAAGTATCTAGAGCCCATATGCTCCAGCTAGTTTTTCAAAGCTGGAGATGGTTTCAGGACATAAACTGACATGTACAGAGAGTCAAACTAAATCCAAGATAGCTTTTTTTTTCCTCTAACCTGTTTAAAATGAGAATACTATTAATTGACTGGAAAGATGTCAGTCTTTTTATGAAAAATTCATTCGATTTGACTTTGACAAAGTCAGCTAAGGAGAGATTTCATATCTTTGGGATTATTTGGTTGTATTTATCTCTAAATTTCTGTTTAATTGCTCTGATGTAACCATCTCATTGGAGATGATTTCCGGAGAAATGCAAATTAAACTGACAGGTACCAGAATAAAAGCTCTTTCCAGGAAGATTTTGGAAAGATCATTGGAAATGTTAGTGACTTTATTTTTAGCAGAGGCTGAAACTTAGACAATGTTTTTTTTTCTGGTTGGCTTTAAGGTATGATTAGGTTGTTTTGCATAGCTGAGAACTGCAAGAAGACGGCTGCTTGTGAATACTTTACTAGGAAATTGTTTTAACAAGAACATTAGTTTTGAAAATGGTCATTTGACATTAATTCTGGAAATGATCACACCCAGCCCTCAGTGGGTTTTAGTGTTTGCAAAGGGCTCAATCAAACTTCTACTAAAATTAATGGAAAAATTTGAGCAGTGGAAAAGTCTCTAAATATAATCAAGTGTATCCTCATCTGAACGTATGCTATGCTTGCTCAGAGCACTTAATTGCCATGCTTCTTAAATGCAGCATGTACAAGGACAACAGATTTAATCCTGTCCTATCTGAAATCAATGATAGCTTTGCCTTTGACTGCAATAAAACTGGGTTATCACCTAAAAGCATAAATAGCAGCTGCAATGTAGCTTTTACTTCCTTCCCTTTATTCTCTATTTCTGTCATCCTCCCCCAAATTAATGTGTATTGCAAATTAAATTTTAACTTTGAATAATAACTCAGCATTAGCAAGGCCTAATTGTAATCTCACCTTATATTTACTATTGATTTTTGTCAATTTATTGATATACAGAGAAATAAGAAAGGGATAATTTCTACACAGTTAGATTTTGTACTGCTAAAATTAGTGGGAACAGGAGTTGGCCATAATCTGAAGCCTATTCAAGGAAACTGGAATCTTTTTGTTCATTTGGACAGGTTTCATTTCAGATTCTTGTTGCAGACCAAAAGCAAACTTGCTGAAGTACAAAATCTTTTTCCCCCTTTCTGAATTAATATTAAAAATGTATCTGGGTTATATACTTACTTTTTCTTTTCTTTAAACACAAAGTATTTTAAAAATAGAGCTGCAGTTTAATATTTCCAATGATAATCTCTCTAATAGAAATGAAAATAGTCATGTTGTATAAATGATCTTGGTTTATTAGGGAAAGATGACAGCAAATGGAAAAAATAAATCCATTTGTAATACTGAACCTAGGCAGTATTTGTATCTGGCAAAAACATTTTGTGTGCTACTACATTGGCTTTGAACTTATTTCCCATGGGACTAGGTGTTGCTCAAGAAAACAGGTGTTTCAGTATAATGCCTGGGGGGCATTATTAAAGTAAGTTTAATATTATTTGTTTAAGGAATCCACTGAAGGTATCATGTACTTTGTTTTGACATAGTTCAGCAAAAGATATTTATTAGGATTTAAACAGACTGTGATTTCTAATTGTAAGTGCCCACGACTGCTACCTAAATCTGTTTAGACCCGCTAGCAATTTAAAACTGTAGAGCAGATCACAATTTCCAAGCTTCAGTTTGTGTGTAGTCTGCATCACAAAACTCTATCGACAAAGGTATTAACGCCTTGGTTAATCATTTTATGCTTCGTCAGACAAAGGGACTCTTCATCTCCGTGGCTAGTAGCCTAGTACTTGCTACGTGACTTTTACTTACCTCACGTGAGGAGTCCATCATCTAGCTCATAGGGCTGAGATTCTTCTTAGCTAACTCCTACATCTTGAAGTTAAGTAAAAGTTTAACAAAATCACTATGATCCCTTTGGTGAATAAGGACGATTATTTCCAAAAGGAGATCTGTTGCTGCAATGCAACCAATTGCCAGTTGAGCTGACCACCCCTTAATTATCAAATGCAAAGAGAGCCTATGCATCCAAAGTGCTTCATGCATCTAGCTTGTACACAGAGAGTATTAGGGGTGATAATCCCACGCTAGTGGCTAACGATTTACAGAACATGTCTGTGCAGTAGGGTACAGACAGCCTTTAGTTTATCCTGTCCATACTCCTGCTCACTCAGCCTCCTCTGAGCAGAGACAAGATAAGCTCAGGTCGCCTGAGTAAGTCATGCCCCTGGGAGAGGAGGTGTGAGTAGCCAGTTGCTGCTTTCAGTGAATCTGCTGTGGATCCACTGAGGTCATCCCTGCAAAATAAATAGATAAATAAATAAATAATAATGAATAGTAAAATATAACTGAATGATGTCAAAAATGCCCTCTTTCTAACGCTGAGTCTGAAGGAAAAAAAAAATGGAAAAGAGTGGAGCTCTTTCCCTTGAGGTGTAATTAATAAATACAGGAGGCTAGGATTTTCATTCTCAAGCCATTAGGCTCTAATTGCACTGGAAGAAGCAATGTTACATAAAATTAGCTTATGTACAATAGCAAGTGCTATCCTTCCTATGCATAAATCTTTCTGAGTTTCGAGCAGATTCAGAGGTGTCTAGAATGTGAATTAAAATCTTTACTTTAGAAAATCTCTTTATCATCTCTGAGGAGTTTAGTAGTTCTTTTTTATACTAAAAATAAGTACAATTACATATGAATGCTACTTTTAAATGGCATACTGCACTTTAGTGCAATAATCATATTGAAAATATGTGATAGTGAAATTTGAAAATATAAAAATAATATTTTTGTTGCTTAACTAAATGTTTTTAAATCTAGCAAGTCTGTGTTTAGTTTTTTATGAGTATAAATCTTCTTCCATTAGAGATTAAGTAAAGATAAGTTAACTAATTTTGGAGGCAGATCTTTTAGCTTCTTTGCATTTAAAATTGAGTTGTCCCAAAAGAGAAAAAACACTCAGGTGATTAGATAAATCTTGATAACACTGTATCGCTTTACAAATTTCCCACCAACTTCTTGCAACATTGTCAGGTAACTGGATGGATAACAACACTGAAATCTCAGATGCATGATGTATCTTGTTCAGTAACCTTTTATAAAACTACATAGAAATAGGAAAGCTGAATCTAAAGTATTTCTCTCTATATAGGGCTTTATATCTTTATTCTACATTATGCTTTCTGTGAATTAAATATTATTGACATAAAGATTCCATTAAACAACTACAGCACATTTTGATACCACTACAGTGGAGGCTGCAACAAGGACTGAATTTCCTCTGGGAGAAATGACCAAATGTGTAATTCTTATTTATCACTGGCTTGATAGCAATGATCAGCTGAGGCAGAAAGACGGTTTTAAATAGACATGTAGTAAGCCACAATTTCCACAATGTATGCAACTGTGAAAACAGAAAGTTGATGAGGAAACACTGGCAACATGAAATCGAAGAGCAGATTCTCAGAGCTGTAACTCCACTTCTCCTGTCTAATATCCAGCTCCAACTGCATCACTTTGCAGACTGCTACCAAGATCAGGCCCATTGGAATTCACACTGTTATGAGGCACCAGTCAGCCTTTAATTGTCATCTCATTCTGGTAGAGAACTGAGTGTAAGGCAATATTTACCTTTTGGATACAGAAGACTGTCTGCAGTCTTCTGCAGGTATTTCAGTTGAATACATTCAGACAAGTGCCCCTGCAAGATAGATTTTCATTGAAGAAAAATTCTCCAATGAAAAAATATTTTGATATAAATGATTTTATTCATCTTTTCACCTTTTCACCACTTTTTTTTTTTTTTTGACTACTTCGGCTTGCTATCACATCTTTCTTTCTATCTAGATGCAGATTGATAAATATGTTTTAGACACTCTCTCTGAATCTAGGACTGATGCCACTGAAGTATGTACACATACATGCAGAAATTAATACATGATTAATCTTGTTCACAGTAGGTTCTCTTTAGTCATTCTTTTCTTCTGCTGAGTTAGTCTTCTTGTGCCATTTTCAGTAGGAGATGATGAAATAAAAGATGATTCTGTCTGTCTAGCTTAGATATCTAACTTGCCTCTAATTTCAGGTTTCTGGTGAAACCTTCTTTCTTTTCTTTACAGAAGTAAAAGTAAGTGCTTTAATGACAATGGAGAAAGGTACCCAAAGGTGTCCAAGAGAATTGATGTCCATTAAATTTTAGGTATCCTTTGCACCTATCTAACTGTGTTCTTTACTCAAAAACTTAGGTTAGATCTTCTCTAAATGCCTCAAAATGAGATGCCTAAGCAAGCCAAACAGAGACCACCTCTCTTAGCAGAACTGCTGTGACCTTACTTAAGTATACTATGCAAATATCTGCACTTGTAATGCTTAGTTTTAAACAAAATATAAACTTCCAAAATGCAATTAATTTGATTTTTTTCAGAAAATTACCTCAAAAAATCAAAAATTGCATATTAGGAGTGTCTATTTCTCTTCATTGATTCTCTTCATTCATAAGAGGGGGCTGTCTCAGATACAAGACAGACTTTGAAGTCTGAGACATTAACTCCACTTTTCAAAACTGCTGTCTGTAAGGGAAAGACATTAAAAAGAGATGAGCTATCCCTCAAATTAGGGATACCTAATTTTATTCAGCCAGTTTGAACAAAGCTTCTTTGGAGGAATATAACCCAGTTAAAAACATGCATCTTAAACTAAATATTTCAACTATTTCAGGTATATATGCCAAATCCAACAAAAGGTCCAAAACTGCTAAAAGATTCGTCATGATTTTCACTGGCATTTGTATCCGTTCTTGCTGCAGCTGTTTTGTTAGACTTCTTAAGTACTGCATCTTACCTGAAAGGACCAAATTTTATAATGTATAGAAGATTTGTTGACTATAATCAACTTCTTCAGTTTCTCTGGAAGATAAAGTTCTTCTAAATGGATTCAGAATCTTACAAGGTAAAGTACAAAGAAATAAAAAACTTTGTCTTTTTATCATAAATGTCCATAAATACGTTAAAATAAGAGAAGAGTCACTACATGTGACTTCAAATTCTCTATTATTAGAATATGCAGACCATGTGAAAAGCGGATCTCAACAGCGTGTGCAGTTCCTTGTTATCACCAGCAATTTGACTAGAGAATCTATTTCATAAACTCAAGATAATTTATAAACAATTTCTTGCTTATATTACTCTTGTCATAGAAGCCTCAATTGTAGTTCTTAAAATCTTTCTTTTATTTTCTATCCTGGCTATTAATTTTCACTATCTGTCCTATTCCAGCAATCTATTTTAGCTTAAAATAGTTCTTTCACTTTCTTATTCCTTGAATTTAAAGAGTTACCAGCCCTATTCTGAGCCTACAGTTTGCTACGCTGAAGAACTGAAAAGCAGACCTACACCAGGGAGCTTAGCCACAGAAATTTAAGGTCTTAAGACTCAAGAGTCCACGTAATACATTTAAGTTGTTCATTGAAGGATTTGGTACGGACCAGTGCTTATGAATGGAATTCACTCATAAGTGCCAACATACAGACATCTGAACTAACCCAATAGGAAATGCCAGAGAGGGAATGTGTCGGAGAACCTGGCCATGGTCTCTTCCACGATATTCATGTTTCCTGTTATTCATGATATGAATGATTCATGATCCTTCTTTTTCTTTTTCTTTTTGCTATTGAAAATACCTTGTTTGATTCTTCCTAAGAATAGCATGGTAACCTGTTGTCTCTGGAGATCAGAGATCCTAGTTTAATACAGAGGGCAACTATGAACATTGATGCAAATGCCAGAAGTCCCCAGAGAGCAAATATGTATCAATGCAATGATAGCACTATCACTGAAACTGTTCACCGGGGAATGTGTGGGATCTGATGAGATACTGGCATAATCTAATATCTACAAATGTAAAACAAACAAAACCAAATATGCAAAAATTAACTTTGAGTGTGTTTCAAGCAACAAATTTCTTTTAATTTAATAGTATCACATTATTATGGCTGGTTAGGAACAGACATCTTCAATGTGTTTATTTAGAAAATAAAAGTAAACAAAATGATCACCTGTGTAGATTTAATGTTGCAAAAGCATCAGACAGAATTAAGAAAGAATGTAAAAAAAAAGATGAGAAGTAGCAAAAATTTAGTAAAAACACTTTCTTTTACTAGAAATGTTTAATTTCATACAGAAAATATATTGTCAAAAAGTTTCTTCATTGCAAATGTAAATCTTCTATCTTCTCTTAAATCTTTCATCCTTCTCAGTTACATTTCTATAGACTACTAAGAGAATATATGAAGCACAAAATGCGAAGATTGTTGTCACCTAGATTTAGAAACTACATGAGCTCATAATGGTAAGAGCAAATATAACCTTGTTATTAAGAAAATAACTACTTAAAGCCTCCCTGAAAATTTCTCCACCCATCAGTGTAGGATATATCAAGTTTTTCACATTCTTTGACAGATTTATTTGGTTGTCAGTTCATCTGCTAATGCAATTAAATGACCCTATGAAAATATTACATTTATGACAGAAAAAAAACCATGAACTTCATTCATTCATCACTGATTTAAAGACACTTTTTGGGGTTTTGTTACATAGCAACATTCCTTTCAGACAGCCCCATGGGCAAAATTTCTATAGTTGTCAGAACTGTATCATTCAACAGGTAATGGTGGCAATAAAATTGGGAGTTCCGGTGAAATAATTTTGTCTAAATGAGCTAAACATCCATGCACACATAAATACCAAATTGTCATTTGTCAATAATCATTGAATTACCAGCAAATTAATATATCATTTCTTTATCAGGATGCTCATAAAATGTTTAATTAAAAAGAATATAATTTCTTTACCCCACAAATATTTATTTTGTTTCATTGAATATGCAGATAACAGTAGTATGGATCTCTGGGGATTCTGTTGGCTTTTAATTGGGTTAAAATAAATGCATAGAGCATTGAAGATAGAATGCATCACTCTATAAGTGATCAAGCTGTCTTTATATTTAGTGCTGAAGTCCCTGTGCACTCAGGGAAGACTCTCCTCACATATCTTTAGGGGTCCCGCTCAGGATATGAGTCGAGAGACATCTTAGATTCCCTAGAATATTTTCCTGTGCCTTGCACTGCCTGCCCAAAAGGATGGAAGATCTTTGGGTCCTGTCTAATATCTGTCATCCCTATAGACTTGTTCTAGGCAGTCTAGGATATCATGAGTGGTGTTGGATGCCCAAATTTAAGCAACCGAGTTGAGTCGATTGACTTGAGCAACTTATCATAAACAAGTGAGACTTGAGCCGATGTTCAAAACTGTCTGTATGGGTGAGATTTATGTATCAGCACATAGCTGTCTACATGTGAGCAAAGTATCCTAACAGGTGAGAAAAGTCTCCTACCATCTGTTATAGTAGTTTGGGCCCTAGTCCATACAGTCAACAGCATACAGAAAATAGTCAACTGACTAAATGTAGCTGTCTACCATAGCTTAAGCTGAATAGCTGCACAAGAAGTCCATTGAGCTGTCTAAAGACAGAAATGTAATGCCATGTAAGCTGTTCTATGGTATCAGCTGCCAGTATATAAATGTTTTCCTTTGTCATAGGCCTGTGTCCTATGAGATTGGCCTTATCTGTCAGATCTGGACAGACACTTCAGATAGGAGAGTGTGTCGTAGAGACCCTTGTGAGGACAGGAATCAAGCCCTAAACCTTCATTGACTGGAATGAAACTTAGGTATTTAGCTCACATGTAGACACTCATATGCATACACATTAAAAGTCTACAATCTGGACTGACAACTGAAAATTATCCAATCTAGACTTATTGTTTAGTAAATCTCTAGAATTAACGGACAGTAAAACACAACTACAGTAAGAAATTCAGCCCTTTCTGAGACCAGAAATAGAGAGGGTGAGATGCCCATTTCTCTCAGTTGGGCACAATCCTTAACCTTAGTAAGTCCTTAGTAAAGATAACTGAGTATCATTCATATTTTATGTAAGTTATGGTCATTGCAGATGGTAAAGAAAAAAAGTAATGCTGAAGGAAGAACTTTAGGAGGTCTATGGATAGCAGAACTTGTCCATTAAAGAGTCACCTTTAATACATCTGGGGAAAAAAAGATTAAAACGTCATTAGGGGTAAGTGAATATGGTTTAAAGACAAGGATTCAGATGGAATCACAAAAAATATATATTTTGGGAGGGAAGGTCAAAGTACCCCTAAAGGGAATAGTCTTGACATTTGAACTGCTGGCTGTGTCAAATTCAAATACGACTGATGTTTTTGTAAGATATTTTATTTCTTTTGTGTTCAGCTGGGCAGTGAATGAATAAGACACAATTACAAAGGAATCCATAATCCTAGTGTGAAACTGTCTCTTGGTATATATATTGCAAGAAAAAGACTGTTCTGAGAGCTTCCCTCTGTGTGGGCTGAACAATACAAAGCGGATAGTTTCCTTTCATTATTGTTTGGGACTGTCATTTAAAGCACAATCTGAATAAGTATGGAGCAGCTGTTCTTTAGCTCAGAGTTTAACGTCTGGCAGCTTAAATTCAGTCTTTCAAGAGCTCCAGCAAAGCAAAGAAAATACTTCTCTACTTGCCTATTACCAGATTTACCAGTTTATAGTATGGTATTATGTCACCATTCCAAAGTACAAGGAGATGTAGAAACAAAGCCTTGATTTAAGATGATAGTTACATGGCCTTTGGTCTGCATCTCTTAAAAAGATTAGACCTTCTTAAGCTATTATCTTTCGTCCTGTCAGAATCAAGCTAAGGTTAACAATATGGTACAATTTAAAGAAGTTCTTATCTTCACTTTATCAAAAATAGAGCAAGAATGATAATATGCAAGTGTTCTGCTGGACGTCAACTGTCATTTTGGATTTTCAAGATGGTGGAGAATTAATGAGTATTGAGAATTCACAGATCTGGACTCTTTCACTCCCATAGAACACAGTTTCGTTAAGTTATTCTAATATCTTGCTTCTTCCTATAGATCTAAATGCCTTCCCTTTAGTCTCATCTGAAATTGAAAGTGGAATTAGTCAAAGATTTCCCTTGACTTCACTGTGCCTTGGATTAGCACTGAACAGTCATTTATTCAATCTTCATCCAGATAAGGATGACCTGTAACAATTGTCACTGTTATTTTAGCCACAGGAGTTATTACCTGTCCATATAATCAACTACGTGTGCATATGTCTTTGCCATTTGGAGATTTAGTGACTATTTTGCATTTCAGTTTGTTTTTGCAACCATAGTGAGTCGTGCATCCAAATTTCTGATATAGAATTCTTCCTTCACACATAAGAATATTATTTATTAGATCTAATATCTCTCTAATATTCTTGTACTGGAACAATCATAGTTTAGTTTACCTCCTAAAACACTTTGAAAACTAGTAGACACAAATTATTTGGATGTATCTATTGATTTAAATCCATGCAACATGGGAAGTAGCAGCTACTCAGACAATGAAACAAAAGAAAACCAGTGTCTGTCTTCATGACAAAACTGTGGGTATTTTAAAATGTACAGAATATTTCTCTGCTAAATAAATAAATAAATAAACACCATTCAAAATATTGCATAAACATTAAGCTAGTTGATCCTGAAAATTGTATTCTTACCGAAGAAGTAAAATCTAGGGAGAATTGGAAACTAATTACTGCAAACAAGATTTTTAGACCAATGTAAGACTTTCAAAGGTTCTCTCTCTCCCCATTTTTATATAAACATAACATTTGTGTTTACAAAACCGGAGGTAAGTTTCCTCTCAAATCCTTTTGCTTGCATCATCTTCTCCAGTGCATCTCAACTACAGCTGTGGACAAGCAAGAGTAACATACTTCTTCCCCACATCAACTTCTTGTATAATAGCTTCCTATTGTAGTAACAGGAGTCCCTCAACCACAAAACTCCAGGATCAGCATGTGTCATCTGCACTTCTCTTAGCAGATGGAGTATTTTGGATTAGGACGATATTACAGGTTGGACTGCAAAAACCACTGATTCAAGGAGTTATAAAGCAGCTTTGTATATCGGTGGATAAGTCAAAAGGAATTTTAGGACTCTAAAATGTTGTCCTTTGGATTCAGTGAGAGTTCACTGGTCTTAAATTTTATTTATCTTCTGTTGAAAACATAGAAATGGTCTTAATATTTTCAATATAGATATATTCAGTAAGGCAGGTAGATACCTACATTCACATGTGCACATAAGCATATCTGGACAGGCTTTTTAATTAATAGCTATTTAATTTACAAAGAATGTTACCATTATTAGACATGTTAATACCAATGGATAAGCTAGTTAATCTCCTTTTATAAACTGCTAACGTGTAGTGACATTTTCTTTTTTTTTCCTTTTTTTTAATAAGTTTCATCACAGAGAATGCTGGTTCTGCTATATAATTCAATCCATTTTACTGACTCATGAAGGGTGGAGTAAAATGACAAAGTATTTTGGTCCTTTAGTTAGAACTTTTCATAATACTAAGTGATTATACATTTATCTGCTTATTAACATCAAGTACAGCACTATGTGAACTCTTGATCCGTAATTATCATTCTAAGACTAACTTTAAAGTATAGTAGAACAACCCCGACATGTAAAAATACAGAAAAATATCCTAGATCTGAGGAAGTGCAAATGAAACTCAAGGCTACCATTAAGAAATGAAGGGGAAAAAAATGTGTTGTGAAGACTGGAATCTTGCCCAGAGGTTGAAGACTTCATGTGGCAGATACTGCAAAGAAGCGAAAAATGTTTTAAATATAGATAGTATGTCATTTTACAGGAGCACTTGCATTATATATTTTAGGGATGAAAGGAATGGGATCATGTGTACGTGCTTCCACACATGCTCATAAATAGAAGTGAGAAGCTTAAAAATGAATAAATTATTTAAAAGAAGCTTGAAGTTTGTGAAACTACACCAGAGGGCCATCAATACTAAGACTTGATTACTTGACTTAGTAATGCATCTTTCTTTGTAGAAAGAAATAACCCAGAGAACCTAAATAACCTGATAGAACCTTCTCTAACACTCTTGGTGAAACTTACATTAGCATTAAACTATTAATTGGAAAAGAGACCTTGACAGTTTCCCCATCTGTACTATCTGTGCTGAACATAAAACTATTTGAATTTTTTACTGTAAGAACATTCTCAATTATAGCAGGAAAGGGTCAAATTGAAGACATCAAGGACAAAAAATCAAAAATTTTTATTTGATATTGTTGCATTTCAATTCTTGTTTTTCCAAAAGGAAATTATTTTCCAAAAAGGAACATAAAAAATCCTAAGTGACTTACAAACTCAAATCCTGTATTGCAAAGTGACAGATTTTTAAAGCAAGCTGGACAGTTAAGGGTTTAGACAGGGTCATCAGGGGACTTTATAAATAAATAAATAAATAAATAGCAGCCAGTGAAATATAGTTCTAATTGAAACCAATAGGAGTTTGTTCTGAGAATAAGGCATTGTTTAGAAGTCAGCCAGAGCCAGAGTGTCTAAGTTCATGGAGTTCTTTATTTGTCCATGTTCTATTCTCAGCACAATACAGTCACCACCTCCATTGACTTATGCCCTAGCATTTGAAGGTAGAATCATAGAATCATAGAATGTGTAAGGTTGGAAGGGACCTTAGAGGTCATCTAGTCCAACCCCCCTGCACACG
>JAUBOD010000826.1:2032075-2060258 GCA_032353885.1 Nothura maculosa | reverse complement strand
TCATAGGGCAGATGTTCCAGGCCCCTGATCATCCTGGTAGCCCTGCGCTGGACTCTCTCCAGCAGCTCCACATCCCAAGGTACCTTGTTCCTAGTGGCTTGTTGTTTTCCTATATCCCACTTCTTAATTATTTCAGAGAAACTGAAACAGCCCTAGCAGGACATAATGAAATAGCTACTCTGTCAGAATACCTGTTAGCTTACCTGGCTTATAGCTGTTGGCTTTACTACTCTTCTGAGTGATCAAAGTGCTAGTGGTGGGAATGGAACATAAGTCTTTGTAAGTAATCAAGTTAACTGCTGTGTTATTAACTTAAACTACTGAATTAATCTTTTTGGGTTTCTCAGATTTCTTCTTTTTTGCTTATGTACAGGTCTTTATTTTCTAAAAAGGCCTAATGAACGGAAGAACCAGGTGGAATAGCCAAGGAAATATCTAGATCTCAAATAAACACAGAGTTGCACTGCATTTGGCAATCTACCGTACTTACAAGCATGTAAGATTAAAAACTTGAGCCTTCATTTGCTGAAAAGAGACAGACACCATCAGACGACAGTTCAAATTTGAAGTGAGCTGAACCGCCCTCTGGATAATCTGAACCTTTTGACAAGGATGGAGTTGACAGTGACTAGGTACCTAACTTAAATACCATGAAACCAGCCTTTCCAGTCTGAAACTACTGCGTTGTTGTCTAGTTTTTACAAGCTCTTCTTAATGGATACCTTTGGCTGAAGTGATTCATGTTTATGTTTCTATGTTGCAATGTGTGCACGATAGGTACACCTGTGTATACAGGTATAAAACAAAACTGTTCTGTTAATGAATTTAACTGGATTCAGAAAATATAACAGGCAAGAAACATGAAATTCATTATTTGAATTATACAGGCATTAAAAATAACAAACTGGGACTAAATAGAGAATTCTAGCCATTCTTACAATTTCACTGGCAATTACGAAAGGAACTTGATTCTCAGGTAGATGTTATATTAATAGATGACTACTTTAACATCTGTTTTATTTCCAGTTGCAACATTATCCAGACTTCCAGAACAAAATTTATATCCCATTTAGCCCAAGCTCTTTGGCCACCAAGTAAATCCAAGTATTTTATGTAGGCATCAGAGAAACAGAAACCGTCTAAATTCTTTGACACTGTAAAAGAATATGGAATTAAACCTTTAATGATGAGGTCAAAACTTCTAACAGCACAAGCTCAGGGAGGACACCATAAGTACATCTACATAGTAATTAAAAGCAGTCTTGTAAAGCTGGGATCTGAGATCCTTCCATTTGTACTATTCCCTCAAGGACTGACTGAACTGGCCCAGCCTGAATTCCTGATGGAAGGGAACTAGAGTGAGAGGAGAGGGAAGTCAGAGCATGGGAAGGCATGTTTGCCCTGGCAGATCTAGGAGGTCACTGTCCAAGCCTGAGGCTACTACTGCATGCCTGCAAAATGGACAGAAGATGAGTCTCATTTTCAGAATGATTGCATGAAGATAGACACCTTATTTTAAACACAGAGAAGTTTCTTGAAAGAGCTGTTGATTTTGAAAATAAATTTGGGAGATCTAATGTTAGAATCATAGTGTTGCCATCTGTGCTGACAAGTCCCACAATATTTGATGTTAAATTGAAGTCCAAGTTGCTGTAGACAAATGCTTATCTAACAGTCTCATCTTTTTTTAGTTTTTAATGAATTTCAGTCTGACTGAGACACCTTGGCTTCTCTGTACAGTATATATAGAGAATTAGGCACCTCCAGAAGGTGATTCACCTCATCCTAAGATAACCATCTGAGATAGGTTAGACATATTGCCTCTGGTGGTGTTTATTTTCTTCTACACTGGCTATGAAAGCAGCCTTGGTTAACTAGCTTACACTTAGATTTCCAGTTTCCAGACATCTGGAAGCCATCTGAAGGCCCTTACTGTGTTTGTGAGTTCCAGTAATAAGCCAGTTAGCCTGGGCTTTGCATCGTCCTAATGGGATGCACATGGCTTTTGGCAGGCTCAGAAACCGGGCAGAGCTCACTTGGTGCCTATTTGCAGAAGACTGTATGGACACACCCTGTAAGAGATTATCTGAGGGAATTCCCTGAAGAGGGAACACTTTCTTCCTTACCTGCAGCAAACCTTGAGCAATAGTGGCAAAAACACTGTAAAGTACTTTGGTGGATACATGAGGAAAACCAGAAAGATAGCTCGCAAGGAACAGAATTTCTTTATCTGCTCGAACCTGAGGGCAGAGAATAGCCACAGGCAATGGGAATTCCTTTATACATCTACCTCCCTGAGAAATGTGAAACCCATGACAAAGAAGTATCTGCGATTTCCAGGCACATTAGGCCTAAGGGTTCAAGTGGTCATGGCAGCTTTCCTTCATCACACCCGTTTTTACAACATGCATAGCAGTTCTTTATTTTTCTACTTCAGTTTATGGCTCCTTATGCAAGACAATGGATACTAATTGTTATCCTTATTTATGACAGTGATATCCCTGGCAGTTTGAAAGATGAATGGACTATCATCTCCAAGCATTAGAAACCACTTCACAGAATCACAGAATCACAGAATCTACAAGGTTGGAAGGGACCTCTAGAGATCATCTAGTCCAACCTTCCCGCTCCAGCGGGCACACCTAGAGCAGGTGGCACAGGGCGGCATCCCGGCGGGTTTTGAAGACCTCCAGAGAAGGAGACTCCACAACCTCCCTGGGCAGCCTGTTCCAGTTCCACTTGTATGTAATTCAATTTTTACAACTAAGATGTATAACTTTTGGTCTTAACTGGAAGATACACCTGCTTTCCCAGATTGACCAGAGAAGGTGTGGATAGACTAAATGAATAGTGGGTTTTATAGAGACTGATAAGCAGATGGTAAAACTTTCTCTAGTGGAGGCCATACAATATACCCGGATTGTTTAGTAGATATCATGGAAAAAGAATAATGTATGGACTAATTCAGTCAACTTCAATTCACTGCTTCCAGATTTCAGTTCATAAATTCTGCAATATGTGCAAACTATGATATGAGCACAATAAAAAAGTAGACAAATAAATTATGTGAAATACACTTGTAATCATCCATTTGGAAAGGATGGGCTTCCTCTACAAACATGAGTAGGATAAAAGATATATTTAGATTCAAATTTCAAAGCTTAAAACCCAACTTGATAGCTCAGTCACAGGGGGATAGTAATAGCTGCAGGGATGAATACCACATAATTAGCTGTTCTATTGAATTCAGCAGCAGGAGAAGTCAATGAATGTCTCATACAGCTTTATGTATAAGGAGGTCACGCACTGTTTATGCATGATAACTCAGGACAATTTCTTATTCCTCTGCCTTAGTTTCAGTGCCAGTATCACACAGTGGATGATGGGGATGAGAGTGATCTGTAGCCTGAAATAGACTTCACGTTCAATGTGAAGAGAAACCCAAAGAAATGTGTGGACTCTGTATCACACAGTAATTCTGCACATACACCATGCATGGTATGCTCACTAAGCCTGATAGATTGTACTTATAGTGTATATGCAGCACAATACAGGCATACGTAGTGCTCAGGGGTCCAGGAATCTTCAAATACTCCTGCTTAGTCTTTGCTAAAGCCATGATGAAATTTCCTTCACTACATTCTTTGAATAATTACTGCCCAAATTAACTCTGAGTTACTTTGAAGGTGTCTGAGGTAGTTACATTAGGAAGGCAGATGACCTAAATGTTATCAGTAATCAACAGTGACGGCCAGACACTTCCCAAGGTGCTGAACAGAGGTGTTTTTCTTCAGAGGTGTTTTTCTTCTTCCTGCAGGAAAAGGCCTGGAGAGATGACTTGCTCCTAACTTGCATAATTCTGTCCAAGGTGTCTGAGTGAGGAACTCGGACCTCCATACTCTCTGGCAGAGAAGCACAAAGAGGCTGGACTCCAGCAGCACTCACCTGTAGCCTCATAGGTCCCTAGATCCCTGGTCTCTACCACCAAATAAAAGAGGTCTGAGGCCAAATGTCAAAGCAAGTGCCTTACATACCCACATCTTAGAATTTGTTCCCTCTGGCTCAGAGGCTACTGGTACAATTAAACAGCACCAGTCATTAGTTGTTGAGTCTGGTCCATTGCTCTGTTTTACCAGTCATACTCACACAAATTTATATTTTGGGGAAATGTCAGAAGATCAATTCATTAAATAATCAGTCATAGTCAACATCACTCAAAGACGGGTATTACATCAACATGTATTTACGCTTCAGATTCTTCAGCAAGATAACTTGTCAAGTATTCTCCTGTATCCTTCAGTTACTAGCTGGAGATATAATTAGTCTAGTTCTAAAAGTGATTAGCTTTTAGGACAACATGCTTTTACATGCTGCCTCCACTTAAAAATGTTAACCACAAAGCTCACATTTGACTATTTCTTGTCTAACTACATCAGTATTTGGGCTAAGGTACTTCTCTGCATTAATAATCATTTCTTATGGATATTTTAGAAATCTTTAAAAGAAATCCAAATTTGGTGTTAAGTGAAAAAGTGACCAAGGGAGCATCTTGAGCAATCCTGCCCTTAAACACACTGGACTAGCATTACTCATTCTGCAGTCACTGGCAGGTGGTTCATTAAACATTTAGCAAGAAATAAAAAACAACAGCAAAACAACCCCAACACACTTTCTCTCATACACACAATATTGAATGAAAGAAAATCTTTTCCCAAGGAGGACAGCTGGCAGTGGGCAGGTTACCCAAAGTGACTGGGTAGTCTCTGTGCTTGGATTTTTTTTTGAGATCTGACTAGTCTCTGAAGTCTGAGAAACCAAGTCTTAGTACTGTCTCTACTAGACAGGAGTTTGGGCTTGAGGAATCTCCAACCTGAATTACCCTAGGATCCCATGATCCTACAAAACAAATGTATGGAATAAAGAAGATAACTTCAGATATTTAATGTATTATTTATTTGCTTACAAATAAAAAATAATTGGATAACTCTGTTCAAATTGATTCTATTCTTGAGAGGATGTGATTCTTGGATTTTATTTTGCATCCAAGGAAACTTTATGATAAATACACTTCACAAAGTGAGGGTTTTTTTGTTGTTCCAGAATGGAATAAACTCTTTTTCCAACATCCACATTTTTTTCAGTTGAAATGATATAATAAGGAAGGCAGTACAAGGCACATTTTTCAGTTGAATGTTAGCAATAAAGTCTCCTCCAAATGCATTGGTTGGATTTCAAAAAGATCTAATGGGATAAAATGTATTTTGTAAAAAAAAACTGTAACAAAAAACAAGTTAGAAGCAATTGAAAAAAGTTCCATTAAAAAAACCCAGCTTATCTCAGATGTTATACCTATACCTATACTTTTTTTTCAATCTAATTCATGATTTTACTTTGATTTTACTTCACTTTGAGTGCTGCTGTTGAATCAGTAAAATCTTGTCAGAGTCTTCAATAAAAAAAAGTAAAGTGGCTTCATCTGGGCAGGTAAGTTTGTTGCGAATTTCAGTAACTCCACTAAAGCAGGGTTCAGCCAGCTTCGGTTTATTTCCACATCAGATATGCTATCTATATGCCTTTATTTTCAATACAAGAACATGGTCTATATCTCATTCATGTTTGGTTTTATTGTTTGTTTACACACCAGCTGTTCTGTGTTGGTTCCATGTTTTGCTCTATGTTTCAGTGCTGGACTTATCAGAAAAGGCCTGTTTGTTTCCAATTTTTTGCAACTTGTTTGACTGGTAATTACTCTTCAGTACATTTTCCCATAGGATTTGTTTTTTTCTAAAAATGGAAAATATTTTAAAAGGAATAATTATAAGACTGCTGTATGTTCACCTGCACAACCTGTACACACAGATAAGGATCACACATTTAAAATACAACAGATGGTGAACATGACTGTTATATCTAACTACAGTGTTTTGAGATCAAAGGGGAAGTATACATGTCACCTGGAAGAGGCTGTTTGATAATAATGTGGGTAAAGACTATTGAAAGAATTCTTGCCTATACTGGTGTACTGTTATTGAGCTCTGTTACTGTAAACTAGTCCCATGGGGATAGGCAAATTACTCAGGAACATGAGGGAAAAACGTGCTTCCTTTATCTCAGTTTTCTTTATCTCTTTATCTTTATGTCCTTTTTTTTTCTCGTGCAACTGATAAAAATTAATCCCTGAACTGCAGAGCTAGGTAAATTGACCCATCTACAACAAGAGCAGAGTTGGTTCTGCTCTATCGCCAGGGCACTGTGCAGGCAGAAATTTTCGAATGTCAAGATTTCGTTACCAGTAGTAAAAATTTAAAGCTGTATAAACACATGGTACCTGCCCGCATTTGGTGAATTTCAGTGGCAGAAATCTCCATCCTTTCCCTTTCTATCCTGAACTGCTCTTTGGTGCTACTGTATGCACATCAAGGATGTTTCAACCCATATGTTTTTCCACATATTTTGATGGCAGAATTAGGACTGTTGCATTTAGCAGCAAACTAATAGAAATGAGGATGCTACCTCATTTCTATTTCCTGTGACCTTACCATGGTACTGTCACAGATCACTGAAGTCATGCCTGCAAAATGCCTTGTACCAAGAGTTTGATCTCTGATGGCCCTTCAGTGTGCTGTCCATGTGGGAACTGGAGGATTAGCATCACTATAAATCATATTACACTGACTTAGGTGTCTCCATATTGTTCCAAGTGCTTTCCATGGCATATCAGATTGAGAGAAATTCTGAATTAAGCCTGCAATAACATTAAAGAGATTCAGTCAGCATTTTTCGCTAACTCCTCAATTTGATAAAAATCATCTCATCTCAGTCTGAGCGAAGACTGAGCAAGAAGGTCTGAGTCAGCCCCTGCAGTGTTAGCTGTCAAACCATCAATGAAATATTTCAGTCTGTGCCTCTGGTGTTTAACCACTTAGTTGCTAACAGGGCAAATATTTTATTACTCATGGGCCAATACTCTTCAACTGTTACCTATGGACTAGTTGGAAAAAGTTATATAGAGGAGTCTGGACTTGTACAATCAAGCTGATTTTGAATTTGGAGCAGGCCAAAGTAACTTGTATTCATGATAGTGAGAAGCATAATAAATAACCACTTCTTTACTGTGCAGTTCAGAAATGACTTAGCAAATACTTTCATAAACTTTTCTAAAACTAAGCAACAAGCTTTTCAAAGCAGAGGAAACTTATTTACTCAGTTGCTTTCTCTAAACCAAAGGTAAAATTGAAGCAGAAAGCACCCAGCAAAGTGCTGAATAGAAAATACATCATATCATGGAAATCTGGTTGTGACCTTAATGTGTGATTCTCCTTTGAAGAGGGATTCTCTAAAGTTTTTCCAGCTCCCAGTCTTCAGCTCCAAAATCTTTTCTTCCCTTTGCCCATCAGCTCTGGGTTTTAAAGATTATGTGGACTATATTCAACAATAAAAGATAATCTTAAAATGATGATTTTTTTCCTAACCATGGTCCAAAGCAAAATATCTATAGGCCTCCCCCAACCCAGTCAGTTTCCCAGCTTCTGAAACATCTTTGCCAAATTACAATTTATGTAATTTGCACTTCAAATGTGGGCACATAACCTCAGTGCTCTCCAAGTTGTGGGAATAAACAGAATTTCTCCACAAATCTTTGGAGGTACTTTTAATCAAAAGTCTGCCCGGGGCCGGATGTTATCATGCAACATGAAGAAGCAGGATTATGACAGATCTACACCCAGAAAGGTTTAATCAAATCTGTTCAGTCAGAGCACTCTGCCTTTGAGTCACTGATGGGCAATGCAGGAGTGAGGCAAGAACATCCTTAAAGAGCATGACTCTGTCTGGTCCCTTGTATCATGCTTTGACAGTGTAAACTGCCAAGTCCTACCTGTTTCTCACCCTCTGGGTCACACGTGAGGGACACTTACTCCACTTTCCAGCACTACAAAAAAATACAGTGCAGTGAATTCAATATCCTGTAAATCATATGCTTTTGTCTGAGTCTCTGGAAAGTATCTTTTAGGTTGGGTAAACCACAAGGGCAGAATAAGAAAAGTATTTACCATCATCAAAGGATTAACCCTGAGGAAAATAAACAGAGAGAAATAAGACACTGACAGTATAATTTATTTGTAAGTTTATTTATAACTACATATGATTTAGATATTTTGGATATTAACTAACCATTTATTAATGTTTCATAGGCCTCATTCGAATCTCAGTTGTACTGGTGGTATTCTGAAATAACCATACTGACTTCATTATTTGAACACAGCAGTCCACTAAGTTCTTTAATTTGGAATTTCCACAAGTTTATGCTATTCTATCTCAGAATGAATCGGAGAGGGTATGAGAAACTAAAATAGCCCTAAGCATAGGCGCACTACCACAGCATCAGAAATTGTCAGTGAAAAGTCACCTAAACATTTACCACTCAAGAGAGCAGGACAGCTTACCCGTGGCATGGATAAATACATAAACTGCAATTCAAATATTTGGGAAATATCAGTGGGCACAAAGGAAGAGGTATTTTACATGATATGCTAAACCCCAGAACAAAACCCAGAATCTTACAAGCCAACTTCTTCAGGAGCTGGCTTCATCTTACTGAGAGCAATAGGAATCACACTATTGATTACAGCAGGTTCTAGTTTGGTAGGGACAAATAACCCTGAAATTAGTAGGAAGCTCATTTTCACCACCTGGTTGTGAAATTAATTAAGTGCACTGGCTGGGAGGTGATTGGAACAATATTTATTTTAACATTTTCCATGATTTCTTCTGTTTAAAATATATGGGGCATTGAACTTTTAATAAAGATAACTGTGTTGGAATGTGTTTACACTGCTTCGTATGTCTAAGGTGGGGGATTATTTTAAAGAAATAAGAAGACTCAGGGTATTTCAAGTGATTTCTCAGTTGAGTAAAAGAAAACACAACTTTTAGGAAACTGATTCCTAGTAACTCAGGTTTTGGTTTTCCTCCTACAGGAAAAATGTAGAGTAAGTAGGGATAAAGCTGAGCAGGAATTTTCAACAATTCAGACTTTCAGCTGAAAATACTGTTTCAGTCAAGATTTGGTATTGACAATTTTTTTCCCATCTACATGCTTTGGGGCTTCTTTTTTTTTCTGAAATTTGTTTTTCCATTGCTAAGAATATCTGAAGTCATTAGCTCACATTTCCATTTAAAAGAAGAAGAAATGAATTCTCAACAATTTCCAGAAGACAGATGCTCTGTAGGAAAGTTTCTAAGACATACATATGATTGCCCTGTTGATCCTATATATGTTCCTTTACTGTTACTCAGCTATACTGTGCTATAGCACATGTATTCATTTAATGGTATATTTTGGAATATTAGGAAAGCCAGGACTGTCCCATCTGCTCCAGCAGCTGCTAAGAGGGAGAAGCCCTTGACCCAAAACTTGGATATCACAGTCCCTGCTCTACAGCCATGATACCTCCCCGTTGAGTCCTTGCCTGCGCCTGGATATCAAGTCCCCACAAAGAGCCGAGGAGAAGGCAGAAGAGAGGAAGTTTCACTTGCAGCATTTTAAATCATCTGGAGAGGGATAGATTTACAGTACCCCTCCAGGCCAGTGTAAAGGAGACGTACAACCCTGCGAACAGAGACTACCGATGTTTTACAAATTGCAAAGACACCGAGACAAAGGCGCAGTGCAACGCCAGGAGTGAAATCTAGCCAGTCTTACAAAACTGCTTACTTATTCAGGCTTTGAGTAGGAGCAGAGACTTTATCCCTTGAGTGAGCAACCTTTGAACTAGCCCCATCCTGGATTTCGGATGGTGCCAACAGCGGCATTTCCAAGCTGTGCAGGTCCCATCAAACGGCCACAGGAGCACACAGAGGCGCAGCAATCACCGAAGACAGGAGTGAGGCAGAAAACATTGCCTTGCTGCGAGAATATGAAACAGATCCCGTATCTTTCATAAATATTTACAAAGTAATTAGGAAAAAGGAAAGAAAATACACATCAACAAATGAGGCACATCAAAACACTGTCACTAAAGCTTGCATTTCAAAATTTTGGGAGGAAGAGAAGGGCAGCTGTAGTCTATAGAAAACTTCATTAATGTTTTCAAATCACTCATAGGATTTAGGTGCTGAAAGGCATGCTAAATTGGGATTTATACATAATCAGATCATTGAAAAACATACAAATGGCTGCCAGAGTAAAGTACAATGTTCACTTTTGAAATTACAAAAAATCCTTTGTCTCAGAGAGTGAATTGACTAAAGTTTAGTTTCAGTGAAGCATGTTTTTGCTTTGGGTGTCACTATTTAGTTTGGCCTCCTTGCCAGAGAAACCTTTTTACCGAGTGCAGTTCCTTCAACTGTTGTTTTTATTCTCCAGCAACTGAAAAAAAGAGAGAAAAAGAAAATACAAGGCTGTATCAGATGCTTCATATTTAAATGAGAACTGCTTAGTGTTTACCTTTAATTTTGAAATGGTGGTGGGAGAGAATTGCAGGGGGCTTGATTGCTTGCCAAGATTTCTTAAACAGATGGATTTGAGTCTCCTTGCTTGAATAATCTGGAAATTCAAGTTTGACTGGTTGAATCAAAGGGTTGGCGAGTTGGTAAAGAAAACATCTATCCGTCTATCCATCTATCTCTCTAGGCACCTCTATCACTCCCATTGCCATGGCATCTGTGTACCTTCAAGAGCGATGTCAGGTAATAGCTTCAGATTCCTCATACCACCAAATATGCCTTTGGCAACAAGCCAGCGACTCTGCCTGATAAAGGATTATATATGTTATGCTCATGCATACTACAGAAAGGATTTTTGCTCTTTGACTGCAATGTCTGAGGTTTCCATGGCTAAGATGTTCAAGCACACAAATATCCTAAATCTTAGGACTTATGTGATGATGGACATCTCTGAATGTATTGTTATTCTGTGCTCATCTGAACCATTTGTTTAGAGAAGGAACAAGACACATATTTCCTTTTATAGTTAGATGGAGGCAGGAGGACGTTTCCAAATGATTACTAGGTAAGCTCGTTTGTCATCATTTTGTTTTCCTTTTCTTCTTCTCCCTTTTTTATTTTTTTTTCTTTCCTTGTGAGAACCGCCTATCTCAACACCTGTACAGACAGGAATTATTTAGATAGGAATTCATTCAGAGGAAGGGGGAGGAAGTGAGGGCAGAGATGAAGACTCTGTTTGAACATCCACCCTTTCTGAAGGTGGTTCCCATAGATACAAGGGAAAAATAAGTGTCCCTGTGAGAAACAGTGGAGTTCCAGTAGATAATGTGCCCTGTGCTGGGAAAACAAACTTTGACCCTCCTAAACTATACACTGTGTAAAGGATATCTAAAAGCAAGGGAAAGAGTAACCACAACCTGTACTCAGGAGTAGACCTACATGAAAAGATCCTAATAAGGAACTTCAACTATTTCTCCCTATCCCCAACCTAAACTTGGCAAATTGCACTGGCATTAGACTAGTTTATAGATACAGAAACAAGCAGATGAATTAGAAAGGCTGCATACTTCATGGAATTATGTATTGCACATACTTTAGAATGATTTAGGAATTGCTTTGTTGCCAAGAATCAGTGCACGAAAGAAGAACATGTACCCAGCTTTCCTGTGTTATGTGTGTACATAGAAATACATAGCCCTAAAGGATAGTCTTTGCATCAATGCACTGAGTAATCACTGCTGTTTCTATCATAGTTTCCTAGCTGTCTTCAGTTTTCTGTAAGATCAAGTTTCTCCTCCTCATTTCTTCCCATTGAACTATCTAGTATAGTTAAGCCGTGGAGGTCCTTCCCATAAAACATTGCAGAGGTTTGGTTATAGGAAGATTGGTCAAATGCTTGATACACAAACATGCTGAGGACTATTATATATATAGTCACCACCTCTGGCTCAGGAAGCATGCCCTGCCCTTAAGCAGGACAAGGTGACAGGACCAGCCCTTCAACCTTGCAGGCCAAGGAGAAGGTAAAGTATGAGGAGATTGAAATCTGTCTGACCACTGCAGCAGCTTGTATCTTCTGCTGTGTCACACAGCCTCATGCATAAACACAGGGCTCTCTAAATGTAGGTACTTGATGGAAATTCCTGTGTTAGGAATGGAGATGAACTAAGGTGCCCCATAGCCACTGGAGAGAAGGTGAGAAAGAGGCACCTGCTTCATCCACCTAGTATCTAAATTGCCCTCTATAGACATTTTTCTCCACTAACTAGAGAGAGACTTCCAGGCACCTGATGTGTTCGTTCAATGCCTCGTGGCTTAAATTTGAGTAAGATAAATCTAGATCTGTGCTTTTATATGAGTTTACATGGGAAATGGGCATGTTGTTGAGAATGGATGTCTAGTAATTGTCTAGAACGCTCAGTACAAAAGTGTACTATGGTGGAACCAAATTAATTTCAAATTGTGTGATACATCCAACGAGTCTATGTGGAAGACCCTGATTTCAAAAAGAATCAGAATCAGTTCAGCTTGTTTTCTTTTGAAAGTTCCCAAAGGTCATTGGGGAAAAGTTTTAATTTTAAGGAAGAAGGAAGGAAGGGAGGAAAGGAAGGAAAGGAAGGAAAGGAAGAAAAGGAAGGAATTGTTATTTAAAGCACATAAAATTCCTCATAAAAATATGATTTAAAAAATGACTGTATGCTTTTGATTCCACTCTGTACAAATTTGAAGGCTCTCAGCATCTCGCAAGAGAGAAAACCCTTAGTTGTTACAGGGAATTATATTTTCTATGTTATTGTGATCTATACTGAAATAACATTTAACCCCATGAAATAACAATAACCCCATGCCTAGAAAGAGCATTAACATAATATATACTGGTACAAGGAAAAGATGATTTGTAAGAGATTTTATAAATACTCCTGTAACATGCTGCAAAGCAAACACAAACAGCTTTCAGGTTGGCTGAGTATTAATGCAGCTATGTGGCCATGTCTGGGTCACAGGAGCCTTGTGCCTCCTTATTTAGTTTGGGCTGGATATTGTTAGCTTTATTTATACTGAGTAGCAGTGGAATCCCTGTATGAATCAATGAAATATTTATAGAGCATGAAGCTGACCACGACTAAAGACATATTTACAACCAGAATCAAAAGTGGTGCTAAGAGCCCAATGCCAGTTTTGAGATCGGTATTATTTCTCAATAATAACAAAAAACTACGACAATTTTCCCATTTTCCCACTTTCACTGCAGCATTAGAGATTAGAAATTCCTGATCTGCAAAAGTAAAGCCCTTGTCTGACACAGAGCAAATGAGATCTATGCTACATAGCCTCACTTTCACTCAAGCTGCCCCTATGGCAGTAATACATAATAGTTTGTTTCTGGGTATTTTTTTTGTTTGCAAGACATATTGTGGGAGTTAGGCTGCACCCCACTAACGTGGTATTGCTATAGGTGTTGCAGGAATATATACTCCATGCTCCATGGTGTGGGATGGAGCCAGGTCAGTGATGCTTAAGGGCACAGACGACAGTGGAAGCAGCCAGTGCAAGTACAATTTAATTTAGTTGCACTGCTCTTGGGATGAACTTTCCCCAAATGATCATCTATGTTTTATTTCTGAAGGGACTAGTTGGCTCCAGAACAGCCCCTCATGTGGGCTAAAATCTCTGCAGTATGGGCATGCCGGACTGGCACCCAGGATTCACTTGGAGAGCTGATCGATACAACCAATACTGAGCCCTATTGCTCATCAGACACAACTTTCTTGCCATGAGACTCATAGGCCTGCCTCCATCCTCATCCTCCCACCCTGCGCTTGCTGTACGGAGAGCTGAGCGCGAAGCATGTCTGCTGTGCTCTGCCATCGGGCTGGCGGGGATGTGAAGATGAGGAACCACCTCTTGCTAACTGGATTTGGGTCACAAATATTGAGACTAAGCAGAGAAAAACATATACTTTTTGTTTTTTTAATTTTTCTCTAGTGTATTTTCTGTTTTAAAAAGTTCATGTTCTTAATGTGCTTGCTTTATGTGTCATGCTTCTTAATGAAAAGTTTCTATGAAAGCCAAATGGTGTGCAAAAATCTGTATTTGTGCTCTGCCACTATAAAAGATCAAATTAAAGAAAGAAAGAAAATGCCTGAAAAGCAAAATACTCTGACTCTAAAATATTTCATTCTGACTTGTTTTAGCATAGATAACAGCTCAGTAAAGATAGAAAAGATGATTTTGCCAAATGTCAGATATGATCTAGTCACTGTAAGTTTCCTTATGCTCAGTATCATGGAATAAGTAAACGGGTGGGATTCTAACAAATATCTGAAAAAGACTCAAAAAGAACACAAATTACAAGTGTTTGTTTTTAAATACTCAAAATAAAAGGAGTCTACAACAAAATAGATGTCTGCATTATAGACATCTGCAGTTAGTATAAACAAAATATTTATTTCTGGACAAGGATGTTTTGATGGCACCAGCATAAATGTTTAAACTCCTCTTTCATACCTGCTAATAATCATGAGTTTGGCACTAATTATCAAAACATACTTAGAGATGAAAAATATTTCAGACTTTTTTTATTTACCTTCTGTGTTTGGGTGGAGAGGGGGAGGTGTTCAGCCTTCAAAGCCCTGCTCAATCACATATTCAAGCAAGGGCTGCAAATGAAGCCTGAAAATCTCATGTAATCACATGATTCCTCAAAGCGATTTTCTAATTTTGCTCTTAATTTTGTTAAGGGTTAGCAATAATAAACGACTTTATATAGTAAGATATTGAAATATATTCTCTAGGAAACTCTAATACTTATCACAGAAATTTTTCTTGCTTTTTCTCGTCGACTTGACGAGAACTGTATTTTCCAAACCATTTGCTGTTGAGCATCTACATCGAAAACATGGAAAAACAACATTTTAGCCTGACAAGTGCACTTTGAGGGATTTTGTCTTCCTTTTTATATGCTAGATAGATACAGAAAATTTTGCAGTTCTCCCAGTTCTGGCTGGACACAGCTATCTGGCCAGAGTCCTATCCTTGCGTAGGCTTTGCAGAGATCTGCATATTTCACTTCAACATAGTGCAAAGCAGAATCACCTCAGTTCTAAGAGGTTTCTGTCTTTTCATACTGGGTTCTGTGAGGTAAAAAGCTGCAGGAAAAAAAAAAGAGAGACTGTTGCACAGCTACAAAGGCTTACACAACACACAGTCTTTGAATGACACATAGTTATTATGGATCCCGTGTGATGAAAATGTTGCTAAGTGGTTGATAAATAAAAACAAAGTAGGTTGGAGGTGTAGCTGAGTCTCAACATGAATTTTCAGAATTAGCAAATAAGTACGACATGAACAAAGGAGTCAGTAAAGTAAGAAAGAAGAAAGAGTTTAAGAGTAATGCTGAAGTTACTTCTACTGTTTTCCAAAAGCAATTAGGCATAGTCAGGTGCAGCAGCAACCACTATTATGTGGCTGCAAAAATTAAGGCAAGAAAGACAAAAGTAAGTTAATTTTAAGGTGGAACTGAAGTGGCTTTCTGACACAGAGCCACGAATTCAATTAGTGCAAATGGTGACTTCTGGATAGGCAGGAAAGTGAACAGAAAAGTAAGGAATAACACACAGCACAAATAAACCAAATATTTATGGTATGGTATGGTATGGTATGGTATGGTATGGTATGGTATGGTATGGTATGGTATGGTATGGTATGGTATGGTAAGAAACAACTTTTGTTACAATTCATTTTCAGAGTTGTCTGTTCTGTAAGGGTTAATTTTATAAAGATATGTTACACATAAGGTATGTAAATGTTATTTTAAGCAAATTAGCTGAGAAATTCTGTAAATCTGCAGAACTGAAAAAACCCAAATTGACAAAAACTTAAGCAAACTAAGGCAGATTTTGATTTGTTTCATCAAAGTAATTAAATATTGCTAAGCATTCTCTCTAGGTTATTATTTTGTCAGTCTAACCAGTAACTAAGTAAATTCAACATCATTTTTGTGTAACTCACCAAAAATCGGATCAGGACATGTGGCCAATATCATGAATGTAATTCAATCTCATGTTTTGAGAAGCTTCTATTTTTTTTATTCCCTCAACTGTTTAATGCCCTTTATTTTGTTCTTTTTAACACAAATATACCTGGGATTTCAAGTTTAAAATATAGACTGATCTTTCCCTCATAAAATAACAGATGCAACCAATGGACTTTTGAGCTTCACTCTTCTAATAATAGTACAGGGTTTTTCTATGCTATGGAAGCATACACATTACCATACTAAATTAAATCTGTAACCTTTCAGCAAAACTGAAACCAGATCCTTACAAGAAAGATAAAACAGCTTCACTAGTTCTTATCACTAAACTATTTTTTTTATGTTTTATGTTTATGTTTTGCTTGTGTTAAGACATTGAGAATATCTTAATATTCTTAATATTTCTTATTTAACCGTATCAATGTCTATTTACGTTTTATAAATTTAGCAAAGTAGATCCTAGATCTCTTATGCAAATTTTGCTTAATTGTACTAATGACAATACTTTTCTTAACTGCAGTGGTCAGTCAATGACTGTCTGGAATTAAATCTATGCGCATGTATTTGAAAGATAAGAACCTAACTTTATTTTCACTTTTTTTCTTCCTGGTTTGAAAGGCAGCATGCTACCTCAAAGCTTCCAGTTTACTAACATGTTTTATTCTAACACTTCTGAGGACTTTCAAGTAGTTTTCATTTTTAAGTAATGTGAAAAAAAAATCCTCTTTCCTTTAGATTTAGAATTTTCCTCTCAAGATGACTTGAGACCAAAACTGACCAAAAAGAAATGTTCAAAATAGGTGATTATCAGCCATACTTGAGTGGCAGACTTGAAAGATACACCTTTCAGTAACTTGGCTTTTTTTCAAATGAGAACTTCATACTACTGCTTTTGGCTGAAAAGCAACTACAATAAACATTAGTTCTCAGAATTGTGGTATTTTTGTGTTTTATGAGATTTTGAGAGATTTTTATGACTCTTCTTTAGTCCTGAAAGATTGAATTTGTGGTAAGTAGGATATGTGGCTTTTCAAGTCTACAAAACAAAGACTCACTGAAAACAGGCAAAACATCACTGACCTGATGGCTAAAAACCTCCATCTAATTTTGAGCTTCAATTTGTTTGTAGTGAGTTTATAGAAATTGCTCTCATGATAGCCTTATCCTGTTTTTTAATAATTTTCAATAGCTTTTTTAATAGGTTTTTCTTCCTGTTTTTAGCAGTCTAATGTATTTATATAGAAAAATCATAATCTCTCTCAGCCTTTTACTATTTTTTCAGAGTACTCCAGATTAAAAAAAAATCTATTCTAATTTACATATGCAGAATACATTGTACTGTGCTATTTTTTTCTATCACTTACTTAGATGGAAGGATCTAAGCAGTTTACTCATAGCATTCCACTACTGGTTACAGCAGTCATCTCAAGTTTGGGTATATATGTCCTTCTTAATATCTCTCTCATTTATATTCCATATACTTTTGTATTGTGTGTGTTATAATGGAAAATATTACATTTATTTTAAGTTATGGATGACTGACTATATGATGTGAGTATATGGCTTATTATTTTTAAATAATCATCTGTACAATCATTGATCTGAAAGTAATGCACATTCAGATGCTCAGCACAAAGTGAACTAATGTAATACAGAATCATTTCATGAAAAGAGGTAGCATTGTGGTTAGACAAAATAAATACTCAGAAATGACTAAACATAATCTCTAATTAGTGAGGCTGTCATAAAAGTCATTAATTTTTAAATATTTCTTAAGGTTTATTTGTGGATTTTGACTTCTTAAGTTTTCATGACATCAGCCTTTCTCTGCCCTGTAAGAATTAGCTTTCAACTTCATAAAAAAAAAGGAAAGGACTTTTGTGCAATTAACCAACTTCAATAGAGATTTAGATAAAAAATACAAAATATCATCAGACCTGTGATAAAATCTTAAAAGTCAGCAATACTGAATTATAGAAACAGAAAGCTGTAGGTGGTAGAAGCTAAGAGAGGAAAACAGCTATGTTGTTGGTGGATGATCTGGAGAGACAGAGAATATCGCTGTAGAAAAGCAGGGGAATGGTTAGGTGGAGAAATAGAAAGTTTTGATAGTATTCTCATTACAGTTTTGTGAATTGATGGGAAGAGTATCCTGTCACATGAAAAATTACTTCACACAGCACCTGTTGCAGCTCTGGGTCATGAAAGAATGTTTCAGCTTGTTAATATTCATCTGCATACCTAGGAAGAAAGTCTTGGAGCTGCTTAAAAGTGTGCTGGATAGTCTGCTCTCTCAAAGGGGAGATCACTAGAGTATAGCTTGTTCTGGTCATAACCCCTCCAGCTGGGAGAGTGGCCAGCTGCACATAAAGAGGCTGGGCAATTTTCTAGAGTGGAGCTAGCCCAAAATGCATGAGGTACATGCATGTCCAACATGAGGTTGGAGCAAGTGCTTGAAAAGTCTGTAAACCAAGGGGAGTTATTTGAACTAGATCTTGAAATCAAAAAGAAACTATCACAGTTGCTTCAACGTGGGGGTGATGTATCTGCACTTCTTTGTACTTGTGAAAAGGCGCCAGCAGCATTCTGCACCAGTTCGAGTCTGGAGGTCTGGGACTTCTGGAGGCCAAAGAGAAACAGTTGCATTGATGCCAATAAAAAGTATATGGTATGCTGAATTTTAGTTCAAAAGCAACATGACTAGCACACCTTCTAAGGGAACAAATAACCACAAAAAAAGAAAATCAAACCATGGAAATTGTTTAAAGAAGAAAACTCACATTTAATTGAGAATTGCTTCATGTGAGGCAAGGGAGCCAAACCCACTGAGTGTTTCAGCTATGCTTGATTTATTGAGCAGAGTGGGCTTGTCTCTATCACCTGACACAGTAATTTTAAACTATCTTTGAATTATCTTTTTAAATTAAATTTCCAAAAGATGATTGGATTTTCTGTTTGAGTGATTATTTGTTTGGTTAGAAAACACACTAGACATCTTGCTGTTTGACCTTTCTTTTACTTCAGAAGAAGATGTAGAAACTCCCAATAGCAGACCACTTCATCAACAGTCAATGTGTTGAAGCTCAGAGGTGCTATATTCTTCCCTAGCAGGATTCTTCCTGCTGCATGGGGATTGTCTGGTAAGATGGTGTCTCTGTAACCATCTTACAGAGGTCTACACGTTTCCTACTGCTTGTTGCTGCTAATATACAACTTCCCATGTCCATCTGTCCCCTTCTGAAGCTCATCAGCCATGCTGAGCATTTCTGTAGCCTTTAATGTGTGCGGCTTGACCGTAGTTGAGAATATAGGTGAAGGTCTTGAAGAAAGCTTAAGACGTGTGTTAGATGGTGGAAAAAGAAAAGGCAAGTGAGGGTGGATGGGGCTGTAGATTGAGCTCAATTTCAACTAATGTCCTGTATTAGTATATAAATAGTAATTGTTATGGCTAGAAATTAACAGAAGAGGTTAATTTTATACAAAATAAAGAACAATATGTGGGAATTTCAATGTACTTTTCTATGAGAGTAGAGCTAAACAAAGCTGAATGCTTATGGGTAGTCTCATCCTGTATCTTGTATTACAGAGTCAGAGACAATATCACCATGGTTTCTTAGTCTGTAGAAACTAAAGAGAGGGTTAAGTAACTTGGCTATATTAACACTAGAAAAGCAGCAGCAGAAAAGCACATCCTGGTAGGGAATGAGGAGGCAGTAGTCATTCTAATGCAAATGTTGGAATTAGCCCAAGGAAGTATTTAAAATGAATGACCTTTTCAACCACTCATAGCCAATCTTAACCCTGAAATTTAGGCATAGATCGTATTAAAACATATCTATGGGATCTTTAGCTTTTATCCCAGATATTTCATGAATTATCCTACCTGTGGCCATGCTGTAGAGTCATTTCCTTTCTCAGAGGGAATTATTAGGAATTCTAATAAACAAAATGTAACATAAACAGGCCTGACTTTTCTGACATTTTGATATATACAAGTGCCTCTTTCATTAGAAGTTCTGAAAAAAATTTCATATAATTAGTTAGAGATCTGGGGAAGGAATTTTCTCATTGTATTTTGTGCTTACACCAAGCAGACATCTACATCTGATCTACTCATGACAGTTATTGCTGATGAAAGAAATAGGCACATTAGGCTACATTTCATCTGAACTGGTTTAGACATTTCTGTCATGATAGAGACACATCACACGCTGCAAATGCTTGTTTCTCTGTAGTGACTATTAAGGAAGCCTACGTTGATTAACTCAGATGTAAACATATATATTCCACAGGCTGTATGTAGATATCTACATACAGTTAGTGTACTCCACCCTTTGTTAGTCTTATGACATAATATTCTAATGATCCTAACTCTTTCTGTCTTCTCTACTTAGTTTTTGTTTATGCTATTTATTTATGCCTCATCATCTTTACATGTATCAAAACATTTTCACACAGACATACTAAATTTCTGACCGCACTAGGTCATTTGGGCACATAGAAACGCATAAATGCTTGCTCATATACTAGTAGAAACCATGTTATAATGGCTGATCTCATTATATCAACAAAAAAATAGCAACTCCTCTGTGTCTTATGACCTCAGTCATGACCTAAAGTTTATCTGTAGATCATCTGCCCTTTGTGACTCCCTAAATGTTTGTCAGGCAGTTCTTCAGCTTCACAATTATGACTAGCTATGATGAACTGAGCCAAATGACTCAATTTCATAGTATCTCTTCACACACACACACACACAAAATAGTTAGGAACTGATTAAGATGTTTTCAAAGAAGTTTAAAAGTTATTTGATTCTAAAATTGGGTTTTGTCTCTTATGGGAAAAAAATTTTGCTTTATTTAGAATTCCTCCACAT
Source organism: Nothura maculosa (assembly GCA_032353885.1). NCBI lineage: Eukaryota > Metazoa > Chordata > Aves > Tinamiformes > Tinamidae > Nothura > Nothura maculosa. The sequence goes on along the minus strand of JAUBOD010000826.1, from coordinate 2,039,400 downwards.
TTGAATATTTCTGTCTCCTCCTGTAATATTTTTTCATTTCTTTTTTCCATTGAAGAAATCATCAGAGAATTTTTTAATGATTGGAAAACATGTTTCTCAACTTCTTAATCTTCTTAAAGTTTATATTAGGAAGAAATGTACAAAAACACTTTTGGCTCTGTTTAGTCTTTTTCTTCTATGCATTCTGTGTTTTTTCAGTGGAAGAAAGTGAAGAAGAAGCGTAAAAGATAGCTAGTGAAAACTGATGCACTGACTAAGAAGAATGCAATATTTGCCTTTTTTGTTCTCTAAAAAAATAAACCGACTAAAACATTGACTATTTTTTTCACTTTTTCTTTGTATCAGAACATATTTTTAATAAAAAACACTTGCCTTCGTCAAGTAAAACTCAGTAAGTTATAATTAGCAACTCATATTCTTCTAAAATGGACTTGTAGTGCCTTATAGCACCTTGAAAGAATAACTCAAGTGTCCTCAGCTTTAAAGATGCTCATCTCATTTGTTGAGCATCTTTGGCCAGCCCACACAAACATGTCATCCAGCTCTTGTGTTTACTTTCCGTTTTCAAGCAAGCTAAATTTGCTGTCCACACAAGTTTCTACTACTACACTAAACCAGCCAGGACAGGAAGGATAGGAAGGCAAAAAGTCTCTGTAGACATTATACTCCTCCAGCTTTCCTAAACACTTTGTGCATGAACTTATTACTACATTTATGGAAAAAAAAGCCCCCTTCCCTCCTCATGGTTGTTCCATGAATTTGTTTCCACATCATTCTCCTGGAGATCACTAAGGATATAGAGATATAAGAAACCATGCAGCCTTCTGAAAAGTCTTTGAAGGTCACAATCTCCTGGCTTTCCTAGTCCGCCCTGACAGTTTTACATGCCAATGTAACGAGAATGAATCATGAGCTGCTCTTTGTTGTGAGCCACCTTATGCATCCATGCACTGGGAAGGAGTTTAGCAGTAGATAACCTTTGCATTTCTCTGAATGGACAGTTGAGAAGAAAATAGTTTTCAGTAGATGTAAAGCTGGAGATAGGGACATAGGAAAGAAAAAAAAAAAAAAAACAAGGTTCTGGAAAATATCTGCAAGCCTAGCTGGGAATTTGGGGCATTTACATAACGAGGCAAGATATATGGGGAAGTGATGGTGAACAATTCCTCTACATAGTTTGTCTTTTAAGGCTGATTTTCACATGGATATAATATGATTGTAAAATAATCCTCCTCAGCTTTTTAGTTCTGCTGTGGCATGATGTGAGACACCAGGGCACTAACCATAATATATAACAAACCCAATTATGTGAGGTCAAACTCTGCACACCAAGTTTTTAGCCAGCTAGAAACATTTACATAGGAATAAAAACTGTGATACACACACCACTTTAGAGTTTAAACTGAGATAGAGCCTATGGTATAGTGAAACAGAACTGGGCGAATAAAAACAAAGGCATTTACCAGCATTCACTGAATAAAACGTCCACTTTGATCCATATTTTTTACCTGTTTCTCACATACATACAAACAAGCAGTCATTTCTTACTTCTTATTGTGAAGTTCACGGTAGTATTAATTGCTGTTATTTGGTCCAACAAGAATAAAACAACTCAAACTCAAAAAAATGTGCAAATATGACCTAGATTTTTAAAGGTGTGAAAAGTATTTAGGTGCTTGCCCATTGAAGAACTTGTCTTTAATAACATTAAAGAGCTATCTGCATCTTTCATTTCCTAAATACTGTTTTAAAAATTGACTTCTATTTTTAAGACTGAGAATAGGCATCTTGAAATCGCTTTTATTCCTCTTGTTTTATAGAAAAGGTGAGTTATTCTGTGAGAGAGCAAATTTTAGGATACAATAACTCCAAACTCCACAAATAATTTCTGGCCAATAGTCTGGGATGTACTCCATGTAAGTAGGTTATGGTCAACTTAGAGGCTCAACTGACTTACATAGAAACTTTCTCAGAATATTTTAGAACTGTTTCAAGGGAGAGAAAAAGACATTTTTGGACTATTTTCTAGGAGTACTTCTCCCAGTTCTGCAAGACAGTAATTAGGGTTCCTAAAATCTTTATTTCTTTTTTTTTTACACAAACCATGCTTTTCCCTCTCCAAGGTTGTCTTCTGTGTTTTGCAAAACTAAAACATGTAAATACCTACTTCAGAAACTGGAACAGCAAATTAAAATGATATTCAAAAGGAGCTGAATTCATCTAAAACTAAAGTACATTGTCAACCACCTCCACTTGCTCCAGGCACTGATGCCATGATTAGCTATGCAAGAAGCTACCTGCTGTTTTAGAATTATATGAAGTCACCTCAGGGTATCTGCAAGCTTCTCACGCACAAGATACAGACAGTTTTTTTACTTGGCTTGAAACACAGTTGTTGCTACATCCAAGTACTATATCATAGATTGTTATTTCACAAGCTGTCATTAAGGTAGCTTGCCTTTCTCTCACCAAACAATTAGTCTGCAAACAGTAATGGTTTGTTCCAAATACCCTCAAAGAGCACAAGACCTCTAGCATTTTTCAGGTAACAGCTTCTCATCTAAAATATTAACATGCACTGTTCTTTAATAATAGAGAATTAGAAAAAATGTATTATAGTCTATCTTTACAAAGCAACTTAAAAAGGGGAGCGGTAGCAGGAAAGGCAAGACACGATATGAAGATGACTGGTAACAAAGCTACCTGGGATCTGAACAACAATATGCATATAAGTCTCTGTGTTCAGAGTGTTTTTATGTGAAGAGCCTGATTTTATTTTGAGAACTTATTTGGTTTTTTGATTAAAAATAATTAGTTGTTTATTGTGAGTTACCATGTACTTGAGAAAGAAATGTGGGTAGTACTGTGGATCGGATATAAGAATACATATAGAGAAGGCATCCCAGAATAAGCAGCATAAATGTTAATTCTGCTTAAGGTCAGTGAAAGGACTTCAGTGATCAGGTGCTTTATTTACATTTGATGCTCACCTTCTCCCCCTGCTCTTTCTCAAGTATCACCAACTCTCACATCGAAAGTAAAGGATGAGTGGTTCCAATCAGATTAGGTGTTTGTATGCATCCTTATGCAAATATGTCAATAAATCTCAGCATGGACAATCAGCAGTTTGCTCTTCCATGCTTAGGTTTCTCCTAGGCTTCTGTCAACAAACTCTACTGCATTTTGCAGTACTTCCCTGATATGAACAACAGTTTCTTCAAAAACATGCCCCAGCATTTGTGCATTTCATTACTCAGGATTTAGTTAGGATCAACTGACTTAGTTTCACTTGCAGTCTAACCAGATCTACATTGTCATAAAAAATCAAGCCTAAAGATCAGTCTCCTCTCTGATCTCAAGGTCTGTGCTAACTTACTCCCTCATGAATTGCATCCATACAACCTTCCTCATCCTGATCCTTCTACGTTTGTAGATGGCACCCATGATATTTACATGTGATTGCACGTCAATCCTGCTTGACATAGAGCTGCCCAAAGCTGCCTGAGGACAGTTTGACCAGAGAAGATGCTGTTAGTGCTGGTCTTGAGTGATCTGCACCTTTTAAAATGAAACCATTTATATTTCAGTCTGTAAATACAGGCTGAAGAATCTAAATCTAATACTTAGGTTGAAAACATTGTTCTCAATGAGAAGACTCCTCTAGCAAAAGGTGAAGAAGAATGTTATCATTGGAGAGTCATGGAGATGATGTGAGCAGTTACCTAAATTCATCTCCTGGTACAACTCTGCTCCCCTTAAGCAAGCACATCTGTGAAGATTGTCTTCATCTTACCTAGCACCTAGGATGCATGTTTTAACTTAACTGGCATCAATCCAAAATCTGGCCTGTGAGCAATAGGAAGAGGTATTTTTGTGACTGAGCTAGGACAAATTGTTCAGCCTGACCATGGCTGTAATTTGGGAAATTCATGTACAAGAGTGAGTAAAAAACTCCAAATAGCTGAGATGTTATGTACAGAGTGCAGGCGCATGGACACATGTAAATGTTAGTGCATATTCCTGTGTTGAAGACCTTATACTGTAATCACAGACAAGACATAACACCAGAAAACCACAAAAAGAGGAAGTAGAGGGAAGGAGGAAGAATGGAAAATAGTCACCCTAATGCTAACGTATTTACTGCTTCAGCTGAGATTTCACACTATATGTTATTCAAATACATACTCATTAGTGACTTCAAAGCACACGGAAGTCAACATAAAGGTTCTTATTTGTCTGCCATAGATGTTGAAGTAGGTCTTTGAAAACACATAGCTACCTTTTTGGTATTACATGATGTTAACTAAGGCAAAGTGTCAGTCTCCGAAGCAATGAACAGCTTTTCTGTTTCTTCCATATTTTACTGTCATCTTGTCGTACATGAATTGCTTCAGAATAATAAACAGATCATGGCAGGTTTGATTAATATCAGTTTTTATTACAGCAGTTGCAACCATTAATTATCTAGCTGACTAATGATGAGATATAATGTAGTTCTTATCTAATAGCTGAGGGTATCAAGTTCATTAAAGTTCAGCAAATATAAAGTTGAAAATAGGATGCGCAGCTTTTCTAGAAGTCTCATAAGAGCAAATTTTCCAACATGCACGTTCACATGAGTTTTTTTTTTCCTTGTCATGGCATAAACCTTAAAATGCATTAAGTAAGAAAAGCTAATGAAAATTAGTTGGAAAAGTATTTCAAGTTGCTCCCATCTTAAAATTATTTGTTGTTCCCGAAAAAATATTTAGTAGCTTCCTTAGTGGGTGTTTTCTGTTATGATTTAAAATTATATCTCATAAATCCCTAGGAGAATTATCCTAAAAATACAGGGTGAAACACGGGCCTATTGAAGTCAATGCCAAAACTCCCATTGACTGCAGCAGAGCCAGGATTCCACCCACAGTAAGATTCAAAACAAGAAATTACAGAATGTCCTTTTTTTTGTAAATGTTTAATACTATTGTTCTATGCCTAGTTCTTCAGTACTTTTAGTCTTCATTTTACCTTCTCCCTAAATCAGCTTTAAAATCTTAACTCAGTTTATAAGTGACCTGTGTGTGCTTAGGCATGCTTTTACTGAGTTTTAGTGAGAGCAAACATGGGAAGCTAGGAATATAGTATGTGAACTTATTTCTTGCCTTTGTGTATCCGAATATTTTGCTGTTGCAATTTGCATATATATTAAAATATGTGATTAAGGGAACTGAAGAGATATACTTGTAAATGACTTCACCGATAACTGTTTGCCTTAGAGAAAAATCACAATTTCTGTAACACAAAATAAGTCTTTCATAAATGCACTACAACTTGAATTTTAAGTGTTTGGCATCTAAATGACATTTTAAGAACTTAATGCTAATATCCAGGAAACAATAAAGTTGTTAATTTTAATATCCAGAAATCTTGTTTGGGAAGATCATGCAGCTGCTAAATATGCAATGTATCCAAATCAAGGCTAAAAACCAAGGAAATGAAATATCAAGCTACATAAAAGCATGCAGATTCAACTTCTCCATTCACAGGATTACTTATTACTATCAGAGCTGCCAGATACTATGATCTTAATGGTGAGTCTTTAAGAATAATAAGTTCTCATCTCCTATTTTGTCTTTCCACTCACCTTTTAAAAACAGTAATTGAACCTGATTTTGTCCTCAGATTGGGATGGGGCACATCTTTGCTGTGAGATATGTCACTTGTGCTGAGATACAGTAGTCTAGAAAACAAAAAAACAGGCCAGAAGCTGGAAAAAATCTCACCTGAACATAGAGTCAAAATGGGAATAGAGCAGTTCAGTTGTTTTGACAGATTCTGTGATTTTCTCCAAAGATTCAAGGATCTGGTCTCCATTAGAGAAATTTTAAGGTTGTCATACAATCCAGTCCCATCTGCAAAAGTTTTAGTAAGATTAAAAATATGTAATGAAAATGTATAATTAATATGATGTTTTCATTCTAGTTGTTTGCATTCACTTGCCAGATGAAAATGATAATAAGATGATATGGTCTCTCAAGCAAGAACCTAACTGTCTCTAGCTTCAGGGTGCAAGATGACTTGCTCTCACAAAAGGAGATATTAATAGCACTCATTAGCACTTTCTACTGGTTTATAACAACTCAGAAAGGCCAGAGTCTATTTTACTGAGGTCTAGGCAATATTTATTCAGCACATTCAGTACATGTGTTGGTGAGCCCCAGTTATTCAGGCCCAAAAAGGAACCTCTTTTACCCAACAGCTGGCACTGTCTTTAGTGAGAGACTAGTGAAAGAGCTTGTCAGCATATCCAGTGGGAAGCTTATCAGAGTGAAAATTACTTGATTACACCTAGCAGTGAGCAGCCTGTTGCCAGTATAAATTTTGTAAGCCAGAAAGGCAGGACAACTGCTCTTAGATTTAGTTGACATCAGATTTTTTGATTAACTTAAGATGTATATGTGCTGGATTCTTTAATTCTAACCAGTAAAGAATGTGGTGGTTATCCAGATCTTCGTGCTGTCTCACCCACATATATTCCATACTGTCTTTCTCTGGTCAATTATGAGGATCACCATATGATCTGTAACAGTAAGAAAGAGGCACATATGCATTCCTTGTAGCAACCTCATCCAACTAGAAATAACTTGCTCTTATGACCTTTCAGAATCAAGCCTGGTGATTTTTAGAAGGTGGAGCAGGCACCTGATTAGCTCTGGCATTTCCTCCAGGTAGACTTGTAATCACAACTTCCTTGTTCAAGACTGACAGTGTTGTTTCTAAGCTATAAACTTCTGAAAGGCTTGACAAGTATTTACCTCAAGGATTACCTCTTTCCCTGCAGTAAGCTGCTGCAACTGAGAAAAGGCAGCTGAAACAATATTCCCAGAAGGCAAGAAGACAGTGTCATAGCAGGAAGATGAAGTGAGTTTGCTTGGATATTTGGAGGACAACAGTTATTACTCTAATATGTATTGGATTACATTTTCAAGGATCTGTAGAGGATACCTAAATTCTGTTTACTATGAAATGATGCATTTATCATACCATTATTAGACTTATTATCTCAATTGTGTTGCAGAATGAGGAACGCAAAATATAGACAGGAAAATGTTGTGGATCCCATTAACTTCTCAGAAGAATATCACAGAACCACTGATTGGATTCACATGGTGCATCCTATTGTTGTTGCTCTTTCACAGAATCACAGAATCACAGAATCTACAAGGTTGGAAGGGACCTCTACAGATCATCTAGTCCAACCTTCCTGCGCAAGCAGGCACACCTAGAGCAGGTGGCACAGGGCGGCATCCAGGCGGGTTTTGAAGACCTCCAGAGAAGGAGACTCC
>JAUBOD010000826.1:2021097-2031975 GCA_032353885.1 Nothura maculosa | reverse complement strand
TCGGGCACCTCCCCTGCTCTCCAGGACCTCTCAAAGATGATGGAGAGAGGCTGAGCAATAACCTCGGCCAATTCCCTTAGTACTCTTGGGTGCATCCCATCTGGGCCCATAGAATTTTGAGTGGCCTAAGTGATCCCCAACCCAATCCTTCTCAATCCGCGGAAGGTCTTCCTCTAACCCATTTATATCTCTTCCACTTGAACCCTGCAGTTCATGGGGAGTGGCCTTAGCAGCAAAGATAGAGGCAAAGAAGGCATTTAGTAACTCTGCCTTCTCAGCATCTTCCATCACCAAGGCCCCTTCCCCATTCCGCAGCCCACTAACATTTTCCCTCGTCTTCCTCTAGCTGCTGACATACTTGTAGAAACCCTTCTTGTTGTCCCTGACATGCCTCGCCAACTCAGGCTTTGGCCTTCCTCATTTCACATCTGCATTCTCTGCATCCTCTGGTGTGATGATAGTCATATCCTCATTCTTCCTATATTCTTCCAACATGACCTGTCCCTTCTTCCAAAAGCTCTTTTTTTCTCGTTAATTTTGTCCAGGAGCTCCTTGCCCATCCATACAGGTCTACTACCTCGCTTACTTGACTTCTTTTTTGTGGGAAAACACCGATGCTGATCTTGGAGGAAGTGGTGCTTGAATATTAGCCAACTCTCCTGGACTCTGTTTCCTTCTAGGACCCTGACCCAAAGGATTGCTCTAAGGAGCTCCCTGAAGAGGTCAAAGTTGGCTCTCTTAAAGTCCAGGGTAGCTATCCTACTTCTCATCCAGCTTCCTGCATGCAGGATCGTGAATTCCAACATCTCATGGTCACTGCAGCCCAAGCTGCCCCCAATCGTCACATTACCCACTAGACCATCTCTGTTAGTATCAGGTCCAGCAGCACCTCTCCCCTTGTTGGCTTATCAACCACCTGTATCAAGAAATTATATCTGCAATGTTCTGCAGGAACTTCCTGGACTGTCTGTTCCTATCTATGTGATTTTCCCAGCAGATATCACGGTGGTTGAAGTCCTCCAGGAGGACCAGGGACTGTGATTGGGAGGCTTCCTGGAGCTGCCCATAGAAGGCTTCGTCCAATTCCTCGTCCTGGTCAGGAGGCCTGTAGTAAACTCCCACCACCGTGTCGCCCTTGTTGGTTTGCCCCTTTATCCTCATCCACAGGCTCTCTACTAGTGTTCCATCCTCTCATATGCTGAGCTCCATGCATTCCAGTTGCTCTGTCAGATAAAGAGCAACTCTGCCCTGTCCCTCCTGAAAAGCCTGTAGCCCTCCATGGCCACATTCCAATCATGAGAGCTGTCCCACCATGTCTCAGTAATTGCAATGAGATCATGGCCATGTAACTGTATCTGCATCTCCAATTCCTCTTGTTTATTCCCCATGCTGCGTGCACTTAGGTAGAGGCATTTGAATGGGGCTCCCAATGCGCCTCACTTCCTTGTCAGGATAGCTGCAGCCTAACTGTGTGAGCTTTCAGAAGTTCTCATATTTTGCCTTTTGGCCTCTTTAGTGGATGTGGATTCTAGATTGCTGTGGATGGTGTGATAGGCCATCAGCCACCATCTCATCTGCCACCCCACAGATATTCCCCTCCCCCCTCGAATCTAGTTTAAAGCCCTCTCGGTGAGCCCAGCTAGCTCCTGACCCAGTGCCCTCTTCCTCCTTTCAGAAAGAAGGACCCGTTAGGTGCCATCATGCCTGGTGCCCCATAAGGCTTCCTGTTACCAAAGAAGCCAAAGTTATGGTGATGACACCAGCCACGGAGTCACATGTTAATGGACTGTACTCCATGATTTCTTTCTGTATTGCCGGCAGCGCTGGGAAGAATCAAACAGAAGATGACCTGCTCACCTGTGTCCCTCATCAGCCGCCCCAACTCCTTAAAGTTTCTTTTGATTGCCCTGAGGCTATGCATCGCTGCTTCCTCCTTATTTGTTAGTCAGAGCATGTGACCCTTCTTCATGCAGGCAAAGACTGCATTGCTTGCAAGATGGGACTGATTTAATAGAAGTCTACTGCCAGCCCATTGATATTTTTGAGAGCCTTTTGCACATAAAGCAGCTGGATAGCCAAAGTACAGGTTTGATTCTGTCCAGAGGAAAGTGTAATCAAGACTTTTCTCAGCCCTTCCTTTTCCCCTTAACTCTTTTTCATCTCAGGACATCTGAGCATTAAAAAAAAAAAGTCATACTAACCAGTAGCCAAAATGGCAGAGATAATAACATGTATCCAATGCAACCATTTAAAACTTCTCTAGAAGTCAATTTGTCTCTTACTCCTCTGATTGGTATAGACTAGATCCTTTCCCTGGAACCCCATGGTAATTGTGATTCTATGCAGCTTGGAGAGAATGTCACAGATATTTAAAGCATCCGTGTATTCACTGGTCTGTATGTCGTACTGGTCCTGTCCTGCTGAGGTAGCATGTTCTCTTGTATTACTACATAATTGCCTCTGAGGTAGCCTGTGAAACAGTCTGTAATGGATTAACTGAAATGAGTATGCCTTCCTAGCAGAACTATGATATCCCCTCTTGGTATAGCTAATGAACTTGTCAAGAGAAATGTGGTATAATAAAGGAATGGTAAAGATATACCAGGTAAAACTCTGAAGGCTGGATAGTATCTCTTATTGGGACTGTTGCATGAGATTATAAAGGTTAGCTTTCCAGTAAGGCTCATTTTAGTCCAAGGAGGCTCCTTATTCCTCCAGGAGTGGTTAACACTAAGTTTCTTCTCTCCTTTTTTCAATAAAAGGAGTCTAAGATTGTCCTCCTCATCCTGAAGTCCATCTTTGCAAGTACAAACCAGACTGCAATTTAGGTCTGAACTTAGCAAACAATTTACTATGGCATAAGGGCCATAGTCTCACCAGTGAGGACAGAAAAAACTATAGGCCTTCCTTCATTCCCACCACCTATCTGGGATGCTGCCCATTAGCAAGGGATGTGGAACAATGTATAGTGAGGAAGGGAGCTCTAGGGGACTCATGGGGCATGTCACTTGGGTGACTAAAGCTCAGGTAAACACACTAGAGCTGCCCATTAGCTCAGGCAAAACTATTACTGTAGCTGTGGCAACAGAGAACTCAGGGCAAGGCTGATCAAAAGGCTGACAAAATACTTGGATAGTTAGCTCACTCTATGCTGTAAGAGCATGGCTGCTATCAGTACCTGGGAGAAGGAGGCACAGATGGGAACAGATGGGCATACATCTGCATGAGCTGAAGTCACCGCATGCAGTAGCACAAGGCAACATCTTCCCAGTCAGAGATGAGTGGTGAAGTACAGAAGCTCAGTTACCATGAGATGTTATTTTTATCTTACGTGCTGTAAAGGTCCACTGTGGTCAGCAGAAAAGTGCCCAAGAGATAGCAGTATTCTGCATCTGCTTGCATCTGTGTCCTATCTAACAAACCTATCTTTGTCCTTTCTAACAAATTAGTAGGGACTTTGCCCCAATAGACTTTAGGCTCTGTGGAAGGTCAGTAAAAGTAAGCACACTTCTCAGGCCTTGCTTTCATTGCCAGCACTATCCACAGGGGGCCTGAAACCCCCTTACATCATCTTGCATGCTCTTTGCCTTCAGAGGAATGCTCCTGCATCCAAGGAAAGCTCAGCTGTGTAGACCACAATCAGACTGATTATGTTTCACAACACAGAGTTCAAGTTGGAGGGGAAACAAAGCAAAGCACATGTGCTCATCTCCTACCCACTACCTCTCATAACAATGGTATTTCAGAAACAGAAAAAGAGTGATAATGTCAACATTTTCAAGAGGTGGTAAGCGTAGTTGAACCTGAAACCTCTGTTCTGGTATCCACAGTGAAAAATCAGTTTGTAAGTTGGTGAGACATCAAAGTCCCTGTTCAGAGATCAGCATCAAAACTGTGAAGGGAGCTGAGGCTACTGTTAAGTCAGGACCGTGGATAAAAAAAATAGATAAAAACTTCCATTTTTTTATCCAAGTTCAAGCTCCTCAAAGACATTCAGATACCAAATATCCATCGACTTATCTTGGAGGTGTTAGGCTTCAAAGCTAAGTATTTTGAAGCCAAGTGCACTGGTTTCTCTAAAATCAACATTAACCTTCCATTCATTTCCATCTTATTAGTTACATGAAAGTGATGACGGAATTCAAGGCAGAGTGTTTTACAATGACAAGTGATAATAACAACATTGTGATTGCTTTGAATTTCTGACCAAAATCCAGTAAGAACATCTAGGATCAAATCCTACTTGCTTAACAAGAGTCTAGTCATACCTTTCTGACTGCTGATCCTGTCCATACGTAGAAAAAAACAAACCTAAATATAGGATAAACTAAACAAGTCAAATTAAATTAGAATTACATTTAAAGAAATACATTGATATAAAAATAGATATTGGAACTGGAGGGTAAAAAAATACATTCAACTATATCTGCTTTCTTAAACGATTTCTATTAGAATGTGATTTTATCTACTTTTTTATTCTGCATTTTTGTGAAATAAAATTGAACTTATACAGCAAGGAATTTTTTAAAAAGCTGGAAAAAAACCACAAAACATTTGGATCATATACAATAATTAACAATAAGGGCAAGTGATAACCCCCACTGTTTTAATTAGAATAAAAAGTTGACCACATTTAACATTAAAATTAATAAACAATTTGGTTTTTAAGGTTACTACAAAGTGACTGGAGATATTTGTTTTTAAAAGGAAGTAGAATGCTAAAATGTACCTCAGAACTTTTCTTGTTATGATGATCTTGTCAGTTCATATACACTTGTCATGTGGGTTGATATAGTATTACATGTAATGGAGAATGAGAAATTTGCTGAAATCTGTGCTTGAGCTAGGGGGGAATACCAGTTTTCGAGAAGCATTGCTAAACATGAATACAAGTGACTGCAATCCTATTCAAAACAGAGGAGCAGTTATTAAATTAAAAAAAAAAGAAAAGAAAAAAAGAAAAGAAAAATGTTCCTTAACCAAAACTATAGTCTTTAAATGAAAGCTCACCCAAACATTTTTGCTTGCCAATAAGTGGCCCATGAATATTTTCGGCATTAAGTAGTTTAAAATGACAGTGCTCTGTTTCATCATGATTTTTTGATACTTAATGCCAGACACCATAAAGATTGAATGACGGAGCCATATAACCGTTTTAATTCCAAGGGTAACCTGCAGAGAGGCATGAGTGTGCGAGCAAGAGCATTCCAACTGTGTCTAGAGTATCTAGATTGCCAGACTTCAAATCCCCAGTAAACAGCTTATTGCAAATCTAAAAATAACCGGACATGTGCAGGACCTGATGCAGCAGCTTTCAGAAGGAAGATTCCCGAGCAGGGGGACAAACAGAAGGCATTAGGAGTTAATGAGATGTTATAACTGATTTTCACTTCAGTTTTTGCTCAGCTCTGTCTACCTCTTTATCACCCTATAAATACTAGTCTGAATTAGGACATCACTCAGACACTTAGAAGACTGGAACATTAATTTTTCAGTCTATTGCCAGCCACACTGTCTAATTAAATTTTCATTGCCTTTTTTCCCCAGCTAAATATTAGCAAAAGTGCCATTATAAAGGTCTGCACATCTGGGCCTAATTCTCTAACAGAAGAACTTTCAGAACTCCAGGATATGGCCTTTCGCATTTCAGTCTTGTGGATTCTTCTCCCAGCATCCTGATTTTTTAGACAAGTTCTCTCAGGATTTATGAGAGGCATTTATGATGTTGCAAAACTCTGGATAACATAAAAGTTCTCCAGTAAAAAAAAGTGCCACATGTCTTCTTAAATATTCCCTTGTTACAGTTGGACTAAATGTGTGTCACATGTGGCTTCTATTGGACATGCACAAGGGAGAAATAAAATCAGTATTCTTCAGTAATGATCTGGCACTGAGAGGTAAAAGCAAACTGTGAGAGAAGGAAGACTCGTTGAAATGTAAATGTTATATAAAAAAATACACCTTGGGATTTTTCAGTGAATGCTACAAACTCTGGGAGAAAAATCTTTTTAAACAAGATTTTTCTAAAGATTTCATCATCAGTTAAATGAAATCTGTTTTCAGCTGTTCTTTGTGTCTTAAATTCCTCCTGCATGAGCTTTAGTAGTCAGTATCACATGCTCTTTTTTCTTTTTCCTGGCTAGATGAGAAATCCAAAACAACAAAAGTTGTACTTTGTAATCCTTTGCACTAATATGGATTAAAGACACTCAATATTCACTAACTATTTCCCAGTCAGACAGCTCAGCCCTCTTGCTCTCTGTATACAAACACACACTCGCCAGGCTGCCGTTATTCAAAGTAAAGGGTGTTATTTGCAAGTACAATTACAAACCACGATTATCTCTGGTGGAGAGCATGACTAGCAGTATCTGCAAAAGGTGTAGACCTTTAAACGCACGTCTATAATTTGTCTGAGGCCTTTTCACAAAATGCCTTTCCATAGCACTGCACTTGCTCAGCACAATCTCAGTATGAGTACGTCTTTCCACTCAGTGCTGCAACATAGTATGATAATTAACATAACATGATAAGAAGTGGGATAGCAAAATACTCAATCATTGGACTGGTAGGCAAGGGTAAACAATTGCAGCTCTGTGGAACTTGCGTATATGCGTGACATCAAATAAGTGCATTTGAAATATTATTTACGTTTAGAGCTCACGATGTTCTTTTCTGGCTATCATTTTGTTGGAAGTACATTGTAAACATGTTATATAAAATGTTTTGAAGTCTTAAAATAAAATGCTCTGGCAGTTGCTACGTGTGCCAGAGGATTTATATTGCAAATACACATACGTGCTGAAATAGTCATATTTCAGCATCTTATAGCACCTTGCACATGTAGTTCATTCTCTCCAAAGAATTTCATTGCATGGATGTTTTGGGTACTGCTCTATTTATATTCATCCTGCAGCAAAGTATATTCAGAAACTAATTCCATGACTTCAATATCTATTTCGAAAGAACTTTGTTCTGGTACATTTATGTATTTTATACATATCTAATCTAGCATAGTTGTGTGTAGTTACCAGGCTGGTGTGTATACCAGAGACATTATGCATAATATAACTGGAATATGTCATTCAATTCACTCAGCACAGAGCCAGAGAAGCCTTACTATTACTGTAAGATACAGATGCTCTCAAAGGATCATCTGTCAGCATATCTCATACTGAAGCTTAGTATACAGTTTACAGTCACACAAAGGTGAATAACTAGCATAAAACTTTACATGGAATTCTGACATGCAAAATCTCAAATCAAAGCAAAAATTTTTATCATTTATTATTATTTTACTTCTGTGGAGGGGGAAGGAAAAACAGCTTTTTTTCTTCTGCTTGGCATTGAAAAGTAATAGACGTGCTTCAGACAACAGAGCTTACCTTTTCATAGTGCCTTATTTCTACATGGGAATTCATTTTTGAACATTTACACCTGTGAATATGTTTTATATTTTAAATTTATTTAATTGTGAGGACAATGGACTCATTTCTGTACCTTTTGATATCTTAATTTCCTCTTTGTTAGTCAAAAATATTTCTTTTTTTTCTGTATTGAATTGAAATGTGGTCCGAAGCATTCAATTAGTGGGACTACATAGGGTGGGTCAAACCCAAAGATTCAGATCTGGGCTCATTTGACATGTGCAGGAACTTTAATGGATTCCAAAACCAAACTGAAATCCAAAGCCAAACTTCAAATCAGGTGGAGATCAAAACCCATCAAAACAATCCATAATTCCAAATTTTAAGTTAGCTTTCCCATGATATCTATACTTGAAACTTCACCATAAGTTTGTGAATAATCTATTTTTATCAAATATACTTGAGAACAAAAATTTTTTCCACACATCTCCCCTTTGTTGAGGGAAAGGGCAGAAGAGAAGCATACTATGAAGCTCATGTGCAGGAAACCACTAGGATGCAATTAAAGGAGATTATCATAAAGTAAATACCAGGAAGTTGTGAAATACAGTGCACGACTGTACTATTAATTAGCAATACTGCTTTCTCCAGCAGTGAAACAAATAATGAGCAAATGGAATGTCTCCTCCATTTTCCTCCCCTTATACATCTCTGCCTTCTAGCAACTCACAGCCTGACATTCAAACCACACTATGTCTAGAATTACATAGAGCCCATTCTGAACATATATTCCATGCACTGACAGACACAAGTGACACCGCAGTCATAACATCCAGAGAGGCAGGAGGAGGAGGCAAACAGTTAACTAATGACTCTGATGGAAGTTTTAAAATTCATAAGTATATATGCTTTGCCTAGTAGGCTTGGTATTTTAGCAGGGGTTTCAGTACTGTCAAAGACCCAGTGCCAGCTTGCCATTTAGATCCAGCTCATCCCGAGCAAGGCACCACATACTCTCGAGGATTTCTGCCAGGAAGTGCGTTGCAGAGCAGACTTGGTCTCAGGTCTTGGAAAGGTTTTGGCTCGAGCCCTAACCACTAGAAAATCCTTCCTTTCACTGCTCTTTATCATTCAAATGCCGGAGAATGGTCTTGTGGTTTAGCCCCAGCCGGCATCAGAACCAGTGCAGCCAAGCACCCCGGGCGCAGGCAGGTGCGAAGCAAATCCTAATCGGTTGGAGCTGGCACACCCACCTTAAATCAAAGGTACGCTTGCTTCCTGGCTCCTGTTCCTGGCTTGGACCCTGCACAAATCACCTGAGCAGCTGGTACTTCGGTTTCCTCATCTGTAATTTTGGAATAACAAAACTGGCCAGTATCCCAAGATAACTGCTAGATTCCATCACTTCAGGCTTGGAAAGGACAGCAAGAGAAGGTTGAGAAGCTGGATGAAAATACAAAGTACAGTTTAGCATTAACATTATTTCAGGAGGACTTGGATGTATAAATACCTGTTCAAAAGTTGAGCTTTATTGGTTCATTATATATCGGTGCACTAATCGCAGATTACTGTGCCATTAGTGCTAAATAATATTCTTTCAGTCAACTGGAAAATCCTGCATGAGTGTCTTTCTTTAACACAGCTTGGGTCATTTTCTCCATCATGTAAATTAGTAGTCCTCCATTACAATGAAAACCACAGTGGGAGGAATCATAATGCTGAACTTGTGTAAGGTAAGGCTTTAACCACCATAAGCGTTAAGCATAAGGTTTTCTAACCTGATGGATAATCCATGATTTTGAGGCAGTGACGTATATGGTTGGGCCTCTCCTTCTGTGCATGTCAGAGCTGCCTGCGTGGCGTTCCTGGAGGCAGGATGGGCTATGGGAAGGCAAGTGCACCATGGTTATCTGGTAAGGCTGCAGCCTGGCTCACTGGCCCTGGCAGCTCCCTGGCATTCTGGTGCAACTCCTGCTGCTGCATCACTGGTGGCATCAGCCCAGCTTCAAATGGTTATTTTTATTTAGCCAGCCAGCCAGTATATTCCTGAGAAACTCAACTGGAAGAGAAAAAAAGAAAAAAAAAGAAGGAAATGTTAGTAGCATGTCAGTGAGCCAGTTCCTCTGAAAAGGCATTTCTTTCTCTTGCCAAAAGTCAAAGTCTACTATGTACAAAGGAGGCATTATAGCGTCCCATAAAAAGGTCACAAGAATCTTTTGTAATGGAAAGAGTGGTATACAGCCTAAATATAGGCTCTTTCCCAGGATTCCTATAGTGTGTAGATTAAATTCTGTTTATTAGTAATGTGTGGCCACTGCTGTGCATTGCTGTGCCGAACCCACAGAAAATCAATCTATCTGCTCTGTGCACAGCTATCTAACTGGAAGGACATGTCATTATATCTGTTTTAAAGCAGAGGAATTTATTTCATCGGCAGAATATTCCAAGATGAGTCATTGACCTCTCAGCCTTTTATGGAAAGTGTATGTGCCTTTTGTTTGTCTCCTTCATCAGAAATGTAACCTGTATTTGTGCAGAAGGAAATAATTGTATGTGAGTTTTTAAAATGTATCACTTAAAAAAATCCATATTGTAAGGAGTTCCTGGACAACATATGACAGCATGTAAAAAATCCTGAGTATACGATTACATCATAAGCCATTATTGTGTCAAAATATGTAAAGATTAGCACTTAATGGCCCCTGGATCAATAACGAACATTTGAAATGTCCCTGAATACATATTGGCAAGACACAGTTCTGAAGGCTTAACAGGGCTCTTACCCAAAGGTGATGGAAGCTGATTAATTACAATTAACTATAATCCTGTTTAGAAAGCAGCAGTCATTCAATAATATATCATGTGCTGCCATGAGAAATGAGAGTGGGGATTTCTCTCCGATCTATCTATCGCTGTAATGTTCCTGAAAGCTTCTCAAATCCCAATCTTATGTGGTTGCCACTGAGAAAACCTCATGCTAGAAAAGCACCCTCAAGCCAACTTATTCACTTAGCTAGTCAGTGGTTTAAAAAAAAATGAGGAAAATGATGGAATTTCCAAACCTTATCTTGGCCTCACTTAATCTAAAAAACCTGCTTGGCCTTTCAAGCACTATTGAAAACCTGGCAGGCCCCACAAAAAGAAAAGGAATACATATTAGCTGTGCCATTTGACATTCATTTCTAGGAAGCTCTGTCCTTTTGACATTACAGATCTTGAAATGGAGAATTATTGGCAATTTTTACATCAGAAAATTGAGACAGCATTTTCTATGGAATAGCTTTTCCTCTTTCTGGCTATACTTCAAACTACTCTGAAACAAAATAGATCCTTATTTCCCAGCACAATTTCTATTCCATTCTCAAATTGTTTGAGCTACACTCAATCTCACAGTGTAGGTGTTTATTAATTACGTTTACTTGAAGAAAAACAGCCTTTCTTTCTTTCTTTCTTTCTTTCTTTCTTCCTTTCTTTCTTTCTTTCTTTCTTTCTTTCTTTCTTTCTTTCTTTC
>JAUBOD010000826.1:1943745-2020997 GCA_032353885.1 Nothura maculosa | reverse complement strand
TCTTTCTTTCTTTCTTTCTTTCTTTCTTTCTTTCTTTCTTTCTTTCTTTCTTTCTTCTTTCTTTCTTTCTTTCTTTCCTTCTTTCTTTCTTTCTTTCTCTCTCGCTTTCTCTCTCTTTCTCTCTCTCTCTCTCTCTCTCTCTCGTTTTTTGTGACAAGGAAACAATCATTAATCTTTACCTTTTCTGCAAATATTGCTGCTTACACAAGATGGGATGGCAATCAGTTCTACAGGGAACATAACGTTCCTATGTTGTTCTCATTCATGCATATGTAATTTACTCCTTATATGCTTGTATTTTTATATACACAAACAACATACATATGCATGTGTGCACTTTATATTAGATTTGTGAGGGAATAGTGAAATACTGGAAAAAAAGAAAACATTTTCAAAGTTTGTATATATATATGTAAATACAACTTATGCTACAAAGACTGTAGAAAAGTCATATTAAAAAAATAAAAATGTGGCATAATCTAGGTGGCAGTTACGAAAGACAATGGTATGCTCATCTCACATTGCTGTTAGCATACCTTTGACTTTAACATAATCTGATTTACACCAGAAAAACAGAGGCATTTTTTAGAAGACGTGGTAGCTGGTGGCCATTATCTGGAAGGGCTGAGGCAGGGTTCTCACCTTATATTTGCCATCTAGAAATAAGTTGTTCTATCTGAACTTGCCACCTAGATTCTCTCTGGGGAAGTCAATGGGAAAATGGCAATTCATGTTTTTCTACACTAGTTGTCTAAGATAGGTAACATAAACTGCCCCTCTGTAGGCATCTCTTTCCTTCCATTGACTATAGAGGGAATAAAGAGAAATTGGTTTAGATTAGGTGTTAAATTTTTAGGTCATTAATGGTCAGTGAGATGAATACCACCTGCCTTCCACAGAAAAGGACACAAATCTTGCATCGTGAAGCTGGAGGAAGGAACAAAAGAAATGAGGAGATGGAGACTAGACTCAACCAAAGAGTATAAGAGGTTTCTGAAAAGGACCACTCTCTTTTAAATAAATAGGAAAATAGATTTGAATTCCTAATATCAACAGTAATTTTTAACCATTCACAGCTTCTGCTTTTGAAAACACAGACTGGCTCTTTGTAGAATGAGGTTTGACTTACTTTGGACTTTAATGCATCTAATGGAATATCCTATTGCAAGACTAAGTCACAGGCACTATAAATCTGTTCCCCAAAGGAGCTTCTGTAGGGGACACAGGTCTCCTGGAGAGCATAACATCTGTGTCATGTGGAGGGTGACCTCCAGAAAACACAGATTTCCCCTGCCATTGTCTGGGGACAGGACTTGGCCTTGCAGCCTGCACCTTATGTCAGGCCAGGAAGGAGGAACCTCTTTGTTTATCAGGAAGACTGAGAGAAAATTCATGGTGTACCAGGTTGAGAACTACTGTAATCATTGCACTGTACATGCTTTGCTCTATCCCTCTCCATTGAGTTAGTTCCTTCTCCAAAAGGTGTCAAAATGAGTAAGTCAACAAGATGACTCCATTATGAAGATTTAAATGAGGTGAGTAATCAGATCAGAAATAATTAGTGACATTTTCTCTGCCAAAACCAAACAAAAAGACAGCTGACAGAATGTCATGTAAGTTGAACTAATGGTCTGACTTCTTTCGGTGAGCAAGTGAGAGGACTCAGAAAAGGGAGGATGGTTTTGCTCACTGCTCTATCAGTGCCAGGGTAACGCTGTACTCTGCAGGGGTGCTCATAGCCCAGCAAAGCCCCCAGGAATTCCATTCCAAAACACACTATTCCATGCCAAAGCCTGGAAATGAGTATGTTTCAGGTGCAGAGCTTTGGCTGTTCCATAAAAGAAGCTCAATCACTACTTAAAATTATCCTTGGTCAAAGAGGACTGTGATACCAAATAATGTCAAAGAGGTTTTTCTTAATAAATGAGAATTTATAGTGTATTGATAGAGTTCCTGGTGCATTGGAGGTAACACTTCTAAATCTTTAGACTTCAAAGCAATTTACAAAATAAACCCTGTAAAACTATGCAAGAGTCGGCTGCAATTTGTACTAAACTATTGACTATCTTTACGCATAAAAAAAAGGGAAATTGTTTTTGAAATCTTAATCTCTGGTTTATATCAGTTTTCAGGTTCTGGAATGTGAACCAAAGACATTAAGTATTTATAAATCTGTATCCAAACTGGTGTGTGAAAGAATTCATGAAAAACAGCTGTTTTTCTAAAAAAAAAAAAAAAAAAACAAACCAAACTATATAGAAATACAAAAGCTTACTTTTTTATCTCTTTTAGAAATTCCTAGTCACATCAAAATATGTTGTCCCAGATAAAGTGCTGCTTGCCTGCTATTAGTCCAATCCTATGCTAAAGGAGTTTAAAATTTTGCCTCAGAAAACATGTACACTTCTGACATGCCGAACTGCAGGCAATCATTTTAATCGGTTTTCAATATTTATTCCAGGGGATAGAAATAAACTGATTGATTTAAGTGTATAATAATAAAGTGCATAGTAATAATAATAATAAACTATTTAGATAATAAATAAATAAATAAAAGTAACTAAAATATTTCTTAGAAAAAGTTTGCATTTGAACTACTCAAACTGTTTCGAATGACTGAAAAGAAACCTTTTCTTACTAGTAATTCGGGTCCTATTCCTTTCATTGGCTTAAGTCATAATTAGGATAGATTTTTTAAAATGGATGTTGAAATATTATGAACTGAAAATCCAATATTCAGAAAAATATTAACCTCTACCTTCCATACTCTCCTTGCAAGAACAAAAATGGAACATTGCACAATGTTTCAGGATGCTGCATATTAACCACAGAAGTGCTCAAGACACAGAAATCCATTTCAGAAAGAGTGGGATTTGCCAGAACAATCCATACACAAACTTGTTTTTAAGTTACATCCTGTTAAGACATTCCCAAATGCAATGTGTAAAATGAGTAAAGTTTTCTTTCTTTCTCTTCTTTTCTGCTTGTGTTTTGTCTACCTTACCCCAGAATTTCACAATGCCATTATTTGACAAATGAAAAAAAATGGTGTTTTCCAACAACATCTAAAGGACCTTTCTTTTGTCTGTCAGCATGAATTGTTTCCTTGCTCATTACAGTTTTATTCTTTTTGCTTCCTACCATAATTATCCTAGGACTTTATTTTCCTATGTATCTTTCTAAAAACTATGAAAGGATGAGTAATTGTGAGTACAACATCTCTTCTTTAAGGGTGAAGAAGAAAGTACCAGCGTCTATAGAAACCAAAACAGAATATGATACTACTGAGCACATCTGAGGATGTTTACTGGGTAAGGACTTCCATATTATTGGAGCAGATTGCAAGATGGACAACAAAAAAATCATCAAGAAGAAGCTGCTCTGCTCCATTGACACTAATGTACTTCTCTACATCCTGACCAAGACAGTCTGTGAGGCTTTGGTACATCCTTGAATAGGAAGAGTATCAGTGTGGGCTTTAAGATTGTAGCTTTCAGGATTTTTTTAAAAAAATCTGGTATCAGTTGAATGAATGTCACTGCAATATCTTCATTTTGAGAAGTGAGGAAAGGGAGAGAGAGAAAATATTATTAAGCAAGAAAAGATTTCAGGGTAATTAAAGGCTTTTTTTTAACCCTAATTCAAACCTAAATGGTTTTAAAAATTATACCACAAAGAAAAACTATGTTAGTATTATAAAATATAAAATATCTGTAAATTTTCTATAGAATTTCTGGACAGAAACAGTACTTGTTGATCACAGCTTTCAGTTTTACATAATCTCTGTGAAAAGCTTTGAAAATTAGGGAAATCTTATGGGATTTGTCTTGCTTTTCTTTTTTTTTTCTATAACCAAAACAGGAGATATTGATTTTATTTCCTCTGCTCCAAGATATACAACTTAGAGGAGGGGGTTGTTTTTTCAAGAATATTTTCCCTTCTTTATCCCCCAGATAAACTCTTTCTGAATCAAAACAATAGTCTTTCATTCCCGAAGTCAACTGAATATGCACTCTTCAAAACATAACATAAAAAATACCGAAGCTTCCCCTCAGTGAAAAATGTTCTTATAAACTCAGCTCAGATAGAAATATGTGAAAAGCATTGCGAGGAAGAATGCTGTGCCTTGGGTTTCAGACATTTTATCAAGTATCAGCATCACTTCGCAATATAGATGGGTGATGAAGGCAATGGCTATATGGAAAAGGTAATAAAGAGCCTATGCAACCCTTAAAGAAATGTACCAACTGCAAACATTTTTTTCCTGATAAAAAAAAAGGACTTCAGAAAACAACCTTTGGGTGTATCTATTGCATCATGTCGCATAAAACAAACTGCCCACAGGCCATTTGTTCTTATATTAAATACGAGGAACATATCTTCAATAACGCCATTACTTATGTGTGTAGAGGAGCTGCTACTAAATACAACCAGGAGTGTAAGAATCTAATCCTAAATATAGCAATTCACTTTCATATATAGGTCTTCTGCAGGAAGTTTCTTCTGATAGTCTGGATCTTCAAAGTTAGGTGAGCACCTCTTAAAAGGATCACTTCAAGCTGGGTTTTGCAGAAAATCTTGAAATGTGGCGAACAGCACCAATGCAAAGGTTAGTATCACTGTGTTTATCACAGGGATGCATGCAGATCGAGTACTAGGTCAGGCCCTAAAAGCAGTACAGCTCTGTTAGAACAGAATGGTTAAAAAGATTTATCTTTTGAGCCTTTGCATTGGTAGCTCATTCATTTAAACTAGTTAAGAATTTCAGACTTTCAATTTTTAATATTGGGTAGTAAGAACTCTGCTCAAAGATTGTGCATAATAACATTTATTGTTATAGCTATACCTCATTATTAAAAAAAAAAAGAGAAAGAAAGCCTTTTATGTCTATGTAATTTCCTTGTTTTCTGCTTGGGATTTTCATAAGCCCCCAAAAGTTTTTGGAACCCCTCTTGCCACATTACAGTTATAACAAAATCAACCTACACGTTGCATATGCTGTCCAAAGGCACTTCGTTCCTCTGTGTCAGGAAGGAGTGGGAAGAAGGGGAGTTAACCAGATTAATGTTTGTCTAGCTAGCAGAATGCTTGTCATCGTTGATCAGGACTCTAATTTATGTGACCACATGAGAGATAGAGACTCTCAGTCAGCAACTCTTTCCCTCACTACTGGAGGAAGACTTTGGCCAAAATTCAAACCTATTATTTATTTTTGAAAATACAAATATGAGTTCCAGTGGGATTTCCCTGATGAATAACAGTGTAGCCAGAGAGGGAGGTAAGACCAAATTAACATAGCTGGAAAGCCACATACGGACTTACCATAAGCAGCATACAGTCCAATGAAAACTCCTAAAGTAAGGCCCAAAAAAAAGATTATTTCATATTAATTTCAGATTAATATAATGGAACTTTGAACTTCTATCACATTTCATGAAATTAAGTGGAGGAGTGGGAGATTGTACTCAGGCTTCTATGTTTAAATTGGAGATGAGTTAAGAACAAGAACACGCCTCAGGAAGAACCCATGGAAAGATGAAATAAAATTTGACATCAGGCCTAAAGTCCTGAGAGATGACAGTACAGGGAGGAAGGATAATGGAATCACTAAGTGTATAAGAAAGAGAGAAAAGCAAGGCATCAGAAGAATCTTCCTAGGTGGAACTGATCTGATAGTTGGAGACCTCTTTTCACAGGAGAGAGAAGTGGAAAGTGGTAGCAAGCTTTGTGGAGCACCTGGGTGGAAATGCAATGAGAATTAACTGTTAGAGCAGTAGAAGGGTCCTGGAGATGCTGTGTCAGGAGATGCAATGCATTCAGAGGCAGTGGCATCTCACTTCATTTCAACAATCTGTAAAAATCTCTGGGGCAGTCACCCAGATTCTCTTTATAGCCAATAAATAGTTCCAGAGAGTGAGTCACCTGACCCAGTTTAGACATCTATCTTGAGACAGGATGAATCACAACCCTCAAAGTGTCTATTGATATCTATTGACTATAAAAGGAACCATATGACTTGCTTAGATGCAGACATCTATATTGCAGATGAATCCCATTCTTAGACATTTTAGAGTACACTGATAAATACCTAGGAAAAAAAAAACAAAACAAAACAAAACAAAACAAAACAAAAAAACTACTTCTTTTTGAGCTAGGTTCAAATACAGAATGGTCCTATGGAGGATGCAGAGGACAGAGCACATCCAAATATATTTGGAAATGGTGCTATTAGTGTGGTCTTAAGAGTAATCCTTTATTGAGTGGAGAAGGAGGGCCCACAGCATGGAATGTTGCTCTACAGAGAGCTCCTCTGTTAATGACAATAATTAGAACCGATTCAGAGGCTCTGCTTAAAAGGCCAAACTAAGATATGTGTTGAGTGGAGGAGAGAAGGA
Source organism: Nothura maculosa (assembly GCA_032353885.1). NCBI lineage: Eukaryota > Metazoa > Chordata > Aves > Tinamiformes > Tinamidae > Nothura > Nothura maculosa. Next base: position 2,014,602 of record JAUBOD010000826.1, on the reverse strand, counting down.
GCAAATAGCTGGGTCTTTGCTGTGGAATGTGGGATGCTGAATCTAATCAGAGACCGATATCAAAGTGTTAAAACTTTATTAAAAGCAGAATCTAAACAAATGCCTTTCGCCCCCCGCTCACCCTCCCAAATTCCTTAATGGAGAGCTTAAATGAAAATAAAAGTTCAAAATAAGTTCAGTCACTCTTAAAAAGCTCTCTAATATCTGGCTATTCCACAATGAGATTAATTTATTATGTATGAACCTGAATGTTTATGAAGGCAAAGTTTAGAAAGATCTTACTTGAAAATTTGCCACAAGTTGCTAGTATTCCATATATTTAAAAATAATAAATTATAATGGTGCTTACAGGATATTGAAAATAGCCTGTGTTTTAGATTTTTTAATGTTCTCAGCTCCATATTCACCTTTACAGAGTCCTCATACCACTGTGGATCAAATTTATGCTGTTGAATTCTGAGGGTGGAGGATTTCACTCATGACCTGGGTGCCAAAACTGCTGCATTTACCAGCACAAGGTGTTTGCCTCAGCTAAAGACTCGCTGTCTACAGTAAGATTTTTATCCTGTTTATGAAAGGTGAGGGATCGGTGTTGATTTCAACTGGTTTCATTAAAGGATTCTAACAGTCTTGCAGGATGCAGAGGTCCAGCTGAGTGTTCAGATGCTTTTGTACATTTCAATAATGAAATTACTAAAATTCCATTTTTACTTTTTTGATCAATCTCTTTTTAATATACATACTTCCTATTGATATTTAACTTTCCCACTTCAAAATTATACTAATGAAATATACGGTGTGTAGATAGATATATACTCATACACATGCACAAATATTACATATATACATATATAAGTAAATAAAAAACATATATATTTACTCAGAGTATATGCTTGTGTGCCTCCCCTCTTCTTTGTGGAGATGGCTGCATTTTCAGAAAGTGCTCAGCACACCATGGATTGCACTGAACTATAAAAATCATTTTACTGATTTATGCAAAATAAACAGAACCAATCGATTTGATAAAGGTGTTCATAATACAACTTAAAATACAAATATCAATGCCAAATGCTGCTATTTGGTGGATGTAGTACTCATAAAAAGTTATATTAATCTACAATACAATTAATTTACAACACTACTGATGGTAACTTTGTTTTACCTCATATCATACAGGTTTTTTTTTGAACAGGATTATGATTACATTACTAATATATCTTCTGTACAAACACAGCTGATGTACAATAGGTCAAATGAGCTATATGGTAAAAATCACCCTTTAAAACATCAAAACTCCATGGGGGCTAAAGAATGGAAAGATCTACATAAATCTTACTTGCATAATTCATGGAAAGGTTTAGTATCATCTCCATTAGTGCTAATCTAAAGAATACAAAGACAATTTTAAAACAACCGGTGAAACATTTAAATGTGCTCTGCATTTAGACTTAGTGAGGAGATTCCAGTGAATCTTAGAGTGCATTTCTTAGTTTAACATTTGTTTTGCTAATTCCTCTATGTCTCCATGGATTGTATTTACTGTTCTGTTGCTAATGCATTTTAAAGCTTTAAAGCTTTTAACCTTTAATCTCCACTTATTCAAGTGAGGTTAAGTGATCTTTTTCCTTACCTTGTGTCCGAAAACAGATCTTCAATCAAACATTCTTCTGAAAAGATCACACTCACACTTACCTATATCCTTATAAGCTTCCTTTTAAATGCGGAATCCTTTCTTAGTGGTAATTCATAAGAAACATATTAAACAACTAGTGCAGAATTCAAGAGCAAAATAAATACTTTTTTTTCCTCCTTGTCCTTTGCATATAAAGAGGTAGATAACAAAACACACTTGAAGGAAATGCATGCATTGAGTGCTTCACAATGAAAACAATACTACATTTATTTAAAGTACAGCTACTGAACTGGAATATATAAATTACACTGACATAAAAGCACCAATTCAGGGAAGAAACAGAAAACTGGACATGCCATATCAAGGCAAATATTTGCTTTTAAACAAATCAACTTCAGAATTTGTTTTATCAGAATAAGAAATGAATTGCAATTAATTTAGTGAAGACTTCAGGATATGGCACTATTTTTAAATATTCACTCTGTTCTTCATTTTATTTTTCTCCATGATTAAAGCCCCATTATGCTAGTTGCATGTTCTAGAGGTGTTTTCACCTTTTTCTTGACACAGATGGAGCCTTGGAGACCCAGCTGAAAGTGCCAACCCTTTAGACAAGGAAAAGTAGGAGCTCTGGTTCAGCTGCATCACACAATACAAGGATAGACATCCACATACTTTAAAAATCTAGGTGTAATATTCTGTGATTCTGTGAATATACCCCTTTTATTTTTTTCAAAAAAACAAACAAACATCAACAAAAAGCAACAACAACACCAAAATGCAGCTCCATGTCTTGTTCCTGCCTATGTTTGGGTGAGGTACCAGGCTGACAATAACAGAATCAAAACTCCTCTGGCAGAGGGGAGGCTGCATAGCTCCTATAAAGAGCTTTTCTGTTAGTGAAAGAAATTACTCCTAGAAAAGCAATTCAGAGTACAGCTAAATTCAGTTCTTGCTTACTCTTTGGCCTCTTGTTTGAAATGCCCAACCAAGTTTCTAATTAACTATTTTGCAATTTGCTAATGGCATTTAATTACATGATTTTCCAGTGGAATCTATCTTCCAGAACTACTCCATGTCCTCTAATATTTTAGATGAAAACTGCATTTGATGATAGAGATCAATTTAGAGATATGTTGACATATTGTTTCCTCCTATACAGATTACCAAATCCAGGCAGTCCTAAAATGAGGACAAGTAAAAGAGAAACCCAGAGTTAAGAAGCTATGAAAAACAGGACCTCCAGTCACCCAGATCTTTGCATTTTATAGTTGGACACAAATCCAAAGCTGATACTTGTCATGGAAATTCGTCTGTTTACTCTGCAATATTTCAGCCAGTTTCAAAGTAAAGCATACAGCAACGTATTTTTTCCATATCAAAAGCTCAGGTTTATGATTTGACTATTTTGTTCACATAAAAAACTTTAGAGGAAGTTTGGTCTAAACCAGTTTACTAATTTCTAGAAAGTGGAAATATAGTGTGATGAGAATAATATGACTCTCAGATGATGTAACAACAAAAATACCATGCTCAGTGACATTGCATACCAGTAATTATCTTATTTTCAGTGTCCAAGAGTATTAAAAAAAAGAAAAATAAAAACGATTCTAAAAGACTTTTGCAGCAGGTTTTTACAAAAAGTATTTTTCAAAAAGTATTCTAGGATATTTCTTTTTTCATTTGGTTGTAATTATAGCAATCACTTTAATAAAGGGTTCTGAGGTAAGGACTTGTGCATTCCATTCACTCACTGCAGTGTTTAATTCCTATCAGTGTTCAATCACTTGTTGCTTTATTTTTAGGGGCAAATTTATAGCAAGCTGCTGGATCACATGTACCCAAGTATTTAAAGTATCTGCAGCTGCTTACATTGCAGAAGATCCGAGCTGCATTCCTGACATGAATCATGGATTCATGAGGGTAGAGCCACAAATATATATTAAAAAAAATGAAGCTTACACTTCTTGCAATCAGATTTTAAACAGCAGTCCTAAAGGATCCATAATGTCAGAAGAGCTGAGGTGCTCACTCACCCTGGCTATGATCTCTTTCCTAGTACAAGGCATCTCTAAATACACAAAAAAACACAGGAAGATCTTCTGAATTTTCTTTTAATTGAAAGACACAATAATGACTGTAAGTAGAAAGAGTAATTAATAGATAATTAACAGAAAATTATTCGGGACTAACTTCTCAGGGGGTTTCCACTTTCAAAAGCCAGCACACAAGGGATTTGCATTGTCATCTCTGTACGTTGTTTCCTGCAGGATTTGCTTGTGCAAACAGGACTTTCACCTGTAATTTAAGTTACTTCTGCATACGTGAGCACGTCATCAAGCTGTATATATAATTTCCTGGTGAAACAGTGAATATATTTACAGACTTTCTTTTGGAAGGATAACACTCTCTAGTCCTCAAGTATTTAAAAATGGTGATGTTAAAAAGAAAGTCTGTCACCTGAACAGTCAATCTGTTGTTTGGAAAATAAATCCATTAATTTCTGAATACCTGTACGTGTGAACAGACATGGCCAATTTACTTTATCCCAGTTGTATTTTTTTTTCCGGAGAATTTAAGTAAATGCCTAGTTATTCCAGAAAAGTTCAGGACTCAAAATTTCTCAACTGCTATTGTGACTAGATAAAGAAAATGAGTGTTTTTTGTTAGTCACTAGTAATTGTTTTGTGATTCAGTTTTAGCTTCCAATCATGAAGAAAAAGACATTATCATGTGACACAGATATCAACCCAACCAATGCAAATAGAGTTAAACAAACAGTTCGTGAACAATATGTCATTTGAAATTAAAGTTTTCCACCACTCCCATTTATTTTTTCTTTCCTTTACAGATTGGAATAATTCTGAAGGGAAAGAGGATAAGTTCATACATGAGTCACTAACCAGAGAAGGTTTAACAACTTGCACAGTTTGAACATTTCTCCCTATAATAAGATTAAAATAAGTATATAAGTTTTCATTCACTGAGTAATAATTATAACATAAAAAATGGTAATTGGGTAAAATCCCTTGTGTTATATAAAAATATGTTTTTATGAGACAAGAACTTTCCAATATTACACATTCAAAGCAGATGAGGCTGTTAGAGGGCAAAGAGTTCCAACTTCAGCAAAAACTATATTTGTAAATCATTATTAGAACCTCAAAACATATGTATTTAAACCTCCAAAATGACTACAAAACCATTTCTTCTCATTTCTTTCCCACATCTAATGTCTCTTTCTGTTTTTCTTTTCTAAAGTACAATCCCATGCAATGCCTTAAACTTACTTTCACATTCAGGCCAGATATGTTTTTTCAACAAAAATTAACATTTAATCCCCTGTTAATTTATTAACAAAATGCATTTTATTATTTCTATTTTGTTTTCCCTTCAAAATGAAATATCTATCATTTCTTGATGTAAGGACAATATCTATACATATATCTCAGATAATACAAGCGGACTGAGGATAAAGAAGATTTTCACAAAGCAGTGTCTCAGGAAGATGAGAATAATGCTCTTTTTCATTGTTTAAAAGGCTGAAATGGATAGATTTCAGCTCTTTTCTATGATTCTGCATTTAAACAAGTAGTTACAAGAGAAAAATGGCAGCAGAAAATGTAGTACTAGGTACTAGTACTTGGAACACAGGCCTTCCGTGTTAAATGATCATGTCAGGTAAAGACAGCACCTGGGAGCAACAGTAGGCTAGGAAGGAACCTATGCCATACTTTTTTGTAGATGCTTTATGCACAGGACAGAAGGATAGATAGCTCCAATTTCAAACAAAAATTTTTTGTTTTGGATTTTATTATAATGGATGTTAGCCAATTTTAAAGGCACAAGCACTCAATATCCATAAATTAATGTCAGGTAATAATGAAACATTACTTATAGATACCGAAAAAGTACTACCTATAAAACGTTTTTTTGAGAGCAACTATTGTTGCTCATCCTTCACTATATCACTATCCAGTCTGTGCTGACCAGCACTTCTTACATAGACAGTGTCCCACATTTGATGTGTGTGTATGTATATATATTTATATGGCCACATGCAGAAAGACCTGCAATGAGACCCTTCACTGCCTGAGGACAATCAGCTCTGGCTGGAAGACTGTGGCCATGTCCACAGGGAGTGTCCACTCCCTCTTGCAACATTCTGCCAGGGAAACACTCTCTGTTGTTAAAGAACAATATACAATTCTACAGATTCTGGTAGGATTATTGTTTTGGATTGATGACAGTGCCTAAAGAAACACATAATATCACTTCCTTCGAATTCCTAATAAAAGTTTGTTCAAATATTTGCTAAAGAATTGCCAGGCAAGCATTTTCACAGCTAATTTGAAATCTCTTTGATTTCTCTTCTTTTCAAAAAATGCTGCAGTTAATCAAACAGCAGAAACAAAACCATATGTTTAATTTCAAAAAAAATTAGAAAATAATTTTGTAGAGAACAAAGAGAACAAAGATGTAGTCAGTTCAACTGTCCTAAATTAGACTTCAATTTTACCCTTTCTCAATAAATCTGTAACATACTTATGGCACATTTTTTTCCCCGTCTGAGACCTCTGGCTGCTACTACAATACAGGTTGCATTTCTTGGAACAATTTCACAAAAATCAATGTATTTCCTTAAAAGAAATATTTATATTAATCAAATTATTTTTTCTACTACTATTTTGAAATATTTTTAAAAGTTAGAATGAAGGAATACATCTTAATCACTTACTATATGAAGCTACAAAGGACTATTTTCCTGCAAAAAATACTTAGGCAAAGGCCAGAAAATTATACATTTTTATATACTTTTTTCAGTCTTTGTATTTAAAGTAAATGATCAATCAGTGGAGAAGTGACTAAAAATCAATAAAGCAAATACATTTTCCTTGTAACTTGTCCAAAGGTTATGATTTAGTTACAGTGCAACTTAAGTTGTTGGCTCAGTTACAGTATGTTACTGCTCTATAACCTCCTTTTATTGAACATGCACTATGTAGCTCAAAAAACAAAGAGAAGAGATTTAAAAATGCCAAATCCAGAAAACAATTTTGTGTTAATGGTCTTTATTGCACCCATTTCTCAACACTGTGTTTTGATCTGAAGCCCACTGAAGTAAATGACTGCCTTCCTTGCCTCTACTGTAGTGAATTTTGAAGCAGGTTTCTGTAGTTTTATCTAATAAAAATAATGATAAAACTTACATATGAAAAATGTCCATGTGCCAGATGTCTTCTTCATATGGTGTTTCTGTGATGATGATGACATTTTCCCATGCAGACTGCATGCAGAAGAACTATATAAAACAAATAACTCATTAGGAAAATGTACAACCTAACTTTATCTCAAAACATTTCTAAAACATACCTACTCTTTATTTTTTAAGCCATAATTTCACAGAATATTTTAGTCTAGGAGAAAAAAATCACTAAATGGCAGAGTTTGAAGATCAAGCCTGCTAAGGTAATTTACTCTGTCCTCAATATTGGATTTATATATGCGTGTATATAAGTGTATGGACATCAAATGTGAAAGGCCTCTTCCTAAAATCAGTTGTAACTTCTGGCCTGGGAAGGCTGGCTAAGGGCAAAGGGAGAGGGAGAGAGATTTTATTACCACAGGCATAAAAAAATTTTGGCACCAATGCTTGCAACCGCAGAACAGAACAGAGTAATGATAGTTTACATTTTTAAAATTTCCAGGAGGACATATTTAGCATCCTATGGGCTTATCACTTAAAAATATATGCCACCCATTCCTTAAATAAAATTCCTACTTTTATAACTTCTGCTTTGACCTTGCAAGTAGACAATTAATTATCTCCAATGCCTTCCTAAAGCTCATCAAAATTTGCTTACTTCAGTGAAAAAAATAAAGCTCGTTCTTTTTAAGAAGCTTCAAGCAAAGTCAAAAGCAAAGTGTCTGCCATTCATTTAAGTCAGAACGGTTTAGACACAAATTTCTGCATGTTCCCTCATTAATGTCAGCCTGTTACTTAGACAGTCAGATATGCATTTACTACCACCTGAAGTGCCTCAGAAATTCTGTAGGAAAAAAAATCTCCTTTGGGGAAATGGAGAGAAGCATTTGTGTCTGGAGTCAAGTTTTACCCTGTGACTCCTTAACAGAGAATAGGCATTTACTCAACAGTCAAAAACCTGAGAAATCCTGGAAGTAACCTGAATTTGGACTGCCTTACTGCCTGTTTGAGACCAAACAAGAAGCTTGTTTTCTAAGCAACTGCTGAAAGGATTCACATAAGATGTGGGACATCCTGGCTCAAATCTCTCCTTCAGAATATTTAAATACCAAACAAAATATCTGTGTCAAAGGAGTCGAAACAGAGCAACTCTGCAGGGCAAGGCTTTTTCCTAGGCATGTGGGTGACCTAGATTCAGCCTCTGCCCTAAATCAGGAAAGAACCTGTGTCATTCTCACCTTACCAAATATTTTCATTACTAGTGCAAAAGCATATCCTGCCTCCACAGTTTGTGGTGCTCTAAAAAACTTCACAGGATCAGGCCCAGAATACTCCTAATTTTAGAAGCCTGCTTTGGTTTAATTTGAACAACTTCTGTGCCTGTGGGGATTTGGACCTTAAATAACTTATCAAGCTGAATTCTAGTAGCTATTTGGTAAGAATACTTATTATAACTTATTAATCTTCAATTCTACTGAAGCTCTGCACTCCTCTGCTGTCAATTTTTGTGAGTAAGAAACTGATAGTTTATCAGAGAGACCCAATCACAAACATAAGGAGAGAAGAAGAGAACAGGATATGTATGCCAAGATAAGGGAAGTGGCTAAATATGGAGCTCCTTATATCCCATCCCTTGCTTTGGCCTTTGTACACTCTGTGATATTTCAGCGAAATGAGAGATCATGGTACATTCTTAAAGCATCTTAATACAGGCCAGCCAAGTGTCAAAACAGAGAACAAAACAACAGAGCCATGAATCACACAGGCTGATAGGGAAGTGTTAGGATTGTAAGTGAAAAATGTGCCCACATTCTCACAATTGAAACCTTGTCCATACATTTTTTTTGTTGTGGTGGTTGTTGCTGCTGCTGTTTATTTCCATATTTCCAATCAGTAATAAAAACTGCAATGCATTTTGAATCCCAGGTGCTTTCTATACTGCACGACAGCACTGGAAGTGGAATAAAGCATGGAAGATTTCAAAATTTTGTGTACCAAAGATTCTACAGTTAATAGATTTGGCATTCCTCAGAGGTCATCTGACAAATCAATTAATGACACTTTGGATGTGGAGGTTGAGCCACAGATGATATTTCTTCCCAGAAGAGGATATGAAAGGCATTTTGTGCCTTTGGTGCAAGCTTTATGCTCTACTCGGCCTGGTGCAAAGGAAGAATTAATGATCCAGGGAAGGATGTGTGCCATATATTTAAAGTGCATGGTAAGAAGCTTTTATAAAGATACTGAAAGCAAAAGGCTAATTCTAGGACAATTTAGTTACACATCCAGATGAAATAAAAGTAGAGGACTTGCATGAACTTGGCAGAAGTGAAAGAAATCTGCTGGGGAGTGAAAATATAGAAGATAAAAGACTTTGAAACCACATCTTTGGTTTGTTTGGCTGCTTGGTATTGTAGCTTTTTTCACATTAATTTTTTTAGTACAAATAAATTTTGTGAAGGGATCTGTTGAGTTAAAAGGCTTTGATCATGCACTGACCTGCTAGAATAGTACAAATCTGTACTTTCTTATTACCCTGAATTGAATGAATAACAGTAATTTATTTTCCTTTGAAAATCACTACTATTTCTTTGTTTCGACAGTCCACTCATTTCTCTGTATTATAAGACATTTTTAGTTATCCTGATGAGTCATAGGGTTGTGCTGCCAGGAGATCCTCTTGCATAGCCAATGTATTATTCTGCAACATTTCTCTTTCTTTTCTTTTTTTTTTTTTTTTTTTTTTTTGCGAGAACTTTGCCTGCAATAAGTTTGTCCCTCTTGCTTCTGGATTTGTCCCATTCCACTTAACTGCTATTGGAGAATAACAGTATTAAGCTTCCTGAAATTGTAATATGCAAGGCAAGAAGGTAAATGCAGCTGGATTCACCTCAGTACTGCCTACTTTTGTTGACTATTGAGAAAGGCTGAAAGTGTCTGCTAACTTACATAACTCAAATAACATTAATTCCAGTCCTCAGGTGTTTAAATGAATACTAGATGCCTTCTTTTACAGGTGTATTGTCTTTCTAGCAGGTATTATGGCTCTAACACAGAATTTAGTGGGTGAAGCTGTTACATATTAGGGCAGATTTGCTGTTCACAATGGCACACAAGACTCCTAAAAGCCATGGCATAACATGCCACACTGGGGAAAAATGTCTAGAGTTAAGGTGGCAAAACAATCTTTTAATCAGTGAAATGTGTATCAGTTGGATACACATCCTTAAAAAAAAAAAAATTCAGAAAATCACCTTGCCTTTTGCCTGTACTGGGAAACTTCATGTTTCAAAGATTTGCTTTCCCCTCCTGTGTAAACATAAATAAATTCTTAGCTATGGAGGATCATTTCCTGACCAAATGATGGTTGATGGTTGTCATACAACCTATACTAGCAGTTTTGGTTACTGTGTAAATGAGCTCACTATCTTGCTGGTACTGAGTTTCTTTCAGATCTTTTTGGTTTCTTCATTGGAGTGCTTTCTTAAATAAAAAATCAATGGAAACATTTGCTAAACCTTCAGTACTTCTCTTGTCCCTTCCTTTGTGCTTGTTTGTTTGTTTATACTCTGTCTCGTCATTTTCTGGTATTTCTCTCAACTAATTGTAATGAGTTGATTCCTAACATGTGTTGTGAATGGGTCGTTTGCTAGCGTATCTGACAATATTATTATCTACTTCAGTCTTGTATAAATTCCATTTTTTTTTATACTGTGGAAATTTAATAAACAGACTGTTAATTTAGAAAAAGAAATGTCAGCAACATGTGTGGGATAGGACAAGGCCTACTCTATATTCCATATTTTTCAAATGCAATTGTTTCTTTTCAAAGCAGCACAGCTGTTCAGCAATCAAGGACTATCTGTATTCCATATGCCAAGCCAGATGTCAATATTGCAGTGTGTGAATTTGCAATGCAAGACTGCCCAGAACAGTCAAACCATATTTCAGACGAGGACATTGTCCAGGGAGCTGAAGTGGGACGTTTCCAGCACAATTCCCCACCAAAGTAGTAATAAATCCTTTCTTTGGGATTAGGCAAAAGCTTTGCATTATGTGAAAAACTAGCTCTTCTTTCTTAACCAATAAAGCCACAAAGTGCAAGCTAATGTTTTAAAAAATGCTTACCTCTCTCTCCACTGGCTGTAAAGGGCACAGAGTGTGAGTAGCTCAGATAAAAACATCTACTTCTTGTCAAATGAATCCCACTCTTGGTGTCTGGTCACATATGATAATGAAAGTAAGGATTTACTATCCTCCTCCCCTACACCACATGCTGCATCTTCCCACTCATTCCACCCCCCTCTATGGGATATGTTCATCATATACATTGGCCTTCCTGACTCTTTTAAGCACTCTTTGCTTGCCCAGGACTGCTTTCTACCTACCACCACTCCAGTGGCAGAAGCAGTATTGAAAATCATTTCTTTCTCAACTCCCCCCCTCTCCTTTTTTTTTTTTCATTTTCTAACAGTAGGCTTAGATTTCTTCTTCCTTTTTATCTATCTGAGTACCATCACTACAGACCACTTAATGAAAAAGTTGTTGGTTGGATTTAGATCACTGACAGGTTCTCTGCTTCTTGAAATATTTACATCAGGGCTGGATGGTTAGAAATAACAAAGAAGTTGAAGAAAGGGCTTGCTGAGAGCTCTTAATGAACACAGCCCTTTCCAGAGTTTCCTTGGTTTTGCTTAGCCATCAGGGGTTAAAATCATGGACAAACGGACACAGCAGATCATTTCCCTCTCAAACGTGTAACAGCTTTATAAATACACAAGCTACAATGGAGATTCTTGTAGAGCTCTATAGCTGTGACACCTTGAAACAAGTCCTTTCTGGGATAAATCAATGTCTGTAATAAGACATAGCAGGTCCCAACTAAAAATATTGAGAAAAGAAAAAGAAATTCTGTATACAGGAAACATTTCAAAAAACAAGCTGAACAGAAGGAAATACATTAACAGGCTTCAATTTTTTTGAAAAAAACTGAAAATCTAGGGTTCCATCACACATTAAATTCTCTACAATTCATTACAATATAAATCCTCCTATTTCTCTATACACTATGCACCTATTCATAATCATCATCAGCTATGCTTACAACACTAAATTTTGTGCATTTGCAGCTGATACTATTGCTAGTACAGAAATTGACAGACCTCTCCCCTTTCCCCCCCCAGCATGTATTTTCCATAGGACTTCATACACTAAACCATGGGCACTTAAGGATGTATGAACACAACTGAATAAGGTCATGTTTCAGAGAGATTCATCCAGTACAGTTTTTTTATGTAAGAGAGACTACAGGTATACTTACCTGCATGTAAATCACTGGAGTACACAGGATTAAATAGCAGACAAAATTCAAAGAGATTTTTTTCTGCATATTTAACATTACATTTTCTACTGAAATTGAAATGAGTTTGCTCTCTCTGGGATATCACTATACGTTCCTTTTATTCCCTATTCACCATGGTAAGGACAAATGACTCTTTTTTTTTTTTTTTTTTCTTTTGTAGAAGACACCAGATGGTTTCTAGAGTGCTGCAGGAGCTGAGTTCTAAAGACCTGTCTGAAAGTTTTTACAGCACTGCTGTTCCTAACAGTTTATTTTGTCCTCACCTTAGCCATTTTGAGAAATGATCCCCACTAGGTAGCTGTAGTAGCTTTTACCACATTTGCCATGTGAAGGAATGCTGTTAAATTACCAGGTATTATCTTTAGCTTTATTAGCATCCCTATGGGTTCCTTCAACCGAAGAGTGAAAAAAAGAACATGCATTTGGCAGCACCCAGAAAGCTGACATCAAAAAATAGCCCCAAAAGAGGAAAATCAATCTCCTCCTGCTATACAAGAAGGCACGTTTGAATCTCTAAGTGAATATATCTAAAGGAAAAAATGTCCAGGACAGCCGTCCAAGTCCCAGTTTCAGGAGTATATTTACTTGTCTCTTGAAGAACCCATCTAGACATTCAATCACCTAAATACCTCAAGACCTTGAGTCCTAATGAAAGTTCTCATTTTGAGACATTTAGGTGCTTGTATGGATACACCAAAAGTGAGAAAACAGCCCTTTATACTGTTTGAGAGAGGCCTACTTAACTTTTGAGTTGACTAATGCAACCAAGGTATAAAATGAGGTGCTTATACTGAGTGAACTAGCCCTTCTGACAAGGCAATTGTTGATATCCAACTGCTATAGTCCCTTTGTCCTTCAAATCTGTCATTTTTCCAAAGTCTAGGCAGCTAACTCAGGATTTTGGGATAATCACTCCTAGTTATATGGTGCTCAGGCTGCCTTTTCCCAAACTGGTTAGTCATTTTCCAGACTAGAGGTCACTTATCTAAATATAGCTTGTTTTCTGCATAACATCTTGAGCAGGAGATGTGGAGGATAGAGCCTTTTTAGCTTGAGGGGAGTCAAACCATTTTCTTCCATTCTAGAGGATTCTCCTAAACTTCAGATTGCAGATTCACCTAGACACTCTACCTTCCTTCTATTGAGACTTTGCTTTTTAAGCAACACCAGGCTTAAGCAAGATCATTTTATTAGTCCTTGAGGGAGAACAACAAACAGCTTTGTAACCTTGTGATTAGGTCACTCAACTGGGAGAGGGGAAAATTTGGTATATGTTCTTGTGCTACAGTCTCTCTGTCTCTCTTTTTTTTTTTTTACCTTTTTATTTTTTATGTTCTGAATCCCATGTCTATTTCATTCAAATTGCCTAAACAGCTCTGGGGAAGAAATCAACAATTTAATTTTGTAGCATGGCCCAGCTGTAAGGTCTCAGAGCTCCAGGCAGGTCACTGTTCAGCCTATGGGAACACCAAATCCTCCCCTCCAGATGCCCCACTTTTTTACTTGTCTGATCAGGCAGCCTGAACACCTGATTTAGATACTCTGAATTACACCCTGAGCACTGAGTAGCTCTTCTGCAGGCAATGCAATCTAACTCTCAAAACAGGCATTTTGAGATCAGTTCTAAAACACTTTCCACAGGTGATTTGAGGAAATCCTGAACTCGTTAAATATACGTAGAGAAAATCATCCTGAGTAGTTTCTATTTTTACATGTTTATTTTGCCTCAGTCATTCTGTGATACATTTAATTTTTGGGAAACTGCGGAATAGTACAGTCATTTCCTAACTGGATTCACTCTTTCTAATTGTATGTACTTATGTTGGCCAGGCAGATAGGAGAAGATGTCATCATTATCAACACTATCTAAAGGTGCACAGAAGACCTAGCGAGCCTGAAGGAAGAAGGTCTGCATGGCAGCATGCCAGGGAGGAGGGGCTGATTCCAGGCCACAAAGGTTGTCCTGAAAGGTCTTCTGGAGAAAGAGCAAGAGAAACCCAGCTACATATGAGGATACAGTGACGAAGAGGACAAAGAAAAAATCAAGAGAGAATAGAAGAGCACAGTATAGCATTACAAATAATACAGTATTCATTTGCTGCTTTTGCCTCCCAGTGATTCTGGTGCCTTGCCTCTGTACTTTATATTATTTAGCTATTAAAGGAATTAAAAATTCAATAATGCACATTAAAAATGGTATCCTTGACCCGAAGGAATGGAAATAAATGTTGAGTCTCTCTAAACTTTTTCAGAGAGAGAGCACACAAAACCATTCACAACCCTGCAATTCAACAAAACCAGCAAATCATTTGCTATGTATCTTCATGTTATGCTCTTAAGACTTGTGTTAGTTTAATGCAGAAGGTCAAATTAATTCCACATGTAATTCAGCATAGCAAGTGAAGTTGCATAGTGGCTTCATGTGGCCATATAGATTATCTAGACTGTTCTTTAAAAACAACAAATTACCCTAGTTTAAAATTATTTGCAATAAAACAAATAAGCATTTCATCATGTTCCTTCCTATGGCACATCATTAAAGCTGTGGCTGTTGGTCTTTTACTAGTAGGTCTTAAATCTGTGACAGGGTATTGGAAGTGTTTTGTGGCCTGTGGTTTGAGGGGGTGTTTGAAGTAGATGTTCAGTGAATCCTTCAGGACTCCTCTATCTTTTGCATACAATTAGAGAGGACTGGACTTGTTGTCCTAGGTGGTCCCCTCAGTCTTATGATCTGATGCTTTTATTTTTCGAAGTCCTCATCATATATATTCTTAGAATATCTGTTATCTCTTGGAAGTAGCTGCTACCCTCAAATCACCGATGGGAAAAATTTAATTGCTCATTACAGAAAAAAATCCTTGAAGGGCCAAGGACTTGGACAGTATTAACATTCAACAGTGCAATTCTAGATATTGCACCATAGGTTAAAGAAACATCTTTCTCAGTTCTGTGAGTTTAGCTGTATTTTGATTCTACTGAAATTTTTGCATATAAGGCAAGTAGTCACTACTGTATCTAGCATCTCTTTGAAACTTTATCAGGCCATCCTGATTTATCTTTGTCAAATAGTAAGCCTTTTGCCTACAGTCTTCCTTTCCTCACAGGTGTGAAAATGCAAAATTATAATTTATAAAACACAAGATGACAGAATCCTATTTGTACAATACATCTAGATGCCAAAAGGTAATCTTATTACAAATAACACAATCTTCTCACAGCACTTGCTGTATTATTTTCCGGGTGGTCTAAAAGGTTGATTCAGAGAATAATGCCACAACAGCAACTTGCAGTTCCTAAGGCCAAATAGCCAGATGTGTCAATAATCAGTGCAAACTAGAAACAGATGTAGGTCCTTGCTGAATAATAAATGTAATGAAAATACTTCCTTAGCTCTCTCATGCTTTCACACACACAAGAATTTATGTTTTCCATATTTTTTTAATTGAACTTATTTGCCGCTTCATTTTTATGTCACCAGGATCTCTTTCAAAATCTTAGTCACTCCAGAATGAACTAATAAAGATTAGTATATCTATAGGAATTGTTTAACATCTGGTAAAATTGGTTCTACATGATCATTTTATCAGAAAAATTCTTTATCATTGAGATAAGATGAAAACAGCTGAAAGAAGAGACCAAGGCTAAGCTTGGTATTCTCCAATACCTGTACAGTTTCTACATGCATATCAAAGTAGGCAACCTCTAAAGTTGATAACACAGTTCAGACACTTGCAAAATCCCTGATATGACCGAATAAATTTAAATATTGGGTGAAAGTCAAAACAATCTTTCAGGAATATTTCAGGCTATAAAGATCTTTGTGAGATCTTGCATAAAGCCACATGTCCAAACTTGATCAGTATCTTCAATCCTTGCTTGCAAGTGATGACAGCTCAGTTACGTGAAAATCTACTTTAAATCAGAATATTGTCTTTGAAACTAAAAATAATTATTCCATGAGTATTCAGGTATTCAGATACTATTTGCTTACACTGTGATGTTTATCCATGGTCCAAAAAAAAAGCTTCTTAAAATTGGAGCAGTCATACTTTTCTTACCTACAGTAGATTGAAGATACTTGACCCCAGATTAAAGCTACTGCTTTCACTAAGCAAGAAATACAGCATTAACATATATATATAAAGAGCCTTTACACAAAAGCTTAAATTAGGCTTTCAGAAACTGGTAGGAATTGGAAACCTTACAAAATGAGTGAGCAAACCGGGACAAAAAAAGTTGTTTGCTTCATTCTCTTGGCCCTAGCCTGCACATTGGTCTGCACTAAACCTTTACCAGACTGGGCAGTTATTTCTGCCTAGGGAAAGGACACAGAGTCATGAGGAAGAGCTGAGGACAATGAGGCATTGCCATGAACTGAGCAAGGAAAGCACTTCCAATGCAAAAACCCCAAAGGTGTTACAAAGCTCATTGCTTTTCCTAAAAATGAATATGAGAGGATAATTAAATCTGGAAAAAACAAAAGTTGCAAACTGGTTATACTACTGTTTTCCAAGGTGCTTTCATCTTTCAGGCTCTGGCTGCAGTCCATGAGTTGACGGATTCAGTGGCAGTGCCAGTTTCAGGAATTCCCACCCCACCCAGCTCCAGCTATTCATTCCTCCTGCTCTTCTCCTTTTTCCTCTTCCTTCCTTTCAGTGCCCAAGTGTTAGATCCCCCATGCTTTGCCAGCACAATTGTTGAAGTATTGGTCTATGAACCTCTTTTTCACAGAGTTGTTCCTTAACCTAGATCAGTTCAATGATTAAGCTCTTTCTCTAGCTCTGTGAACAGTCATGTTGGCACAAGAGAGAGGGTCTGAGCTCTGGGAAGAAAGGGGGCCTGGAAGGCAAGGAGCAGAAAAGACAGACTTTTTAAGGTGGCATTGCCTCATAGCTGCTGTATCATGAAACTGCCGCCCAGACAATGGTGTTTTGCTCTTCTGGGTTTACTTTTGATGAAATCCCAAGTGGGTCAAATAAACTGTGTGAAGGATGTATTAATATTTATAAGTATACAAGTTTATTATCTTGCCATAGGAATCTAATTTACAAGCAATAGCCTTACATCAACCTCCATGTGTGTCCTTCCATGTTTAGAATGTGAGAGAGAAAGAAAAGGTAGGTGGGTTTGTGCAAATGGAAACAAAGCTGTGATCTGAATTCATATATTTAATTTATAGTTATTATGAAACCATATCCATGGGCAATTAGAAGACATGTCTAAGTTAATATTTACCCCTTACCCTAGTTTTGAAATCTTTGTACTCAAAATCAAGCCCAGTGGAGTGCTAGATATGATCAAAAAACATTAATCTTCATACAGCCAGTGGGAAGGCCAGGATGAAAAATGATTAGTCATGTTTAACAGAGGAGGGACTGGGATCCAAAAAGCAATGACTGACACTAAAAAGAACATTCGAGGTTAATATGCAAAACCACCTGAACACGAATTCCCAATGCATGTTGTTGCAAAAGCAAACTAAGACATTTCTCAGATACACAAATAGAATCTAAGCTGGTGCTGGCCTATGGCATTATTGGTGTTTATGACATTGGAAAGTCCTGTTCTGAATCCAGTTTTGCTGTCCTTGCTTAAAAGGATGTGGAAAACCCAGTGAGGATTCATGAAACAATGATCTGTGGTTTTGAAAGTAAATATTCTGACACAGAAGGCTGTGTCTACAGCCTCATAGCACTGCTCGGTGCATGCTGCACAGGCCTCAGCACTGCTGTGCATCACAGAGAGACTCCGGCTAACTTTGAACAAGCTGGCATGGATTTCCATTAGGTCACTAATTAGAAAACAAGACTGCATTAGGAGCTACTACAGAAGAAGTTGCTTTATGAGTTGAGATCCTCTTTCAGAAGTACTCCCAGCACAGGGTCGTGAAGACCTTGTGATGGGCACCTCTAGTTTCTCTGCTGCATTCCAACCTATCTGGCTCAGCAAAGCACTGCCTTCTTCAAGAAAGAAAGAAATATGAACTTCCCTCTCCCATAACCTGGGCATGTGCCAGATTTTTCAGGACTTTCTAAATCTTACCATGCCTATTAACTTGGCCAAGAACCTCTTCTGCTGCTTCTCTGTGGAGTACATATATGTCACTGGTCAGGAAAGTATTGCAATGCTGAATTTGAACAAATCCTAATTCTCCCTCAAAGACCAGATGTAGCTGTTTGTTGCCTCCATTGCTATATGCAAATTGGGTGTAATCTCTCTCTGTCTCACATAGTGGTTAATGAGGAAAAACTACTTGCAAGAAAGAAACATAGGACCCTTTTATAAGCAGGTATGTACTTGCAGTCATAGAACAAGGAAGCTCAGATATCCAGATTCTGAGGCTCATAGAGATCATGACAGCTCACATGCCTCCCTTCATCACATATACATGAACCTGCTCAGATAAAAAAATTAATAACACATTACTAAAGTAGACCTCTTCTTTGGAAAGACATCTCATTTTTCCTTTAAGACTTACAGATTGAGAGTTTGTACTAGCAAGGGTTAAATAACTTTGTGAAAAAAATTCATCTTATTTTCTGCTTAAACTTTGTTGACTTAACTTACAGCTATTAGATCATGTAACAGCTTTGATAGATTACAGAATCATTGCAACACTGACTGGAGAAATGCCTAAATACTTTTGAAAAACAGGCCTAAGCTATGTGCCCAAGAAAGCTTATTGGAAAAGGAAACTTGACTTCTCAGGTCCTGAGCTGGCACTGAAATAATTTTCTCTTTTTTTTTTTTGATGCCAGCCCTATGAACACAGAACACTTACCTGCCTAATTTTGCTAAACACAAATATGTATATATTATCTAAAATAACATAAAAATATAGTATTTATATATACAAGAATTACAACTGCTGCATATCTGCCCTCACTAGCCTAAAAAGGCCTCTGAACATTAGAATTGTCTTTCACTGTTATCTTGTGATAAATGATGGAGAATATGAAATTTTGTTCAGGTGAAGATTACTCAAGGAAAGAGTTCTTGGGAACTCACAGCATTCAATACAACAAATAATGAATTAAAAAACTCTTTTACAATTGTTTTTAGATTTTCCTTATTCATATATCCACAAAGCACGCTACATTTGCCACTTCTATTTCCACAGTGTCAGCACATTAGTATTTCCAGTAGATTATGCATATTAGAAAGTCTACATTTTTAACACTACCTATCATGAAGTCAATTTCATAGGATAAATTAGCTTGCATTGAATTCCACATTACCACAGCTAGACATCCAGTAGCTGAAATAGCTTGGGTAGATGATGCAGTGTAAATACCCAACTAAATAGGATAAATCTCAAGTAACATTTGAGATTTATAGCCAAGCTGGCCATCATAGCTTCCTCTCAATGTCATTTAAGAAAAATAATGCATTGTAAAAGATTAACTCCACCCTCTTGCAGGTATGTGAAATGGGCAAAAATAATCATATTCCTTAGAAGTGCCTGCTTTTCACTACTGACTACAAAGAGGTGACTAGTTCAGATATCGTTGTAATCTTCATTGTCTAAGGACATAGGTAACACAAAGATTTTAGGCTGAGGTAATATCTTTTATTTGACCAACTTTTAGTGTTGGAAAAGGTAACAGATTTAGGGAGTTCAGTCTTTCTAATCTAAAAAAGGTCTTATTTAACTGAAGTCCTATCTTTTTTTTTCATGTTTCTAGTGATAATAGTTGACCTAATAAATTTATTTCCTCTACCTATAAGCCTCACCTTAGCTCGAATGGAAACATATATATCAGAAACATCTCCATTCAGTCAAATAAATCCACCCTGACACTGATGAATGCCTTTGTCAAGCTGAATCTTTCTTCAGCATCCAGATGAGCTATAATTACTATTTTAGTTGCAAATTAGATCTCTGAATTAGATACAGCCCAATGGGAACATTAATTCTGAAAGTTCTTGTTTATAGTTCTTTTTAAGCCCTGTACCTTGCTTGCCTAGCTTAGCTACCTTACTTAGCTACCTTATTTACTTATATTTATAAATATCTTACTTCCAGAAAAGTTAGACATTCAGTAATAACATACTACTTTGTAGGTAGTCAAGCATTGTCCACATGGAAAACAAAAAGAAAAAGAAAGGAAACAGAAAAGTAAAACAGTGCCAGGAAGGTGGATTGACTCACTGCTTCGGAAAGTACTATCTTCAGAGACAAAATATTAGCTGTAGAGAGACTTGGTATCACCCAGTGTGCACTCTAGGCCACCTACCAAATTGTAGCCCTTCCCATGTGTAGGCAATTAGTCCTAGCTGTGTAGGTATAATAGCATCTATGGGAACAACTTTCACCTACATTTTTTGCTCTCTGTACATACTGTTCCTTTTCTTTTTCCTGATTTCAACCTGTCTGTCATTATACTCTTTTTTTTTTTTTTGAGTGTAAGCTCTCTTACCTTGGCTAGGATTATGGGAACATTGGTGGAATAGTTTTGTTCTGGAAGATATGAAACTTTCAGCATTGTTCAATAGTTGTTACTACCCTGATTAATTAATAAACCTCACGTTGCAAGCCATATATTCTTCACCTCAACTTCTCTACCTCCCATAACGCTTTGCTGGCCATCTTATAGAATATTTTACAAGTAAGTTGACTGGAATATTTGATTGAAAAATACAGACAAAGAAAGGTAAGAAAGCATGATCTTTTGTTTTTCATTTCCAATGCTTTTCAGAATGAAAATATGATACATATTTTGAACATTGTTCAACATTGTTCCACATTGCTCAAGATTAGTCTTTCCTAGAGGAAATCTGACACTTCTGACCCTCTGAAGGGTACCATAAGTCTCATAATTATATCTAAAGGAAAAAGATCCAAATAACTGGACCTATATAATTATAATTTCATATAATATATGCTCAAAGTGGCTGAAAAAAATTCAGGATCTGTGTGGCAAATCATTCAGTGGTGTTATTTTAGTATGAGCTTGAAAACAGGTATTGTATGCCCATAGATGTGGTATGAAGACACTGTGAGAAGACTGAGTGTGTAAAGCCTACTGGAATATTGTTGGAAGACTGTATAAGGCAGAGGGAACTAAATCTGATGCAATCTCATCCTTCCCACACGGCAATGGGGTCTTGTTGCATAGGACAGACTTTGTTCACCAGAGAGAGTGGCCTGGGAGTAAGTAAAGAATTATGCAACATGGGCCATGAGAGAACATGGAACATCATTTTTTTTTCTTCCAATTTAAAATTTCTCAGTTGCAAACTAAAGAGTAACTTTATGTTTTGTATTTACTTGATAGTGTGCTTATAAATACCTCAAGGGAGGGAGGGAGAAGGATGGGGTTGGCCTCTTTTCAGTGGTGGACAGTGATAGGACTAGAGGAAATGGCTTCAAACTGAAGCATCGGAAGATCCACAGGAACTTAAGGAAGCATTTCGTGACAGTGAGGGTGACAGAGCACTGGAACAGGCTGCCCAGGGAGGTTGTGGAGTCTCCTTCTTTGGAGGTCTTTAAAACCCGCTTGGACGCAGTCCTGTGCCATGTGCTCTAGGTGACCCTGCGTGTGCAGGGGTGTTGGACTAGATGACGTCTGAGGTCCCTTCCAACCTTAAGCATTCTATGATTCTATGATTCTCACAAAGTATGCTGGCTCTGCTAGTTAGGACTCAAGCCATAGCAGTCTTGTCCTCTACTCCTGCTGGATTTTGATGGTGCCAATGTTAGATCTAGTCAAGAGACTAAAGGAGATCAATCTTCTTGTCATTTCGTGTTCCAAAATATGAGACTAAGTTGAACCAATGTGTTAGTGTAGGTGTTCTTTCAGTGCTGGAAGTTCTTGAATCCCCTTGGATTTCTCAGGTTTTAGATTACATAAACAGTTGTTTGTAAATCTAATTTGAAAGTTTGCAAGCAGAATGCTGCAGTAAGCATGAATACTCCCTTTCCTTTATCACATCTCATAGATCCTATAGTTCATTATCTGTTAGATAATAGGTTTTGAAAATGTTCTGAAAAATGCCAAATGCCAATTCCTAGACACAATAGGATGAAGTGTATTTGCAAGACATTAACCTACATTATCAAAATGTTGTCAGAATAACTCCCACATGTTATTATAAGAAACAAAAAACTAGTTGGCTGAATTTATGCCCTACAAAAGATTACCCTGTCTTCATGCCTTTTGAATAGATTTTCAATGGAGATACAAATTGAATCAGAGCGCCAAATCCAAACCTCTGTGTTTAGTCGTATGATTGTATTGTGCAATAAGTAATTGCATATTAGAAGAGCTAAAAGAATTGTCAGATAATGTGACTTATAAGCTGATTATTTGTTTGAAATTTTCATCTCCAGAGTTTAAAAACATTTCAAATTCAGTAGAGGAAAAAAAAAAGAATCTTCACAACCACATACAATACTATCAGTGTATCTTAGTGTATATGATCATATTTTCCTCAAGGGGTTGGCTCTAGCGGTAAAAACACAGTGTAAGTTGTTTTGATTACCTGATTACCAGAATTCCTTCTTAGTTTCTATTTATTTATTTATTTATTTGTTATTTCATTTTGATGACTACAGTATTCATGCAAATTGAAGCTTGTTGCAAAAATATCTATAATTTGGAATGACTATGATGGCTTTAGCAGTTTTTGATTTAGTGTCCATTATTCAGGACTGCCTCTCATTTCAGTTCAACCCTAAAACTGTTTAGAAACTCTCTTTAATGCATTTCCATGAAAAAATGGAAAGTCTTCCTAAACAAAATCATATTATATCAGTTATTCTGCGGAGTATTTCAGGTAATATTTACTCGCAATGAGAACATCTATTTTATTTTGTAATGCAGCAAGAAAACTAGAAGATCTGTCAAGGTCTGTCTTTCAGAATTACACTTAACAGCTAAATGCCAAGAACTGGCAGAGAGAGCTGACAGATTCAAGTTATCAACACTTCTTTTCTCTCCTCTGGTGACAGCAAATATGTTAGCTTTTTTTTTTTTCCCTGGGGTGGAGTGAGAGAAATAGTTTGCTTTTATTTTTTTCTTATTTTCTTTCTTTAATAACAGCAATGCATATTATTTTGAAACTTCCAGCTTATTTCAATGTGCTGAGCTCAGAAGAAGAGAATTTATAGGAGATATGATTTTTTTTCCACAGGTATATATTGATTCGGCTATAGTGAAGCCTTGAAATAAAAGACTTTACAAACAAGTTTCTTCATCCATGGAAATTTTGTTTATACTTTACATTATCCCACTATGAGTTAGGATGAAAACTCCATATTTCATAAAATTTTAGAAAAGGAAAAGGAAAAAATAGTTCAAATACTGACATTTTAGTTTGATAATGTGAAATATTTGCTTTAAAATCCCAAGTGATCCAAATTATTTTTATTCTAGTTAATATTTCTAAATAAAGCATAAATAGAAGCAAAAAGAAGAGAGATTTTTTGTACATTTGTACATGTACAATTCTAGAATTTTATTTCCAAATAATTTCCAAGATTATGAATATGTCAGAAACAGCTATTTGTTACTAAATGTTTTGGCTTTAACGAGTGGCCTTTTTTTCCTATTAAAAACATTTCATGGTAATTTAGTTTTATTTCAAAATCCATTGAAGTCATTGCAACTTTCTTTTGATTTCAGAAGTTATTGGATCAAGTCCACAGATAGGATTTATGCAAGGAGGGGAAAAGAAAAAAAAAACACAATCATTTCAGTGGTCCAAATTTTAAGCTCAGATCTTACATGCACAATTTCCTCTGACTTCAGAGACAAATACACATAGGGGCAACATCTGGCTCTGACAGTATTTTCAAATCAAGTGAAATAGAACCTGAGAGTTACAGCTGCAAAAACAGCTGATTTACTATTTTTTTATTACTTGCATTTTATACAGTAATTATTGCCTATATTACTATATGCAATAAAGTAAAAATTCTATGGTGCAAGTAATCTCTTTTTTTATTAAAGTGCAAATCTAAATCTGTTAGTTAAGCAGTTAATTAATTTCACATTCGTGACAGCGGCTGTTTTTTCACAAGTCAACCAATTTCTGCATAAATCATAATAAAAAGCAATACTCACAATGCACTAGACTTAGGCACATATTTCAAAAGGATGGGCTAATGAGTGACTATTATTTTAACTTTTCTTGAAATTATGAGACTTTTTCATAAATTAATGAGGCTCAACCCTCTTTTCTGCCTCATTTGTTCAAAGCGACTCTACCACTGTCCCAGTTCTCAAATTGGACAACACCGAAAGTAGTTGAACTCACCAGGAACTTTTTGAGCTTGCCTACCTGGGGCTTGACAGTGCCATTTCTGAGCTATTAAAGAGCAGTATGCATTCTCTCCCCACGCTTAATAAATGCTGTCAGTAAAACAAATAGGAAGGGGTTAGTGCTAATTATGCTGTATTTCCCTATCTGATGTCCAAGTATCCTCAGTGAAATATTTAAGACAGTTTTCTGGTTGCAAAATAACTTGAGCAGCTATTAGAGGATGGGTCATGTCAGAGAGGTTTGATATATCATCGATTACATGGAATACAGGTATTTAGTACAAGTCAACATAGCTATATGCAAGTGAAGCCCTCTCAGACCATTTTTATTATATCACACTAGAAGAATGTCAAAGTAAATTTAATTTAGAATTATTGTATATACGTTTCAATGTATGCAACTATATAAAAAAGAGAGATTTTGAGAGGACCAGTATAAAATAGTAATGCCATTGAAAGAAAAAGACTTTGATTTTTCCATTTTGACTACTTATGCACATATATTGGTATATCAGTATTTATATAAAAATATAAAAGAAATTTTTTTGTGCCCGAAAATTTTCAGGTTTTTTTTTCAGTTCCAACAATTTCATTCTATGAAGAAATTTTAATTTCTTTGTGCATGGGAAACATGCACATAGACACAGAAAACCTTTTTTTTTTCATTCTTAATAGCAGGACATGTTGAAGAAATGTATTTGTCTTCGACAATAAGAACAACAACAACAACAGAAAACTTGATGTAAAATTACAGCCATTTCAATGTGAATCTGATTTTTATCTCTTCTAATAGTACTTGTCCCAATCTACGAGTCAGAGATTCAACAGTTCTAAAGTAAACACCTGGGTTTAGATTTGTCTCACTTCACATTAAACTTCTAAAAGTTTGCTAAAATAAAGTTAGTTGTTTAGGCTCTGTCTTTAGTGAATGGTGAGACAGACAACTCCTGTCTTTCCAAGATAAGTATCTAAGATAGGTAGGTGAATCTCGAATCCAACATGCCTATTTCTCTCCACCAAAGACAAAATATGCAGATTAGATTTAAACAATTAAGTATTAGACAGTTAAAGTCCGGAGCACCTACCCTCACTACAGGAAGTATACGTGGAGAAGGAGAGGAAGGTAACTGGATACTTGAGACAATCACATATGAGGCATAGTCGGATCTTTTATTTTTGGTTTGTGAGCACAGGGTTTTGCCTGTGGCAGACATATTTCTTTGGATGATATAAATGTTATCCCTGCTCTTTCATCAAAATAGGATTTGTGTACGCATTGTGCTATTGGAAAATCCTAAGGACCTGCTCCAAGGGCTAAGCTGTGGTTTGCTGCAGGCTCCATGCATGGAGTCAGGTATGGCTGAGCAGCCTCAAGCACACACCGAGAAAGCACTTGGTGTGATGACCCGCAAGATGCAAATTTGCTTCTTTGCAATGACTTTGCCTTGGATAATGAGGAGGAGGACTTACCTTGCAGGAGCTACGTACTGAACATCCACCTTTTGGTTACAGAGGGGCAAGAGAGAGAAAAATACTTTTCTTTGAGTTTTGGCCTACCATCATACTGGTTGTAACACTTAGCATTTTTAACATTGACAACAGTTTCTCCATGCAAAATATACAGGATAATGATAACCTAATCCTTGACAACATTCAGAATATGATACAATTTTATTTTGGCCTGTAAAGTTTTCGAGTAACAGAGAGGTGAGGAGTATGAAGGTAGCCTATAGTGTCTCATATACTGTTGCTATTGTGCTATTGTCTGGGAGCCCAGCTTAATTCTTTCACATTATATATGCTGATTTCTCTGGAAAGATGGAAGGCCAGTTGCAGTGCATTGCTATAGTTCCTGAAACCATACTTCAAATAAAAGAGCACAAAAGCTTCTCATTTTTTTTTAAGTACAATAAAAGGTTGTAGCTCACTCTTTGAGATTCAGAATACCATAAACCTCCAGAGTTGTTAGGTGATTAATCACCAGAGTCACAAAACACATTTCTTTCTGTTATCACGATATATGTTGTTTTATAATGCAAACATAAAACATTTCTGCCTTGACATAGCTTGCTCTAAGGAACATTATCTCAGTATTGTCAGAGTGTATTTCTATCAGTACAGGTTTGTATTTTCCTCTAAAACTAGATAGTCATTATAGGCTAGGACAAAATAATAATGTGACTATGTAAAATACAGATGAATTTAAGAGTTAAGTATCTGAAACCATACATCCAAGTTGCCACACAGACTATCCTTCTCTCTGTTCCTGCTTTTATCTGTATGGAGCGATGTACGGCAGCATCAAGAATATGGAAGTGTAGGTGCACTAGAACACAGTTTCTCGACTGCTAAACAGAAATTCACACTACCAAGCTTGATCTTGCCTAATGTTAGTGACTTAAAACATGTGAGTTAGGAATGTAGCCCAGTCTTCCAGTACCCAATGGAGTGGGGGAGAGAGAGGCTTTTCCTTAGGATGATTCATCTATATAGTCATTTCATGTAAATACCTCTCTGTGACTGTCATTCTAGTCACAATATTCATTTCTTGGTGAATCAAGTCCTAATACAACTCACAGAATTGAAGTCTCTGACAACTTTGCCTCTCTTTGTAGCAGAGATAGTATAATTCTGACAGACCTTGCTTGCACAAAGCACCAAGAGGATAAACTACTTTTCCCTCCTTCCTCACTTGTCCAACACAAGAATGGGCCTCATATGTCCATAATAAGGACTGCAGTGATCTCACCTTTGAAGTGGGAGGTTGAGTCATACTGTCTGTGAAATACTCATTTTTCACAGTTAGAAAAATGCTACCCCCGTGCCAGGGCATCCCGTTGCTTATTCACCATTCTGGCATAGCCAGGGAGGGGGTGGACACCGGACGCAAAGCAGCCCACAAGAGGTGGAACTGGTGAGGCCATCCGGGCCACACACCTCCCTTGGAGCAGGCTGGCTTGCTGCCAGGGTGACTGGACGCCCTCAGAAGCTGAAGAAATGTGCCCCGTAGTATCTTGGCTTGCACACTGCTTGTATGGGAAAACAATGTGTGGTTTTACTACTCTCGGCAATGCAGCTCCTGCCTCAAGCAGAATTAGATGGGCTATTTTTTTTATTTTCTTCTTTTTTTTTGGAAAATAATGGAGAAAAACACTTTGAACCAAGAGATTGATTCATGCATTTGCAGTTATATAAAATGTGTGTTTTTGCCAGAGTATCTCATTATGCGGCCACTGTTTTGGCATGCCAATGAGCTGAGCATGCCAGTTAACCACATAATTACAGAGGATGCAAATAGGACTGTCTCTTGTACCTTGTTCTGTTTCTCTTAGACTGGCAAGTGAAGCCCCATCTCCACAATAGTAAAAGAAACTTTTGTAATTAATTCAGAATTTCATGTATATCTTCTTGCTGCTACAGTCAGTGATCAATTCTGTTCATAAATTATTTTCTTTATTGACAGTACTTCATTGTATATCTCAGTTTTACTAATTCCCTGTCTAAAGGTAAGATTTGGGTAATTTTTTAATGCAGGTACCTTCATCAAATTATTCAAATGTCACCTGTTAGAGAGAAATAAATTATTCCTTCTTTTCTCTTTATGATAAATAAACTACTCTGACAAAATAGTGAACAGAATGCTTTAAAGTTTCCTTTAACCTAGATCAGCTACATCATTGTATTTATAGGGTTAACATTTCCAAGCTTTTCTGCAAACACCATTTAATTTTAAATAACAGCTGAGATTCTTCTGTAAATACATTAATTCAGGGAGGTGATGGTTGAAGAAAAATATTAAGTATCACGAGGATTCAAGATAAGATCTTAAGATAGTGCAACAAAGAGTTATTTTCAGAGCTGAGAGGAATAAATAGTCTTTAATTTAAGACATTACTAACCTGAGTTCTCTCAGTTGCACTATTTTTAAGCACTGAAATCCCCAAGTTACTCCTTCTTTAAATTTCTACCTGACATAAAAGTCTAGCCACATCATGCAAAGGAGAATACCGTAACGATCCCCTGGCCTTCTCCAAGTTCACTCTGTAACCGAAAGCAGCATAGATATATGCCCTTCCTTTAAGATAATAACTTTTGCTTAGAAACAGGTTAAATTAGCTTTAGTGTAACACCTATACTAATTCAGTTATGTAGCTGTTATGTCTGAAGACTGTATTATCTCAAGGTCTCAGGATATATAATTTGGGGGAGAAGAGCTGCAGTCATTAAACATTAGCGATATACTTCAAATGTACCTAGAATAAATTTTGAAATTACTATTTATTTAGTATTTGAATTTACATTTTATATACTTTTTTACATTTTTACTTTATTTTAAGTTTCTATATGTAGCAAGAAAACAGATAACCAGATAAACAGATAATTTGAAGTTATTAACTGATCTGAAGTGAAAAATAAACCTTTTCCTTTTCTCATAAGGATAAAAAAATGAATTATTTTCAAACAATATTCTTGTTATAAACCAGAGATTCAAGACTAGCCTCTGAGCTCTATCAAGGACTCAGCATACTGAGCATCCATACTGATTTGCTACATGATACACTCTAGTCTGATTTTGGTCCTGGATAATAATCTACATGAAGTAGCACGGTCTGGAGGAATGCATGGGCCAAGGTCTGCTCTGAATAGGCAATAATGGACGAAGTTATGCTCCTCTGGGGATGGAGAAGCTTTAGACACCTGGATGTGAGCCCTGTCTTGCCACTTGCCCTGAGGGCCAGAGAATGGACCCATCTCATCTACCAGTGTATGGGTGTAGTAACCATTGTGCCTCTAATCACATGAGATGCCCTAAGGTGTTGAAGGCATCTGCATGTGATTACAGATGCCCTACCAGCTGAATGGAGATCCATTGGCTATAATGGGAGCTTAAACACCAGGCTTCAAGGTAAACACCTCTATGAAGGCATCTACTTGTGGTCCTCTGAGTCTGTGACCTGAATCCTTGCTTAAATTAGTTGCATAGATGTTTAACATTATTTTAGATTATCCTATCTGACTAACGAGTACCTCTACAGAAGGCCACGGATGTTCCACATCTGCTAGGGCCATGTATATGTATAGGATATCCAGATGACAGAAGCAGCTTAAGCAATAAAATCCTATACATGGTGATCAGATTCATAGCAAATTTCTAGTAGAAGTGATCTTCATGTGATTATTGGTTCAACGTGCTAAACGAAGTGTTTCAAGTCCAGTTCTGCAAGGACTGACTCACCATGTAGTTCTAATGACTTATGCGGGCTACTGGGACAGCAGTTTTGTACTATAAATGGCACTCTCTGCCCACAGAGTGATGATTATGCCGAGGTTGAAGAAAGACCTGCTTATTGTTTTCCCTAAATCATAAAAACCCACATTGACTATGGTTTACAAGAAGTAAAAGAAGGCACAGTCAAGGCTCACCATCTGTGTGGCTCAAATTGTTTAAGCATGATTGCAGTGCTGATATTGTTATAACCTCAGTTATGCCTCTCTCTGCCATCTGGAAGAGCTGGGGGAACAGGTTTTCTTTATACTCACCATTATGCACTGTGTGATAGATTGAAGGAAACCATGTTTACATAAATACATAGTATATGTACAATACACATAAAATAACGTGAATAGCTTGTCTGAACACCAAGTTTTCAGGGAAGGACAGTAAGTCACCTCTGCTATCAAAGTACAAACAGGAGTTCGTCCAATTAGGATGTTTCTAAAACACATGACCTGCAATTGTCCACTTGGAGGTTATGTGTCTGTACCTACCTCAACTAAAATGACAGGTAGAAAATAGAAAATTCAATGTGATCTATATAAATAATTATGTCAAAATTCATTATTGATACAATAGGAAATTGCTCAAAAGAGGAGAGACTGTAAATTTTTTATCCAGTGCAGAAATGGAGAAATAATTTTGATAAGTGCTGCTATAAAATATGACTTTGTGTGGAAAGGTAATGAAGGTGTTCATACCTTCACTTCAGCATTTACTAGGCATATAAACATTTAAGGAGATAAATAAAAGAGAGCACTTGGCTGACATTGGTAGTGTGGCTCAGACATAGATGCTAAAAGAAATCTGTTAATGTTTGAACATAAGATCTGACAGCCCAATATAAAACATCCTAGGTAGTCAGGGTTATGTAAAATATCAGGAGCAGTCTTTTGTCTAGGTAACATCATTTTGGAATTAAGGTATTATTTTAAGGTCCCTTTCTTAAAGGCTGCACTGCGGGGCAAAGATGGCATCAGGGAATAGAGCCATCTTCCTTCGTTTCTTGCTTAAACATTTCACCACTACACCACAAGCCACTGAGGTCACCAACAGACTTTCTGTTGGCTCGAACAATCTCAGTCAGAGCAGTCAGATAAGAAAGTGAGAAAGACAGCAATTAGTGCTGAATGTTTCTAGACAGTGACATGACATAGGAGGGGAAAAGAAGAGACAATGCTCATTTCAAATTGCATGAGAAATTTAAGGAGGTAAGGCTCAACTTGGCAGTTCATAAAGAGCTATGGGATTTACGACTCACCCCAAAGGTGGCAATTTCACAGCAATTGCACCCTCAGGAGTCTGCCTAGCTCCAGCCTGGTTCTGACTCAGAAGGAAAAATGCTATGCAGTGAGTCATCAACATCACTTCCTTATACACACTTCATTTCCTTAGGAGTTTCCCATCTACTCTTGCCTTCCTGTAAGATCTAGCAATAGAATGGCTGAAGATCAGCAAATAAAATTTCATACTGATAAAACAGCAAGAGGAAGAACAGATCTTTTTAGAACATGTATGGTGCAGTATATTTGTCTGCTTTTTGTGGGAATGGCAGTAGAAAAGACAAGTCAATTTATAAATTAGGCCTGTTTTCCCAGTGCTGTTTTCCAGGTGAATCATCACTTAGTTGATCACATTTTCTAATTTCAAAAGTTTAAACATGCAGAAAAATGTTTTTTTTTTCTCTTCATCTTATCTTGTACATCATCAGCACACTACCACCCTCTTCCACTAAAAATATTCTCCTCCATGCCAACTATGAACATGCCCCAGGCTTATTTCTTAAGAAACATTAAGCATTACCTCATACAGTGCATTGAAAATATGTCCAATAACAACACAACATCTAAGAAAAATGCAGAAACCATTATTTGCTGTCAGTGAGGTTAGTAACTAATTTTCATCTTAGTCTGGAAAAAAAATGGGGTGGTTTTCACTCTTCTTTTTGATTTCCTGACACACATTGCATCATTTAGACTTCAGGTTCCTCTAAGTAGTCTCACAAGTTTGAGCAGACTGGTCAAGTGAGTTGGTTTTATTGTAAGGCACTGTCAATAAAACTAGATTTCAAATTCTTATGGAAAACCATAGATAATAAATACAAAGGCTTGCCTTCCAATTATTTTTTCATTACAGTTCGAATTGCTCTAACAACATGAAGTAACGAAGACTATGAAAAATCTCCCGAAGTAGGGTTTCCCTTTGGAATATTGAAATCATTACTTCCCCTTAACGAACTGTGTCCACTGAGTCTGCACCTGCACAAAGCTCTTCCACACATTGCATCAAGAGTGATTGTTTTTTGCCGTTACTGAATTCACGTGTTATAAAACTCCATAGCAATGAGAAGGAGAGCTGGTTGGACAACATCTCAGAGAATCCTCACAGCTATTGAAACCATTTTTTTCTGCCAAAAGGAAATCCTTGTAGTGGAAATTTCCAGAGCTGACATCCTTTCTTGAAATCCTTAATTTTTCCGCTGTCATGACTCACAACCAATGACTTGGTGTGTAGGAGGTAAGAGTACTTGTAGACTACCTTCTTTAAGACCTTATTTAATGGCTGTAGAAGAACTTATTTAATGATGGTAGGACAGCTCTGTAAAGGCAGGCTTCAGATTTCAATTTGTCGACCAAATAAAAATGTTATGTCTATGTATGGCATGATCGCTCATCTCCTAAAGATTTCAGAGATACTTGCACTTCTCAGGGTAGCCACAGAGACTGTCGACACTCTGGTGGTGGCATGATCTCTAGCCTGAATGGGTAGATGTAATCTGGTTAGCTCACAACAAACTTAGTGCAATTAGACACCCACTTAAACAGCCTCTGGCTAACTGTCTGACTTTCCATCCTATCTGTGAAACTGACAAACACTGTTAGGGAAAATGAAAATTTTGGTCTTATCCTGCCTTTTGAAAGAGCTCAGCATATGTCATACCCAGAAAATGCAAGCTGATTTCACTGTGTCATAGCCAAGTTTTGAGGAAAAAAAAAATAATATCTGGTTCCAAGGTAAGGATGAGTCCATGGTATGTAAGAATTTTTATGGAGACATAAACATGACTCTATCTATATGGAATTCAGTGGCCTTGCAGTGCCAGCATTTCCCGATTTCATGGGCAACGGAAAAGACAAAAACATCAGAATTTCATAATAGTTTCTTAATAGTATCTGTTTTAGGAGTTGTTATTACATTTGCAAGTGTCTACCATATGTCTCCCACCAGCTCCAGTAATCATTTGTTAACAAGCTTAGTCAGGTGAACAAATGTTAGTGTACGAGGATATCCTCTTGGGTACAGGGTTCTTGCTACAACCATCTCTTGCGTTCTGTTAGTATCTCTGCCTGGAGGAAGCAGTCCTGAGATACTTACTGTTTATTATGCCAAAGGTTTCAGGAATTTTGAAAATAACAACAGAATAGTCATAGGATTTGTCTGCCACAGTCATTTTCTCAGAAGTATCTATGTTCCACCAGGCCAAATAACTCAGGTTATCTTGTAGTCAAATTGCTTTGCACTCAGTCTAGACCTTCTCTGGGTCTTAGAGGGGCACGGCAGATTTCTTTAAGCTATAAGGTATACTTTCTGTGTGTATTTTTTTTCAATTCAGAGCCTAATCTGAGAGATGCATTGCAGCATATGGAACTGCATTTTCACAGGTGACTCAGAGATTTTACACGGATGACTCAGTGACTGTAAACGTACGTGTTACACATCCTGCAGTATGGCATGTATGCACATGGTGATGCTTGGGGAATAGTTCTGGAGAACTATAGAGTACAGAGGGGAAAAGATAGGTGCAGATTCATGCATACTGCCAGGCATCCCTGAAGTAAACCATCCCTAAACCTTGCTTTCACCTCAGGAGAAACCAGCTGATCTACTCCCAGAGATCTGGGAACTGGATTAACTAATATGTGATATAATCAGTCAGAACCTTATTAAAAAACAAACAACAAAAAAGCAAAAACAACAACAAAAAAAAACCCACCAAGTTGTTTGACAGTATAGACTTAAGCACAGTGTCATTGCTCTGTAGATGTTCCTTGCCATTTTTCTCTACTGGCATTGCTGTACTACCTAGATTTTAAAATGAATTTACTGTTGATGGCCTAGCTCTGAAATGGGTTCACAGATACCTCACTAGAAAATGGCCAGAATGGGACTTGTTTATCATTTTCTAAGATCTACAACTGTAGCCATCAAAACAGGAATTAGCTGAGTGAACAAGAATATTTTGTTGTCATGTTTAGAAGATGATAAATGTTTCTCCTCCTATAGTGAAGATAACCTCAGCAAGTTGAATTAGATGATCTTTCCAGCTCTAAGAAAAGCTTCATTGCTGTGGGCTGAATGCTGCCAATGTGGAGCTTCTTGCCGCATAAGACAAAAAAGCCAAGTGCACTTACAACATCCAGCACCACAGAGGATGCAAGTGCGAAGTCTGCCTGGGGGCTAAACAATACCGTTAGCAATCCTAAGTGAAGTACTATGGATACTTCACTACCAAAAACTCAAAAGGCTGATACTACTGCTGATACTAATTTTGCCTACAGCTATCCTTCCAAGTATAAGCCACGAACTACCTTTGGAGAATAATGTGAAGTGTTTCCCTTTCAGGGGCAAGGAATGCAATCCACCCTGTTAGTCCCTTGAGGAGCAATGCTCTTCCCAACCACCATCAGGGCATTGTGTAAAGGAGGACTTGGCTGCTCTTCTGGAGCCCAAAAACCTTCTTAATAAAAGGGAGCACAGGAGCTTGGTGTGAGCCAAAACTCAAATGAAGGCTCCTAATAAGGACTTCTGCTGTGGTGAACTTTGGAGAGGAACATTTGCTTCAGCACTTCTATACTGAAAAGAAATGTTTGCATGACTGTTCTTCAGTCTCTCATGATCTTTTGGGGTAGGAATGGCAGATGAAACATTCTTCTGGGATATGCCTCTCCTGAAAGACAAAGAGTGATTCTGAGGACCAGTTTAACAGCACTGAAGGCTAAGAAAAGCAGTATTTCAAATCAAAAGAGTTAGTTTAGCTGACCAGTCATTAATATTGGAAAAACATCCCTGACCTAACATTACAAAACTGCTTTTGATGCTTTTGAAGCAATGAACAGGCTTTTATGCACTAGCTATACCCAAATATGTACTAGCGCTATACCTAACTAAACAAACACATAGCGAAATAGTTACTTAAAAAAATGGCTTCCTCTTGTTCAGAGTGTGAATATTGCCAAAAATCTTTTATCTGGAAGTCACAGAGCTGTAGACAATGTGCAAGGAAGGTTATTCCTGCCCATGTCTCATTGGTAGCATGTAAGTCAGAGCGCAGGGGTAGATTTAAAGGTCAATATTGACAATGACTGAGACCAATGAATGACTGAGACCATTCTTTTGGGGACAGGTACATCAGAGAGACAGCATGTTTAGAACACCAGAAATCTTTCCTGTTTAAAACAAGATTATCAGAATGGTTACAAGGCCAAATCTTCTAATCCTACTTTTAAAAATATACACATATATATATGTATATACACAGATACTATATCATGTGTCTTTATCATTGAGGGCAAAAAGATGTCCAATGAATGGTGCTACAAATAAATACGCAAATGCAACTTCACCATGGAAAGAGTCCCAGTGTACCTGATGGTGGAGGTTTTATATTGGACTATTAAGTACGATGAATTGGATGCAGCTTCAAACATGGCAAGTTCTTAAGCAATCAAGTATGGAAATCCCCAAAATACTGCCCTACATACTAATTTATACAAGCAACTGAATTGCCTTATCTTGTATACTATTTCTCATTCCCTTAACTCCTTAGGCCACTGACAAAGGCAGACATCAAATGAAGAGGTTCCCTTTAATGCTTTTATCTTTATACTGAAGTATGGCTGCATAACTAATGATTTAAAACTCACTCTTTCTATATCTAAGAGACAACTCTCTTAGTCTCACTGTAGTCCCACTACATTTTTTAAAAGCTTCTTGCATCCTACATACCTATTTAATATTCTAGAGTCCTTTAACAATTGTCCTCTTCCAAACAGAGCACAGGTTCTTTTTAGCAGCTGTATGTTGGAACCTTCCTCAGTCTCAACTGAGAGATTTATTTAGGTTTGTCACTGTTCCCAAGCTACCATTATGTGTGTATCCTTGTGGTATGGGGTACAGGGGCTGTATATATGTTATCACAGCCTACTTTCCACAAAATACTTTTTTTCTACTGTCCTCATTTTGTCTGTTTATACATACAGCTATCTACCAGCTGGAGAACCTGCTTGATCTTTTTCTGTTGCTTTCCAGAAAGCTTTTTATCAGGAAACCGACTATTAAATGGAAAAGGGAGAGCAGAGCTGTCTCCGAGAAACCTTATGGCAAAACTCTAAATTCTACCTCTAAGCTTCTTTTATGAAAATAGGAGATGGTAATATTGGTTGTAGCTCATTCAGCCATAAGTAAATACAGAGCTTTCCAATCATTGCTCACTTGCTTGCAGGTAAAATGTTGAACCTCACAATTCATATTTAAACAGGATGGGGAATTCTTAAGACGTGAGCGCAATCACAGAGGGGACTTTGGGGAAGAATTGATTCTTCATACAGAGCATTCCATACTGGCATATTCTATATAAACATATCTACAAATTAAAATTTCCAGAAGAAAACAGGTTGAAATTTCTAACAACTAAAACTAAGATGATTGGAAAGTCCTGAGATAATTTTCTGTGGGAATCTGGAAACTTTGCTTCTGCTGAAGAAATACAGCAAGTCAATATTCACAGAAACAGCTGGTTAAAATACTCTACCGGATGTACATTTATGTTTATTGTTTGTATGATGGATAGTGTACTCAACCTACCTATATGCATTCTTTGCCTCATTCTCCAATCATGCATTGTCTGAATATATCTAACAAAAAATACTCTTGGTAGAAATACTTAGATTAATTATTTTCTCTATTCTCTATCTTTCACATATATTTTCTTTTTAATATCATTTGAATATATTTTTTTAAATATGTTTCCTTTTCAGACAAAAATTTTGATAGGAAACATACTATTTCTAACTTTATATGCAATGAAAAAAAAAGAAAAATCAGGTTTATTATGTATTGTACTGAGCATATATATAAACTCTGTAAAGCTTAAAATTTTCATTTATAGTGAATATCAGCACTTTAATCCAGTCATATATTTTGAAGCAGGACCTGTAGTACTTCAAAGATAGGAAGACTTTTAAGGTCTATTTGTTACAAGGTTGGAGTTTGAAAGTATATTCTTTAATTTGTCTACTCATTCATACATCCCTTAGAGGATGCACATGGAGACATGACCCAGAGTGATTTTTCTCCCTAATGTCAATGAAAGTCTCAGTGCAATGTAAATAATTCCTTATCAGTGTTACTAATTGAGGGACAGATTGAGACCTGAGAGATAGCAAAGGGATTGGGAAATCAGGGATGGTTTGATGACAGCAAGAGCATCAGAATTTGGCCCTTGAAGCAAGATTCCTCGAGTGAAGGCCTGGAGGCCAAATGCAGCTGGTGATGCCTGGCCAGAGCAGGGCCTGAGCAGGGAACAGCCCCTAATGCAGCTCCAGTGCAGATAGGAGCCCTGGGATCTTATGCATACATGTTCACAAGGCAGGGAGAGGCGGCTGCAAGCACAAGGGCACAAGACCATGCGGCTTCTCCTCTTCTCGTGGGCTTCTATACACATTCCTGCTTGGGTTATGATCTGGTTGCTCTTCTTCTATTATTTTCTACCCCAGTCTCCTTTTAGAAGATTGCTTAACAGACTCACGAGATTTATGTAAAAATGTATTCATTTTACTTTTTTGTTCCCAACTATTCAGCTTGTGGTAGAAAGTTAAAAGCTGGGGATGTTAAAAGAAAAACTTAAAAGCAAATTCCTTGAAACTCTTTAAGTACTTCTTTGCCTCATTACTATTATTATTGCTTTTAATGAAATTAAAATATGGGCCTTAAAGCACACAAATATTCTTCTTAATTCTGGATGCATAGAGTATTTCTGATGCTTCTCCTGTGAAATATGCGAATCCAGAGAAATGGTGCTTTGGCTTAAATTCTAAAAATATTGTAAAATTTTCCAAATAAAACAGTTCTCAACAAAAAGGTCTCAAAAAACAGTTCCACACAAAACAAGTTGTCTGAAAAAATAGTTCCACATTTGTCAGTAGGTAAACACATTTTAATGAATATTACAAAAAGGGGAATTATAAGGAACTAGAAGTTCCTTATAGAATTGAATAAGTGTAGATTGTACATTTATGCAATATATCTTTTAACAACTAGACTGCAATTACCTGCAATACCTGTTTACTTATGATACTGGGATTAATAACACATTTGCACAGACAATTTGCTAGTGAATTTGTTCACCAGCCTCCTGATAGTTACACTGCTTAAATTCTAACTCACTCCTTGTCTTTGCCCTTAAAAGCATCCCTGCAAGTGGTCTGCAAGGATGAGTTTGCTAGAGAAAGGATTGGCACTAGGTTGATGCCAGTCATCAATCAGGTTGATCAATCAGGTGGAGTCCAGGTCAAGTAATGGTCCCTACTCTTCTTTTAGGGCATTAATAGATTTAATAGATACCATTATCTATTAAAAAATCATTGTTGAGGAGCTAACAAGAAGAGGCACTCTCTGAATCTCATATTTGCAAACAAGGCAGGATTAGTCAGAGATGTGAAATCCGGGGAAACCTTGGATGTATCATCCACAGAGTGGTGGGCTTTCAGGACCCTGAGAGGAAGGAGTATGGCAAAGAGCAGAATCCCAACTCTGGACTTTAGGAGAAAGGACTTTTGCCTTTCCAAGGAAGAAGGCCTTTTGGAAGAATTCCATGAGATGTGACACTAGAATGCCACAACAAGGAACAGGGTTCCAAGACAGGTGGTTGATATTTAAAGAAGATCACCTCCTTCAATCTCAAGAATGGTCCATCTCTACAGGCAGGAGATCAAGTAAAGGCAACTGGAGGCCTGCAGAGATGAACAAAGAGGTTCCAGGGAACCTCCATCTCTGGGAAGATGATGGAACAACTAATCCTGGGTACCATCTCCAGACACATGAAAGACATACTGAGAGTAGTCAGCACGGATTTATGAAGGGGAAATTACGCTTGACCTACTTGGTATCCTTCTATAATGAGATTACTGACTTGGTGGATTACAGGTTAGACTTTTGTCACTGTCTTCCATAACATTATCATTGATAAGCTGATGAAGTACAGGCTAGATAAGTAGTTAGTAAAGTAGACTGAAAACTGGATGAACTGCTATGCTCAGAGGAAGATTGGTAGCATTAAGTTAAACTGCCTATTTGTAGCTAGTGGTGTTCCCTAGGGGGTGACAGTGGAGCCAATACTCTTATCATCTTCACTAATGACCTATGTGATGGCACAGAGTGCACCCATGGCAAGTGCAGAGGATCTAGGAGGAGTGGCTGATAACATCAGAAGGCTGTGCTGCCATTCAGAGGAATCTCAACAGGTTGGAGAGATGGGCAGAGAGGTACTCATGAAGCTTAGCCAAGCAGAGGGTCAAGTCCTGCATCTGGAAGGAATAACCTTATGCACCAGTAGAGG
Organism: Nothura maculosa; assembly: GCA_032353885.1. Classification (NCBI taxonomy): domain Eukaryota; kingdom Metazoa; phylum Chordata; class Aves; order Tinamiformes; family Tinamidae; genus Nothura; species Nothura maculosa. The sequence continues at coordinate 1,975,244 of JAUBOD010000826.1, read as the reverse complement.
CTTGGACCAACCATGTGGGAAGCATTTTGGCAGAGAAGGACCTGGAAGTTCTGGCAGACAAGTTGAAGACATGTGAGCAGTGTGCCTTTGTGGCAAAGGAAGCCCAAGGTATCCTGTGCTGCTTTAGGAACAACATTGCCAGCAAATCAAAGCAGATTATCTTTCTCCTCTACTCAGCACTAGTGAGACCACATCTAGACTGTCTCCCATTCTGGGCTCCCTAGTTTAAGAAAGATGTGAATTTATTGGAATGAGTCCAGTGAAGGTTCACAAATAAGTTTAAATGGCTGGAGCATCTCTTATACTAGTGGAAGCTGGGAAAACTAGGGACTGTTCAGTTGGAAAGTGAGAGCTCAGTGGGAATTTTAGCAATGTGTATAAATATGTGACGGGAGAGTGCAAATGTGCAGGGCCAGACTCTTCTCTGGGGTGTGCAGTGCAAGGCAAGAGACAGGCACAAGCTGAAAGAGAGGAAATTCCACTTGAACATAACAAAAAGAAATCTTGCTGTGAGGGTAATAGAAGAGTGGAACAAACTGTCCAGAGAAGTTGTAGAGTTTCTATGAAGATAAATAAAATCCAAACAGACACAATCCTGGGAAGCCTGCAGAAGGTGACCCTGCTTGAGCAGGGAGTTTGGACCAGATGATCTCCAGAGACCCTTGCAAATCTCAGGTAGTCTCTGATTCTTTGATTCTTGTAATTATTTCAAACACATACACACACATAGATGTTTATGCATAAGATTAAAACCCTTTTGCTTTTATGTAATATCACAAGGTTCCTTATTCCAACATGGTAATCATGGCATTAGGTAAATATAAGTTCAGATGGAGTATCAACGTAGCAATCCAATTCTCCATCCTTTTCCCTGAAGTTGTCCCCAGAATAGTGACACACACGAGATGTACAGGTTTAAAGACCTGACTTGCCACTATCTACTTTTTTGAAAAAATATAATGGACAAGTTAATCTATAGGGCATTATTTCGACACTCCTCATATGTACATGACTCACATTGAAAGAAATGGAAAAAAGTTCTGTCCCTTGATATGAATGTCCAAAGTTTAGATGGGTATAGGAGTCTCTGTCCCTTTTAAATAACCCTTGAAGGAGTCTTGTGTGACAACTCTGACTTAAGCACCTCAGTTCAGAGCTTAAATTTGTGAAGCAAGACCAGGAGGGCTTTGCAATGAAAGCTTGTCCTGCATAATATTCCATCCAATATTATTCTAGCAACATGTTCATGTTGCATATATTTGTAAGGCCAAAAAGCTTTATTATTTTAGTTGTCATCTTTTTTTAAAAAATATATATCTTCTAGTATATTTTTTATGTTACACTTTCATGATTCATTCCAGCTTGGCTTCAGCACAACATTTTTCCACCCACATAGCAAAGCATGCCAAGCCTCCAAGGTTTTGCAATATTCTTTTGTAGTATTGCTTTTATCAGGCAATCAAGTAAATATTAATATAACTCTTTTTTTAAGAAAAAGCAACTTTTGCTGCCAATCTCACAACTTCCCGTGTGATAATATGAAGTATCAGCATGTATCTTCTTTGAAAAGTCCATCTTATATATTCCTAAACATTTGTAGCTTTAAGCTGCTCATAGGTGTCATAGATATTTTTATCTTTTTTCCATATAGTTTGTTCATGTTGATCAGACCCCAAAGTTTGTTCATCTTACGTGAATATTCACATTTATGAGAGTGAGTCAGAGTAAGTAAAATCCAGCAGTTTTATGAGAACAATTATGTTGATAGTACTCTAGTGCAGACAGTTTCATGGCTATGTAAGTTAAATGCTACTAAAGTTATTATAGACCCTGACTAGGTATAACCTGAAGCAGTTTCAGTACTTCCAGATAATGATACCACATTCATACTGACATATTTTGTGAATTCAACGGTATAATTAAGTTAGAAAAGCTTTCAGGTCTGGGTCTTATATCAGAGTATAACGATCTGCCTCCTATATACTACTTTTTGTAATGATTATTGTGGAGATCGGTGAACACAGATACATAAGTGCTATAGCCCAGTTTCACAATCAGTTCACATGATGAATCACTGTGTTCACTCATAAAGGTGAGTAAGTATTGTGGCACTTCCAATGAATGCAATCCAAAGCAGAAGTTGCAAAGTAGAACCCATAAAATACGTAATATAACAGATAAGCTTTCCAGTCATGCTATAAAATAAGATTGTTTAGCATTTCCTGTCATACCTCTGCATGGTAATTTTAAATTCTTGTTCCAGTGGTTCGTGCCCAGCATCTATTCTAAGCTTTTTAATACATGGCTACTGGTAAATAGCCTCTGCATTAAATTCATGACTACAGGCTACATAGAAATATAATTCCAGGACACTAACAAACCAGATGAGGAGCATGTTACTTATATTAGTTAACAAAAAAAAAAAACAAAAAAAAAACCCAAAAAATTATTTCAAGTTACCTGAATTTACTTTAAAATTTTAAGTTCAACCACCAAACCCTCAAATCCATTATTTGCATAGTTCTATTTCTAGCACATGTAAATAAGTCATTCCTGTTCATTAATAGCACCATGGCCTGCCTCCATCCTTTCTTCTTGTGAATAGAGCTATTCTTCATATTGCCAGCACTTGTTTACTACTCTCATTGCATTTATTATGAAACATTGGGTGGAATTCAGCCTACCTAAACTTGAACTTGCAGTGCAGGTGTCTATATCTGAGTTTGTTGAAGCCAGGATGCAATTCAGTTTCTTAAGAGTAAATAGTATAGTGACATGTTACTTACTGTATGGTGTCTCTCTTGCGATGCTGTTCCAAATGGACATGGGTCACCTCTAGGACCCGTGTTTAGGTCCTAGGTCCTTATCTTTAGGCTTCATGCAGAGATTGTCACACACTTGAGGCAATATCTCACATGGCTTTATAACACCATGCTTAGGTCATATAAGATCAAGCCCTGTATGAACTTCAACAGAAATTTAACATCTGAGATGCAGACATTTTCACTGCAGAACCACCAATTAGACTGAGTTAAATCTTACACTTGTAGACTTCAGGTGAACAGACATGGTTCTATTTTTTGAGTTTGTGCAGGTCTCTCAAACCAGTCCTTCCAGACTTATTTAGAATTTTCTAATTTCAGATATTCTGCTCATGAGATGTTTTTTCATTTGTAATTACTCATACAGTCCTTGGAGACCAACCAAAGAAACCCTTTTATTTGTAAAGGTACTTCTCATTTTCAGAAGCTTGAAATTATATACATCTTTTCTGCAGTCATTTACATCAATGTAATACATAACCAGTTTTGGTAGCATCTAATATTCACTTTCTTATGTGTTAATAACTAAAACGTCGGAAGCAACAGAGACTCAAGCTCTAGGCTTTCATCACTCTGTGGCACAATAAAAAAATAGTAAAATAGAAAGTTGAGAGATTCATCCGCACACACAGTACTAATTCTGCCACTAACAAAATTAATTAATAATCAAGACTCCACAGGGGTTTCTCTAAAATGAAACAAACTTATTTATCAGGAGCCTTCAAAACTTTTCAGATGTTTTTAATTTTAAATACCAATAAGATTAAAGAAAATCAATAAGTTAAAAAAAAAAGAAAAAGAAATGAAATGAAATGAGGTGCTATGGAGAAAACCACAAACAGCACTATCTGTAGGCTAATTACACCCAACTGCATTTAGAAGAATATTCCCCCAAAGGTGAACAGAATAAATGAAACTTAGGACTTTAATAATGCAAAATAGCTTTCTAATATTTTTACACGTACTATCTCACTCTTGCTGTTGGCAAATGAAACAGTTGCAAATTGCAATGAGATGGTTTGAGACCATGAATTCATCCTTCTCAGCTCTCTGCCATGAACCACTCAAAACCCGAGGATTATATGGCTGTATCTGCCTTAGGAAATGTAGTGCAATGGGAATAGGCACTGAGGGATGATGTGCAGCTATATGTATTTCAGGGATCTGACTTCAGACTAGTTCTAGTGTAATCCTGTCAATTGAATTTCCATTAGCAATTGGATTGTATTAGGTAGCCTTCTGCAAAATATTCTGTAGGTTGGCGTCATCCAACAGGAATCCAGTTTGTGTGCTCTGAAAGTGCTCCATGATGCGAACTAAAGCATACTAAACAGAGATGATCAGCGTATTCCCTTCAAAATAGTACTCCTATCCCAAAATAAAACAATGACAACACATCTTTAAATAGCTTCCTTTCCTATCTTCTGAATTCAACAGTATATTCTTCTTGTGTTTCCTGAGACAGCCTTTTACACTGGATACATTCATTCATCTCTACAGCTACTTGTACTCACTAACAGGACTAGTCATTGGGATAGAAAAAAATAGATGTCTTAGCAGGTGTATAAATCAGTGTCCTTACATGATATAGTTGTGGTTGCCTTAGTCCATTTCCTAAATCACAGATGAGTTCATCAAAGAAGCTATCATAATTAACATTCCTTATGGTAAATTCAGTAGAACCTCCACAAGCTAAATAGTCAGAGATGTAGTACATTAACTAAGTAGGATTTGGAGGAGATTTTTGCACTTGTTCTTTGACCATACCAATGGCTTCTTGTGTCAAGTTTAGCTACCTGACAACTTCTCTGTTAAAAAAAGAATGGATGGATATATATTTTATTAATTTTATACTTACTGGTCTCTCAGCATACTCCACTCATACATCTTTACTGATTTAAATTTGATGGTGTAGTAAATAAAGCTTAAAGAGTTAACCAATTTACAAAGGGGGCTGTTTAACAATGGTTGGCCTTCTGAATCATATATTAGCAAATAATCATTTGTTCTGATGATGTAATATTTGCATATTACGGTAATGGTTCAAACTGGTCTCTCTGGTTTATGATCCTTCCTGTTCCCCTGTCCACCCATGGACTTAACCTTGCAATAAGCATATTTGTTTCCTAATTTTCCTTCAGTCCCTAGTTTCCAATCAACTCTGACAATTTCTCTTTTCAATCCCAAAGGGAGAATATCTTAGCATTAAAAAGTCTTTTAACCCTGGAAAATGATTTATTTCCAGTTATTGCATTCTAACTCAGCATAAAATTAAGGCCTTGGAGACTGATGGTATATATTTGTCTTTCTAACCCTTCATTTGGTTTAGAAACTGGAATATATCAAGCATATTTTTGTTACTATAATTATTTTAAGGTAATTCCTGTAAATCAGGGATAATGGTTACTTATTGTTATTAGAGGTAGAAAAAAGGAAAAAAGACATTTTGATAATATTATTATATTTTCTATCAGAATGTGTAGTGCCTAAATAAATTTCAGACATTTAAATGAAAAGTGCTTTGTAAGGGAGTGCTAATATTGCTATTTCATTATGGCTGCAGATGTCCTCAGAATTAAAAAATCTTGCAGTGGAATTCTGCCTCTTTCACCATGTTCCTCTCTTTTTTATTGATCACAAATTATCAGGAGTAAAGATTATTTCATTACTTTGTACTCATTTGCCCCAGCAGTGACCAGTGTTGAAAAACCAACAATCGTCATCTGTTGTCACACCACAACGTATACCGTAACCTCTAAAATAAATGGTTACTTTCAAGAATCAAATGTCCATAAAGGGAGTATCTCTGTTATTAAAGATTGATAAATATTTGCCTTATAATGATAACATGGTGTGTATCTGATTATGTACAATAAAATAAAACATACGTGAAAAAGTGAATACAGTCAAGAAAGAAAATTATGCTGAGACTGTGGAGTGAGCAGGAAGGAGGAACCATTATTCTGCATGATGGATTGTGACTGTGGATTTGACGGTTGCATGATGGAGATTCCTGCCAAATGCCAAGCCACCTCCTCTGCAATGGGGCTGCAGCTCAGTTTACAAACCATCTTGATTATTTAGTTCTGAGTGTAGCTCACTGCTGACTGTAAGCTGTTGTATTTAGTAGAACCACAATATATTTTATTAACATCTTATTAGAGATGTCTTGCTGCTTGGGTAACTTGTACTTTTGTAATAAATCCACTAATATCAGTACCATCTCCTTACCAATGAGAAGCAGTAGAGCCTTTGCTGAGAATCAATGTTCATAAATTATTTTCCCAGCTGTACATCAAAAAATGCACAAGTCAAAAGAAGAACAAGATAAAATGAAAAAAAACAAATCAGGTGTACATATATAGAAGATTATGTGAGAACATACTGAAACTGGGAAATGCTCAAACAGATTGACATTTTCTGATGCATAAGTCAATCAAGTCACAACACGTTTTTTTTTAGTTAGTAGTAGATAGTCTTTAAACAATCACAACATTCTTAGTTTCACCCTGCATAGTCAGCAATGATGTAAATGTTTTTTGTAGGTATTCCTAAGTTTCTATTCTATCAAAATTAAGGTAAGTTTTGTATTTTTGGTTGTTTCTTTGGGTTTTGGTGGTTTTTTTTTTGTTTTTTTTTGGTTTTTTAAAGTTGGAAAAGTTTCCTTTCATTGGTGAAAAAAATTCTGGTAACTTTCTTACTGTTATTAGAAAATGTTCTGGCAAACAGCCATACTTTTTATCCATTTACAATATGTTGATCTATGGCATTTCTGAAGCATATTCATGATATCCTTACACACTTAGTTTACTTCTGCTTCTTAAAGACAAATTATTCAGGGAATATCCAGCAGTTTAGAGGTAACACAGTCCATTAACCAACTACCAACAAAGACCACTGGAATTTCTCATTTCTTTCCAACCCCTTACACAGTCTTAAAGATGAGAACTAATAGCTGAATAGCTGTGTTGTTGCTGGGACAGAAAGTCTGGTTAAAAGTGTGAATAGAGTTTAGATTAAATATCATTTCAAAATTTGTTTTGGGGCTGAGTCACAACTAATCCAAACATTTAAAAAATTCCCACAATCAAAAGCTCTGCATTTCTATTTTAAAAATTAACCTAGTGGTGGAATCACGATGTCAACGCAAAACAAAAATTCTTATTGTTATTAATGTAATTTGTAGTTACATTTATAGATATTTACCTAATTTCCTGATATGATGGTGGAAGTCCATAATAAAACACATACCATAACACATTAGTTGAAAGAGGATTGCAGGGTAATGGAAAGATACCATAGGCAGCTGGCCTCTCTAATTAGTATGCCGAATGTTTATGTGCTCTTCTTGTTAAGTACCAAACTGTTTCATCAGAGCAAAAACATGAGATACTTTGATCTGGAAAATAAGGTAAGATGTTTCAATGATACACTGCAGCTGCAGTTCATCTTACCTAATGTTAATCACCTCTATGAGGCATTTAAATTAGGGGGTTAGTCACCTCTGTATCCTTCTAAAGTTACAGCAGGAAGGTGGGCATTTACTTTCTCAGGGTGACTGAAGACCCAGAGACCTTCCCCAGGAATGGAGATAGAAGCCTGTGCTTGCTGTGGTCTCATGCTGAAGCACAAGGGACCAAGTACAGGTTTAGGTCCCACCTGTTCCTCACAGTTTTCAGAACAAGTCAATGAAGCTGTTTAATTATTCCAAACTTCTTATTTGGAGAAAAGTTTTTATTTCATTGGTTATTTCTGTAGGAAGTATAAGCAAAATTTTTGAGCTTCTAGAAAAGCTTCAGTCATTAGATCTGAAAATGTGTTTGATTTGAATCATCCCACCATCTTCTGCTGCAAGCACTGCAAAAGGGAGAGATGTTATAAATTCATTTAGGAAAAGGTGTGTTCTTATTCTTCAGCAAACTGTGTGTATGATTCATGAAGCAGAGTTCAATAGGATCTGGAAAGAATCCAAGTCCACTTCCCTTTGGTCTACAAACAAATCAAACAGAAGTAATATTGAGGAATAAAATAGAGAGATTAGAAGAACACCTTAAGTATAAGATCAAATTCTGTAAGAAGCACATAAATCTCCCCGGTGGTCTTCTTGGTAGTAGTCTTTACTGGTGGTAGCTGTATGAGATTGCAATGATTTTTGACACAGAAAAGTAAATTGAGAAAGCATTGCTGTAAGTCCATAGCAATATGATTGTTATGGGATAACACAGTTACCTTTATCAATTATCCTAAACAAGAAAAAAAGTAGATACTGCAAGGTTGATATCATATGGGATATCAGAGGTAAGAATACCTCTAGAAACAAGTGTGCTAAGTTCCTAGAACTGGGGTGTCATGGAAGCGCCAGCTGGAAGGAAGCTATGTAGGTCACCTAGTGTGACCTCCTGCTCCAAGCCGTGCTGTCACTGCAGTCATCACAGGTTGGCAGTGGCTGCGTCTGGCTCAGTCCTGAATACATCTGGGGGTGGAGATGTCGCAACTGCTCTGCTTTTCGCCCTGGAACAAGTTACTCCAAGGCATAACAGCTTACCCATAGGGTCAATACCTCTGCATGGCTCTGCACTTTGACAGCCAAAGACTAGGGCAGGATAAAGGCTGTAGTCCTTTCTATGCACCCCTGCTTCCAAGCAGGACTTTAGAGGAACAATAAAGAGGAAGGTTCTCCAAGTACTTCCCACTCAGTCTGATATATTTTCCTCTAAAGCATTCATCTTCAAATCACCATATTTCCTGAAAGGCCTCTGCTCTTTTCCAAAACATTTGATGCTCTTTTCCCGAAGGGAGATTTCATCAACCTGCAGAAATCTCAGCTCTCTGTTCTCCTAGGAGCTGACTATATCCCAATTTCTCCTATATCCTCCCAAATTTTCCTACAGAAAAATCCCACCTATTTGAATTTCCCATATACCCTTTCTCATCCTCCCATACCAACCTCAAATTCCCACGACTCAAAGCCTCAGTTTTTCCTGCTCATCCAGATCAACCTCTCTTACCGATATCTGTAACCTGAAATTCCTAGCTCCAACTTTCGTGTCTTCTCCCAATGCTTTTTCTCCCCACTCAACACAACTGATCCTCCTTTTCTGCCTTCACCTTTTGCAGGCAACATCACCTTAGAGAGAGAGTTTTGACTAGATCAAAAACCAGAGCATCTTTTGCCTAACCCTTCCTATAGGATTTTCTGCCTCTTCTGCTGAAGCAAACAGATTCTCCCACTTAAAAAAATAATTTAGATGCGAAGTCATTGGTCAAAGACAAAACAATAAAAGAAGAAATGAAAAAAGAGGACAGACAGAAGCCATAGCCAAAGGAGAATATAACTTTGTAGCCTTTTTGAATGATTTGAAATTCTCAACCACAAAAAAATCAAGTCAAATATAATTGAGATTGAGACATACAAAGTTCTAGAAAAAAAAATAAAACTATCATTAAATAAAATAGAAATCCTGTGCTGTTGGCTAAGGTGGAAAGGAACATAGCCTCCTGTTACAAAGCCCTATACGGAGCAATGTAATTTAAACACAGTGTAGCTTATATGTCTGGCCTGCGGATTGGAAACCAGAAGCTCTGTGTGAGACTTGACATACAAAGAACCAGAAAAGTGGAATGGCCCAGGACAAGAGATCCAAATCCATTGGATCCAAATCCATTTGTTGTCCTTGTTCACTATTCAGGCAGACAGTTTCTTGTTAGCAAATCCAAAGGTCAATACAAAAGTTACTTGGCATTTGCAGCCCAGAACTTGTAGGTGGGTGCCTACATCTCCTCTTTCCAAGACATACTTCTTGATAATGAGCTGCTGATGGAAATGCTGCTGCCTATTTAGCGTAGACTAGCTGGCCAGGGCTGTAAAGCACATATGGGGAGACTGGGTTTTAATTTCCTCTGCAGTCTTTATAGTGTCAGACCTCCTACTCATTAGAGATGAGTTGAGTGTGTTAACTGTAGGGCCTAAGAGAGAGCTCTGCCCCGATCTTCTCCTCCTTTTTTAAGCCCTCAAAGCAAAACTATAGAGTGATGTACACCTGCAGAACTGCTTGTCCAGTGATTTTGAATTTTCTGGTACACGGTGAAACAAAGAGGAAGAGAAGGGAGAGTGTGCACAAAACCCCATCTCTCCATCTCTAAACACTGTCACCACAGGGAGGATATTTCCTTTGGAGATGGGAAGCGTTAGCCTGAACCCCGGCAGTCAAAGTGCTGAATCTGAGTCTACTTTCCTAAGAGAATGTGTTAATCACAAATGATTGTATAAAAGGTGGGTGGCAGATCCTCCTCCACTGTCTGTGTTCTAAAAAAGCACCCACAAAGCACTTTCCAAGGAGCCTTCTGGGTATGCGTTTGGTGTTTTCTGAGAAAGTCTGAAGGTTTAAGCCCCCCCAGGAGACTTCAACAGTGGAATGCTTGGCTTCTTAGGTGGGAGATAGCTATCATACTGCCTGAACTACTCTGGACACATGCCAAAGCGGAGCTCTGGACACCCAGGAAAGCTGAGGTTCAGACAGGCAGGTGCCTTCAGCAAGATTCAGTAAAAAGCAGCCACAGTGCAATTGAGAAGAATCTCATCAAACAAAAAGTGATTTGCCCAATAACTTTTCCCTACTGAGCCACCCTAAATTTCCATTACAAAATTTCCTCTAATGCCTAAAATACTGACACTGCTGCTCTGACTGAGCTCTGCATGCAGCTAGCTGTTTCTCCAAGCGTACTTGGGATTTACAAAGTAGACATCCATTGGCCAAGGCCTCGAGAATCTCAGTCTTATAAGCATACCAACAGCACTGGGTTCAGCACAGGGTAGATCTTGCATGATCACTTCAATGCAAAAGCAGTGGTGTAGAAGCAGCAGTAGTGGTAGTGGTGGAATTCATCTTTTGCATACTAGCCCAGAGGACTGGCAAGTTGCTGGGTCATGGGTGACCCAGGTTCAGTGAGTTTAGTGAGGCATCAGACTGCAAGCATGAGAGAAGGAACATTCTTCCCGGTGAAGCCATGGTGTTATCTGGCAGACTTTTATAGTGGGGTAATTATTGTTTTTATTTAGGTTATTCCTAATGAACTACTTCTGAAGAGCTTATTAAAGTTATTTCATGTCCCACTTGACCTCCTGCATGGACCGGTTCTGTCCACACTCAGGTTGATTAACTCTTTCCTTCCTATTCAGTAAGCTTCCTTGTTCTGTAAAATAATACCTCAACATAATATGTCATTTCCAAAACTGATTTTGGGCTGCTTCACAGCCATCTACGCCTTTCCCTGCCTGGGATGAATTTAGCGCACTTCCCCTGAAAGAGGCAAACAGTGACAGCAGCTCTCTGATGTGACAAGATGATAATGAAGTGTAAACAACAAACCTCCCTTTCATGTAGATATTATGCAGATTATTCTTATTTGGAAGCACCCAGAGTTACTAAGAAAATTAAACACATGCTGCTCGGTTAAGTAAACTAAGGAATAATATGAGAATCCAAAGGCACTGTTAAAAAAAGTGTCATTGCCAGATGGCTTCAAAATTCTGCAAAGCAAGTGAATGTAGGCTTCAGAAAACAAAGGGTAGCAATGCTATCTATGACACAAGAAGGAAAATAGGAAATTCAGCACAAGGTTTAAAGGTTTTTGTGGAGGTGGGTGACTCACTGTTGCTCACACTTTGAAGTGAGTGAGACAAGCCTGTGTGTCATATATTGTTTCCTCTTAATCTGCAGAGAGCAGGCCATCCCAAGCCATTGATGGAAGGCAAGCACTGGGAACTCAAGTGAAACATGACTGGACATGGGTTTCTCTTAGTCAAGCATCTTGGTGTCCTGGAACCGCAAGTCAGACTGTCAGCATTTGAAATGCCTCTAGTTTGCAGGTTAGCAACCTGATGATAAAAATGAACTGTGGCTGAAACTAAGTCTACGTGGGCCTAACGTAATCAAGAGCCAAGTTTCATACCGCTATAGGGCTGATACTACACCCACTGAAGTCAATGATAATCTTTCCATGAATAACAGGCAAGTCCTTTCATCTCTCAATGCCCTTATTTACAAAACAGGGATAACGGTATTTTATTTCTCCTATGTTTATAGCCTCAAGAACATTTTGAGGCAAGGACTGCCTCTTTCTAGGCACTCCTTGCAGTATTTAACACCTCTAGATTCCTTTCCCATTTTGAGTTTGAAGCATACAGAGTACCACAAACATGCATAGATCTAGAAAAGTAGGTCTAAGTTACCACTAAAAATTCTGTAAGGGCTTCAGGCAATTCTTGAAATGTCTGTCTAAAATTTGTGGGATTTTATTCCTTCTTCTTCAAACTATTACAGATTTGTAAAGATTGTGAAGAGTCATGAGTTTTGAATATCTGAGAATTTCACAGTCTACAAGTGCAAGGCTGACTCTATTGGTGAAATTAACTGCTAAACTGAACATTTATACGTTTATACATCTTAGTCCTCCTGCTGTGTTTAAATGTGTAATGTAAAATACTAGTGACATCTTACTAAGAACATAGTCTCTAGCACATACAGGAAATATAGCAAGACAAATCCCTGCATCATCTGTCTGTGTGGATAGTTTAGATGGACATTTAATCTCCCAGGAACTTACATAAATGTAAGCTTTTTTTTTTTTTTTCTCCCTATTCATGGATAATAACTACAGGTTGCATAGAATGTTATTATTTACTGTTTTGGAAGAGATACTGACAGATTTGATAGACTACATCTATTGCAGAGGTTGTGTTTTGTCTTGTTTTGTTTTCCTAAGGATATATATTTACTTGAACATGACATGCTAGAAAAATATTTTATTCCAGCTTGATACCAAAGCCCTATACTGTCAAATCCAAATGTATACACTACATGAAAGGATAATATTCTTTATTTATGTTTAAGCAGACAGAGCTATGCCCCTTCAAGGCTCTAAGCCTTATCAAAACATGGACATATTATGAATGTAATTAAGTGTTAACATTCAAAGATGAATCCTTCCTCAGAGTTCTGAAGTGTCCTCAGCTAGACTGCCAAATCCTATCAAATGGCTGCCGTGTTGTGCATACCTGAAAGGTCACAAATTAAGGAGAAAAGCAAGAAATAACATCCTGCCCATCCTTCATAACTTGTAGGGCCACTTCCATTTTGAAAAGCTATTCGCCTTTTCAGTGGAACTGCCTATTTCAAGGCTAGAAAAATCTCTCAAAATAAGAGGCTCTTTCAAAAGCTTTGTAAGCCAAATACTTGCTTGTTGCTCTTGGAAGAAAACAATTCCTTGGGCAACTGAGCATAGAAAATTGGGCTGAACAACCTGTTTAGAAATCCCAACCTGCCTAAACACAGCAAGTTTCAGCTTGACGAAGACTGATTGTGATGAGGATGGCCTGAAGCCCACATAACGCGGAGAACTTCATGTCAGTTAGTTAAGAGCTTCAATGAGCTAAGAGAGGCACTTTCATATAAAGCAGCTATGGTCAGCTATTGGAATCAGATATAGTTTTGCTCATAAAATATGAGAGAGATCAGGGAAAAAAAAACCCTATTCAAAAAACCTGGGTGGCATTTTTCAGTACTACAGACATCATAATCTCTGATTATTTTCTGAGATGCTTGTCAGAGTTTTATTGGTGCCAGCATCTCCCACTGCTTACTTGCAGAGCTCTCAGATGTGGAAAAATTTTCCTGAATCTCTCATGGTGGCAAGGGGAAATATAGAAGAAAGGAACAAAGTCGACTGATTCCCTGCAGAGTTTTACTCCAAAGCAATATATGGAGGCAATGTTGCTGGGATCAATCGAGTAAAATTAGCATAAAATCTCGCTGATGTGGTAGCAGATTGGGCTCAAATTTTTAATAGTGTTTTGAAGAAGGGGACACAGACAACACAACTTCAAAACAGTGTGAAATATTTTTTATGTAAAACAGAAGTGGCTGCCAATAATTCACTATGCTGGTTGAAAACACTTTCACATGACTGCAGGTAACTGTATGTTATAAACTAGCCGAGACCTGGGAAAACACTCTAGGCAATGGTAGGCAGACGAGGGGTAGGCAAACTTAGCTTTATGCTTTGCTTTCAGAAGCTCCAGTACAATGTACTACCACAACCAGTTCCTGAGCTGTCTTCTTCTTTCGTTTTTTTTCCCAGAGAGCCAGTCTGTAACCACAGACAAATGTTTTTCTCTGTTGAAACTCATCCTTATGGTACAACAGCCTGGCTAATTCTTGGTAATACTGAGTACTCAACAAGAATGCTCAAACATGAAAGGGATGAAAGACCAAAGTGGGAGAAATTTTCCCTCAGTTTTATTTTCCAGAAAAGCAAAATCTGGCAAGCATGGATCTTTTTGTTGATTCCCAATGCTCAAACAGAGGAAGGAAACAGCAAACATTGATGGCAGTTAGGTTTCTAAATTTATGTAAGAGATCCTTCTCCTAAGTTTCTGCTTTGTCAAGCTTTTTCCTACATGTTTTGTCCCTCACAATCTGGGTTGAACTCATGTTATTCAAAATCTTGTGCTGTTTAGACCCTGTCTTCTAGTTTCTGTGTTGTCCACCTTCTGTGACTAATCCTATAGATCATTTGTTTCCTTACTTCATGTAACTATGACAAGAAAAATTCCAATAAAATGATGACAAGAGGATTTATGTTTATTTGAATGAGCTAAAATTGTTTACTTAGCAGTTTAAGGTGAGGGTTTTTTTTTTTCCTAGTCCTGAAAATTCATCCCTGGCATCTGAAAGTTAAACTATTCTTTCTCTGTACATTAAAGAATCATAAAAATTCAACTATGGAAATATGGGTCTCAATTTGGTAGAGTGCAACTATTTGCTTAATAATGGATAAAAGAAAGCTGACTCAGCTCACTTCTCCATGCATGGGCAGAGCTGATCTGGCTGGAGCTAGAGGAGATAAGAAAAGTTCTTTCATAAGAAGCACAAGTAGGCACAACTGAAGCAAAATATGAGTTAAAATCATTTATTTGATTTATGCTTATTTGAGAGGATCACCTTACATTCAGCTGAGGATCCTTTACTCCATAAAGGCATTTACCATGTCCCATATGACTTGGAAATGTCATTACGGACCAAATAATTGGGAATTGTCCATTGGACCGTGCTCCCTAATGCTGCTATTTAGACACACAGTTTCGCTAAAAAGAGCTAATACTCTCCTGTTTAGTCGTACTCCAACTATATTTACTCAGTGTGAGTAATTCTTTTGAAGTCAGTGTGTCTACGCAAGTGAGTAATGGCCTCAGGATCTGGCCCTTCAACAGTATATGACGTGTTACATTTCAAATGCCTGTGCACTGTTGTTTTTAATTCTGCCATGCAATTTACTTACTGGAATTATCTTCTGAATAGCTTCTTTCCATGGATTCCATTATATATATTCTTTTATTTATTACTTTTTCACTTTGATCTGCATGCCAATCAAGATAAGCTCAATAAAGATAGAATTTTAATGAACACAAGGAACTATGTGTAGCTTCAGCAGCCAGTTTTGCAAGTTTTATGGGTGTGTGCATTTATTTTTACTTGTGTAACATCCACATTGTAAGGTTGAAGTCTGTGAAGCACTTTGTATTCATTTGGTTGTTGTAAAGAGTGAGATATCTCCATTATTTTCATGACTATCATCAGTATGTCATTTTATCCATTCAATTGTTTTTGACCGATTATACAGGATTAAAGGAGACTGTTAAGAAAAACATATACCAAAGTGAATCAGGACAGAAACAAAGATTGCAGAGTGGATAGCTTGGAGTCTTTAAGAACTGGGACTGCTAATAGTCAAATATCTACTACTTGGCTCCAGACAGATTATAGATGTATTTTTCACAAAGCTGGGATCAAATATATGTTACAAATCTTTGCCTGGTGTAGAAAGAATGGAAACCATGCACTCACTGCTAGATGTCTGTGTCTTGTAGTACAGAAGTGGCATAGCACTGAGGGGAAGGCACAGAAAATGCTCAGGGGAGGACTGTGGCTTAGATGGAAGCAGGCAAATATTTTACTATCTTAACCCTTTATTTGCTGATTATATATATTTTCATAAATAATACCTGACTGATTTCAATAGGGCAAAAACGCTCTTGGAGAGATGTTCTTCTACATATGTCAAACTTGGTTAAGCAGCAGTTAGGGGCTAAATCACTCAGTCCAAGATCTGTGTATAGAGCTATTAATGGTATCCTATTATTCTAACCCAGAGTCTATTCCAGAAGACTGTGGCCAGGGAAAAGGTCAGGTTCTGCTGTGTGAAAGGTGAAAAAAAAAGAAGGTAAAGAATAGAGGTTTGCTGCAGAAGTCCTGCAAAAGTATCTGAAACATAGCTTGAGATTTAGAGTAGAAGGTGTTTTAAGAGGTAACCACCAGAGTTGTGCAGATGCATGAAGTTAGTCAAAATACAGGGATTGCACTTCATCTATAATCTAACACCATTAATAAAGAGTGATTAGTTCTTTGTAGTCAAGGTGGTTGTTATCAAAGAAATGATGCTTTGGCATCAAGCATGCATTTTGTGGTCCTTTTCATTTTTCTGGCAACACTGAGTTGTTAGTGGTTCTTTTGGGTTGTGATGCAGCATGGACAAAACAGAAAGCTTTTCCCAAGGGTTGTACCTATATTAGCTATAGATGAGGTACAAAAGAAAAGATCAGGGCTTGATTTGCTGCAATTTCTTACAGTAGAACTATAATGTTGTGGACCTATGCCCACATTATGCCCCTTCTGGCAATGAAGTTCACGCTAGTTGCATATTGTAGGTGCACATTGCACATTATTCATGAAAGGCAAGAGACCAGGAAAAAGAACATATTCCACTTTTGAAAGAGGTAAGAAAAAGAAGGCAAAGAAGACAGGTCTGACATAGAAGAAGTTCTTCAAAAGTAGACAATGCAAAACAGATTTCTGTTCAGTCATGGCATTGGTTAGCCACTACTAACAGATTTGTGGTCTTGCATAGAGTGCAGACTACTGTAGGGCTTGTCAAAGATGTGTTTTCCCCTTAAAGAGTTACTTTGCACCCACACTGCTAGTGGGTGCTCTGGATGGAGATCTGGGCCCTGACATGAACCTCAGTTCCCAGAGTGCACTCACGTATGTGCTGCGTGACTCCAAGCATAAACACAATGCAAATTTGCACCTAAGTCATAACTGCTCCAGAGTGCTAAGCTGCTAATATAGATGCAGCTAGAGAGCACCAACCTGAGCCAGTGCTGGAATGAATCCTATTTGTTTCTATTCAAAATGTCAGTGACAAACATTTGCATTAGAAAATATTTATGCTCATTAGCTGAGATTTGCTACAGTTAGCAAAGTATAACATGGAGGAATCTGCACCATGTCTCCACCCAACCGTCAGTGAAATACTACAGGAGCATGAAGAATGGTCTCAGACTTGCCATCATAATTGCTCAGTGTATATTAAAAGCATTTGATAAACAAGGCCAGATGCACCTGGATGAATCCAAATGAGGAAACCAAGGGCAGAACTCAGTCTTGCCTTCCTTTACTGTCTCAGAAGCATGAGGTATCATAGTTGAGAGACCACTACATTTTACCAGTTTCAAGGATTTATCTGAACATCTTCTCTGATTATGTAACCAAAGTGCATGTCAACAAAATAGCAGAAAGGCTAATACTTAAGGAGAGATTATAATTGCTCAAGTAGTCTCTGCCACAGAGTTAAATGTTAATTTTCACTGCCCATGAGATAAGGGGAGTGTGGAAAACATATAACTTTGAGGGAAGGACTGGGGAAAAGAAGGTAGAATACACAAACAGGAAAGACACATGAGAAGCAATTCATTGCTGACAAGATGTGGAAAGTACATGAAATAGTAGTTAAGCAGCAGGACTATGTGTCTGCTTCTCAATGATGAAGAGTGTTTACAAGAACCCTGTCCTATAGTACTTGCTCATGATTTATATGTGCTTTGTCATACAAATGATCTATGCTTCTATATGAATGCCTGAATGGGAAGTTTTGGTCCTTGATCTCACATCTTCCTTTGGTCAAATCCCTGTTTCCTGCTCCTCATCTGTCTTGTCAAGCCTGTTCACCTATTTTCAAGGTAGAACTTTTCCCTCCTTGTGTCCTTAATGCTATGTCAGAACATGAGACTGTAACATCATATTCTGTAACGGATACTCGTTTCGCCACATATTCTTACTTGGAAAATACAGGACTTGGTGTGAGCTTTGAATTTCTGCTGGAGCAGATATGTCACTGGTCTGCAGTCCTTGACAAGTGGGACTATGCACAGGTATATCTGTACTAGCTATAGACTAGGAAGAAGACTATTCTTGTTAGGAAAGCTGTGTTTTATTAGCTTGCTTCTTATTGGGGTTGGATGGGAGCAGGATTAAACCATGTTTATGAAGAGAAATCCATCTCTAGTGTAAGCTATATACATTCTAGCAGCTATGTAGGATACCAACATGCCTACATCAGCTAAATTCTCCAGTCTGGATAGCTTTTATCACTGAGTGCATATTTTTGTGTGTTTTGTTCAGTCGGGCCATGACTGCAGTCATCTGCCTAGTGTCAGGTAAAGCATTCTTTAATTTTGGAAAGAATGGAACAATCTCTCTTAACTTTCAGCCAGAAATTATAAAGATCATTTATTTCCCTTTACTCAAGTCAATGATCTAACAAGATTGCATTAAAACTTGTTAGCAGATTTCTTTTGTTGCTAAAATTTCAGGGTAAACAACTTCAGAGAAATATATTCAAAAATAAAAGGTCTCTTCATGACTGGTTAATGTATTCTTTAGGTCTGCCTCTGCCTTAATTCAGTGTGCATTATTAAGGTACACACAATATTAATATGGAGTGGATCCCAACCAGTGCACTTTCAAAAGCCAGACCCACTTCATTGCCTTCAAAGAAATCTAAAGAAAGAAACTGCAATATAGTGCCCTACAGGCTGAGTAAATACATATAACATTTGTGCAGCATTGCATGTTCTATGAAGAAAAGCCATGAGCAAGAAAAAGCTGTTCACCCATTACCGCAAGGAAAATGAGTTGTATGTACCAGGCAAGCAAATTTACCTCCCTCACCTCAAACTGAACATAACCACAGTAGGTGCATCCTTGGTGTATGCACACCTATCCAGATGAGGCTGCTGGATAATGAGCAGCTCTGCTGAAATCCCTGCAGGTGTGGGAAACAGCACATGAACTCTTCCCCAAGGAAGAGTCAAGTTCACACTGGTGGAGTGAAAGTGGAATTCCAGGTAAAATTTCATTTGACAAAAGAAAGATTGCACACAGGCTGCTGACTGTATGAAACCAAAAGGTGAGGAAATGCCCACCCATGATCTATCGGTAGCTTTCACATGTCTGGAGTGGCTTCACTTGCATGACCTCGCTTGTCAGAGATTTGCTGAACCACGTTGCCAAACTGCTTGCCTTGTTCATTGCCCAGGGCTGCAACCTTTCCTCCTTTGCCGTTGTCACTCCACAGGCAGGCTTCCCTTCCCAGTAGGGTTGGGAATCTGTGGCCCATGGGCTGCCTTTGGTCTGGAGCTTCATTCTTCCGGGCCTACAGCCATCTATACAAGTGGGAGGAGAGCAGACCCAGGCATCTCACTAGAGCAGTCAAGGTGAACACTAATTATATTTGTGCTTGTTGGCAAACTCAACTGTGCATATCAATGTGCTGCCCACAAAGAACACACAAAAATCCTAACTGAACCCTAAGTTAAAAACAAAAAATCCCATCCTGTGATTGCAGAACCTCCTCTGTCTCACAATCCTGCTGTGAATGACATGATAAACTAGGGTCAAGCACAGCAACGTCTGTCTGCCCCTTCTGCATGCCATAAAGTGCACAGTTTATCACTTAGCACTCTGTAAGTCAGAGCATGCGTTATGATCAGCATAACTTTGTACTCTGTCAGTGATTAAATTATGTATTTCTGCTCTACTAACAAAAGGACTTTACAGTGAGGACTAATGTTGGATACAACTGTTTTTCACTTAAAGTTGTTAAAACTGTTAATTTGAGTCCAGTCAAAATGAACTTCACATTTGCAATTTTTTTATAAAACAAAGCTCTCTCTATTTCCTTTTCTACAAAAATAGATAAAGGGTTTTGGTTTTCTTTCCAATAGAATACTTAATTCAGTTTGAAGTCTTCATGGAACATACTATTTTCAATCTACTGAAGATGATTTTTAAATGATAACAAAATGTTATCAAGATTACAGAAAAGTCAATTATTCTCGTAATCTTGTCTCAGTGGCTGTACTGAAGGTAGCATCCAGAGGTCAGTATTTGTAGATTAGTGTATTTTTAAAGGGCAAGAGCACCAAAATAAAAAGTTACAAACTGAGGCAAATGAAGCAAAAAGCTGATATTAGCAACAATGCAGGAAAAATAAATTGAGATATGGTTTGAAAACTGAAGAAACTATATACAATTTCTAAATAAAAAGTGTAAAGTATGATGTATTATAAAATTCAATATCATTACATACATTGAAATCAAAGATTACAATCACTGTGATAAATGTCTCAACATATTACTCTCTGCAATTAACTGAGGAAACAGATTAAAAAGAGGTATTTTACATCCGAAAATATCTATATTCCAGCAAAGTCTTTGAAACATAACCGATTTATAAAAGACCTCTTAAAATGTTAACTTGAATACTCATGAAAATCATCGTGGGACCTACCTCAGAACTAGAAGACCCTCTCCCTATGAAAACTAATGGTAGTGTGACACAGTAAAAATAAAGCTTCCCAAACATTTCTTAATAATCTGTCTAAGATAAAGCTTATCTATCAAAGAATAGATTTTTGTTTTGCAATTCAATCTTATGTTGTAGGCCAAAAACTCAAATTAATCGAAGTCTAGAAATTATGTGTTATCTGAGATGAAGTGAACATCCTCAGATCATACTTACAAATGTTTGTTGGACTCATCCTTAAAAGCCTCCAACAAAGGAGAATAATCAGTTCCCTCAAATGAATCTACCTTTTCTCAGTGATCTTATTGTTATGAACTGTTATTATGTTCCCACCTGGGTCTTTTCTTTTTAGACTAATCAAACCCATTTTTCTATGGCTCTTCTTTTTTATGTCATGTTTTCTAAATTCCTACTGTTAGCTGGAGTTTGTCTACAACCTTGTCAAAGCACAGTTGTCAAACCTGGACACACCTAAGGTTTCACCAGTACTGAGTAGTTCTAAAAGTTGCCTCTTGTCATTTACATACAACATCTTTGGTCACATCATGCTGAATTGCATGTTCACAGCAGCACCATTTTCTTGATTCCTATCTGTGGTTCACCATAATTGCAAAGCCCTTCTTGCTGTTTGCTCTCTCGTTATTCTCTGTTTTGTTTGTGTGTTTGATTCTTTCTTCTAAACTGTAGTTTTCTGCGTTTGGCCTCACTGAATTTTGTTCTATGACTTTCATACCAGCTTGCCCCTTTGAGTGCTTAACCTGCCCTCCAAAGGACTTGAGCACCTCCTCATTGATGCAGTATTAAGTGTATGTCTATATTTCCAGTCTATCATCTATACTCTAGTGAAAATACATAGAAGAGTAAGACTAAAGCCTGCAATGACTCCTCTTGGAGGAACTTTCCAGTTTTCCACTGCATCTCTGACAATTCTTCTTTGAGAATGATTTTTAAGGTGGTTCTACTTTTCAACTATTCCCCATAGACCACATTTCTTTAGATTGTTCATAACATCATGAGACATAGTGTCAGAAAGTCTCTCTCAAATATCTGCTGTTTCCCCACTCTTCATTAGGCTGGTTATTCACTCAAAGAAGGAAATGTGTACCTTATGACTGTTATTTTTTTTCACATTGAATCATACAATAATCCTTACATTTAAAATAAAATTCTAAAGTAAAGCAACTCCTAAAATGTGCCTGAACTTTCCTTATAAGTGATTTAATAAACCTATCACGTTCTAAATAAACCCTCCAAAATAAAGAGATTCATACTACAAGGATGTATGAAGACCTCTAATGAGACAGAAAATGAATAAAAATTAGGCTTCACTTACAAACTATTTGCTTTGACATTTGTCATATGACTTTTTTATATAAAGCGCAGGCAAGTCATAATTATATTCCCACCTATTCTTGTCACTAAATTTCCTGAAAGTGCAGTTTCTTTTTCACTTCTTCAACATAACATCAGAGTAGTATCTTATGGACCCCAAACTCTTATGTTGTGTAAATATCTTTAAGGGCATTTGATCTTTTCCCTTTTCTTTTCTCCACTTCCATTAGCAGTTTTTATTGCAGCTGCTTGAATACAAGGCAATGAAAGCTCATGTTTCTGTTCACTCTAGGTCTGCAGTGGTACACAGAGCAAGAGAGGAAGCAAAAAGGTCTGGGCATCATTATGGAGAATATTTTCAAACAAAAAAAAACATATTCTAGTTTGTGCTTTAATCAGTATCTGGAATTACACGTCATTACCTGGCAGGTAACATATTAAGGTTCTTGCTCAGGGGCTCTTTGTAAAGTGCAATTTTATTTTTGCAGATCAGTGAGAGCATTGCATTTTAATCTGATAGAGAACTTTATTCATGTGTAAGATGGATTATCATTTATCCTTGCCTAATGATCTCTATTCCTAAAATAGGGTGTGCCAGCTTGACACTTATGGTTTGGTCCAGTGTTACAGCAGGATGTGAGATGAATCTGCCTGTTACTTACGTACCTACTTGGGCACACTTCTAGTATAGTCCTCAGTGTGGCAACTCAAGGTATGAAGGCAGCTTTTGCGAGAAGAAAAGAGCTAACTGTAAACTAGGTGATTGCCATTGCAAACTAACAGACTGAGTGTTGCTGACTACATCAGTAAATTTAGCAGTTTTGTTTTGTTTAGTACAGTTTAGGACAAGTGTAGTGCAGTATAGCTAAGTCACATAAATGCTTGTGTGGTTGACCAGACTGAGCCCCATACTGCTGCAGCTGCTCCCATAGCTGATTTATAGCTAGTGTGGGACTACTAACACAAGCTACAGTGATACCTTCGATTGAAGCGTAGATACACCCTAACTACAAAAAGATTTAATCCATTTTTTAAATGATTAAAAATAACAATCAACACACTGGCATCTTTTCTTTTTTTTTTCTTTTTTTTGCGTTCTTTTAACTCATGCATTTCATAATCTTCAGTAAAAGAGTCAAATACCACAGCAGCAACACCTAAATGTCTTCAAATTTCTTAATAAGAAGCTCTCAAGTGATCTCATTTCAAACATGCATGAATCCAGCTTAAAATTGAACAGACTAAAAATATGTAGATCTTTCTTGAGAAACCTGGACAACATACCTATTTACAAGGAAAAAGTGACATACTGAATTGCAATTTCAGTTGCATCAAACTCAAATAGAGGTTCAAACTGAGTATTTGATATACTAACTCATTAATGAACCAAATGAGTAGAACAAAGCTGCTACTGAGAGAATTCTTCTAATATCCAATGTGAATTCTATATGGCATAATTAAAAAAGATACGTAGGTGGACAGATAGAGAGATACCTAATAGATGGATGGATGCATAGATAGATAGACAGATAGAGATATATAGAGATACAAATAATGGAATGAGGAACTGTCTACTTGATACAAAGATAAGTGTAGGGGAAATATTCTATTTGTATTCGATTAGTACATAAATATTACAGTTTCCATGGTGTTGGTATTTGTCAAACAACATTCTAAGAAGAAGTTCAAATACTGAACAGTTAAATGACTAAGAATGTCATTTGAATGCTAGTTACTTCAAAAACTTAATATGTAACAATATCCACCCAAAGCATTTACAAATTCCAAAACACCACAATTATTTTTGAAATTATAACCCCTCCCATGAAATATGTATAAACAGAATTCTCCCCAGTGTGTACTTGAAAATCTGGCCCTTTGGCCCCAGTCTTTAGTTCCTTGGTTAGTTAATTGGTAGGCTCTTCCCAGAAAATACATTTCATACAAATTTGAACAATGGGAAAATTCATGGAAAACATGAACAATTTGCGGACAATTCAAAAACAGAACATACAGTTGAAGTTCTTTGACTTTGATAGACCATAAACCTTTTGATTTTGTATAGAGGCAGAAGCAATGAGATCCCTGTAGGTCTGAGAGGGAGTGCAGCAATATTAAGAACTGCAAATGGTTAATTTGATTCTAGAGAGGAAATGATAATGAAGCACTGCAATGACTCAGTCTTTATCTAGTCCTGGCATTCCTGGTAAATTTAACCTGCTTCTCTTAACTCCCCACACTACAGAAACTGCGATTTGCTTAAGAATATTACAGATATGTGGGCTCTACGTTGGCTTTTCTCTAATTACTACCTGGAGTACTACAGAAATCACTACAGAGGGTACTAGGAACATGTTTAGACATCTTTTAAAATCTCATTGAACCACATCTACGTTTTTAGGCACTTAAGTATTTATGAAAATTTGGCTGCTTGCACATGTCCACTGATAACCCATTGCAGACAGAGGATACTGCTCACATACTGAAAGCTCCTAAGCACTTTGCAGAATAAGGGTCCACTTCTTTTGTCAAATGGAAGTACAAACAGCTGTAGATCTTTTATTAAGCAGCCGGAAGGGAGGGAAATAAATAAGAATTTAATAAATCATAAAATTGTTCCAATTACAGATTTTGCATGAAAAAAACAACAAAACTCCAAGCACTTTTGGATAGAGTTCTCAAAGGAACATCAATATACTCCACATAACAAAAACCTACCCTTGTGCTCACATTTTTCTTTTACCCACTTGCTAGCTTGATCCCGCACTTCTGAATAAGACAAACTCTCATTAAAACTAATGGTAGTTTTGCCTGAACATGCACCTGCAGGATCAGGCTTCATTTGCTGAAACTCACATTTACTCCCTGAAACTACCAGCAGATCAGCATGTTGATAAGCACTGAATACATTACCGCAAAAGAACATACAAAGCTGCGTTTGAACAGGTGACATTTCCTTTTCAAGGCAGACCTGTTCAGAAGGTGAGCATTAATCATTTCCAAGCAGGCATAACAGAATTATCTACTATATCTGTCAACTTTCTGCTTCTTATAAAGGTAAACTTTTTCAACCCGTAGAAAACCATGTCAAAAACAATAAAATAGGGCCACTGATTAACTACTCAGTGCAATTTAACAACAGCATTAGAACCTGCTCTGTCAACAGTTGTTACATGCCAGTATTATATATATATATATATATTATATTTTTATTTATATACCGCTTTAAGTAAGAGACAATATTTGGTTTGGTTACCTCAGGCTCAGTTCTGTAGAGTCACGGTCACAAATGACTTTTCACAGATGAGTGAATGCTCTGAACACACTGGTCTGGACTAGAAATCGATATCCAGATATGCTACTATAGGGTGCAATGGATGCACCTGGGCTCTATTTTGAAGGGCCTCCAAATTCTTATGTTTCTGATGCTCAAGTTTCTACTACTCAATGTTTGCAGCACAGGAAGAGTCATTGCATACTTCTGGTACTATTGCTCCAGCAGTACCTCCTGGCACCATGAAGGTTGCCCACAGGGCCGAGGAGGAGCCTTGGCTCTCCCTGAGCTTCCCGTTGAAACTGAAAGGCTTTCAGTCAGTCTGCAAGCTCACTGCCAAGGTACACCTAGCAAAGCACTGCACAGCTCCATGTCAGGCTCTCCAGGGACTTGCCCTCCAGGCATACCGGGACCAGGCGTGGAGAGGGAGTCCCTCGTGCTGTGCAAGGTGCCTTCCAGCCTCAACTCACAGTTTTTACCAAAAACAATTCAGCCGTCATAGTAACCATTCAAGTTTCACTGCTTTTGCACCGTTTAATTTACAAGCTGAGATGCAATAATTGCAAGTAAAGATGCATCCTTGGTGCAGTAAAGATGCATCCTTGGTGCATGTGGTCTTAGTGTATGCGGACTTGACAGCAGCTTCAGGGAGCATCTTAAGGTGAAATGTGGAAACATTCCCTGAGGTTATTGAGGGCACAAATAACTCCTGGATATGAGCAAGATTATCAACATTCAACATCATATAATTAGCATCATTGTCCAAGTGGGCTATACACTAACATAGTAGTACTTTGCATTGTTGAAGGTTGCTCTGCTTTCATTTGAGAGTGTGTATTTAATTAAACAGTATAAATTAACTGCTACTAACTAGATGTTAATTGTTAACTGCACATTATCTAAATAGACACTCCATTAGATACTTACCCCTCTGTTAATCATTATGCCCATAAACGAAACAGACATAACTGATTTGAAAAAAAACCTCACCTGTATATCAGAAATATGTGCATTAAATTACCACTCTGTTGGGATACTGATTAAAGAATTCTGAGCATTTTAATCCCTTTGCTACAGGAATATTTTTACTAGGCTGACCTTGGAAACACTTTATCATAACACCACTTGTAATGGCTACCACCTTCCTATAACCTCAGATCTTATCATCATTTTTATAACACTTGTAGTATCAATTACCAGAGTTTACTCACAAAGAAGCTCCCATTCCACAATACAAATGAATTCCAGTGTTGGAGTAATAGCTGAACATAAATTCCTGGTAATCCTGAATCCAGGAGTTTTCCTCTGGAATCAAAACTTTAGGTTTTCACCTCTACTTTTCTTCAACAGGCTTCTTCTTAAGCAAAATTGACTGTGTAGTTAGATATTATGGCAATAGGCACTAACTTGAAAGCCTGAGATAGCTTCAACAAGGCTTACTGTGTTTTAGTACAGTGCTGAGTGTGCTAAACTTTCCCTAACGATGAGTCACTGGGGCCAGGACTGAGAGAAGCTTGTGAAGTTCCCAGAATGGGAGCACCTCCATCCAAGCCCGCTCTCCTTAAGCCTCTCATGTAGCAGTGCCCCAGTGGGTGCCTCATTTCTGCAGATTCTTGCCTTCCTACCTTAGGAAGTTCTCCACACACCCAGAATCCTGTCTCTGTGTGGGGGCAGAATGTTTTTCCTCATGACAGAGTTGAGAAGTTTGGCATCTACTCATACCTCGGCTTTGCTGGGGTCCAAAATTGGAAGAATCTTGGTCCGCTGGGCTTTCCTAAGGCATCTCACACACTATCCGGCAGCTGTCTCCATACAACAGAATGGCTCATACCACTTTTTTTGTAAAACATAGCCAAAGGAAAGCTGCCAACACACATGCTGTACAATAATTCAGGGCTAGGCCACTCACCAAGGCTACGTGATATGGAGTTAACATTTTTTCCCATCTGGAGAGGTTCAGCTACCCATTCTCCAAGACCTCAGGGAGTGCTCCAGTCACCCTTTTCCAAAGTCACCAGGCCGTATGGAAAACAGACTCATGGGCTGAGGGAAAGAGATAGAGTAAGAAAGAAAAAGTGTGGCCCTGTAACACAGTGATTAAGGCCATCACTGAGGAGTCCTAAGTGCTGGTCCTTGTTCCAAGAGTCATTTGTATATTTTATCCAATGATTATTTCATGCAAATCGTTCTCATACGAGGGATTGGAATCTCTGGACCCATTGAAGTCAATGGAAATCAAAGCCAACTGAAGTCAATAGAAAGTTTTCCACAGATTGCAGTAGGCTGTGGATCACTTCTTGGGTGGTAAGGGCTTCATGCCAATGCACTGAAGGCATTCACCGATTGCATACTAACACACACGTTGTTGTGGCTTATTGCTATATTGGAACCAGCCTTTGAAAACTATCATAATATCCCGAGGCAAACTAGAGAGTCAATTATTTAAAATGTTGGTCTTAAATGTTTAAAGGCCCAGTCATGAGCTCCTTAGGCTAAGTTCCCACTGTCTGCAATGAGAAACCCTCTGAGGAGGACAGGCAGAGTCAAGCTCTGAGGCTGGCATTTTAAGGATATTTTGATGCTCTCAGCACAGCCATGAAGGCAATTTAATGCAGAGATAGCCAACCTGACTTGAAACTATGGAATGTGGGTTGTGAAGACAATAGAGGCACATTACCACTCCACTTCACGTGAATTAATCAGCCCTGCCAAGATACAGATTCATTAGGCTGCAGAGAAAGCTGCCCAAAGATGGACTACTTCCTACTCTTCAGAGGCGGCTTTGCAAAGCAGCACTTTGTGCCATGTAGACATATTGAACATATATGAACATATCCTCTTCCAAACACTACACATCTTCTACTCCTGTGGAAGCACTGGCAGTTGTGCAGGAAAATCTGTCTTCTTTTTCCACAGAAGGGTCTGTCATGCTGTTTAGTGTTTCGGGTACTGCAATATACTGATGTTCTCTCAAATGAGGCAATTCAGTCATAGATTAAAGTACAGCATGCAAAATTGTAAAAAGAGTTTTTTCTTTCTTTTCCTCCAAAACAAACAAACAAAACAAACAAAAACAAACAAACAAACAAACACAAGAAGTTGTTTTAGTGATTGCAACTTAGGAATTTTGACTCCTGGTGACAAAATTCCCTGCCCAAAGCCCTGCTCTCATCACCACTTATTGACCATATTTCTCATTCCTGCCTGCAGGTGAACATGTTTTGAGGTTAATAGGTAGACTTTTTACGTGCAAGGATTCCAGATTTCAGTCCAGATATCTTTGGCTAAAAATACATCTACCATTAAAACAGATTTCCTGGCAGACCTGCAAGTCTGATTTGCCCAGTGCATTTTTTTCAGCTTTGTTTATTAATTTTCCCAGAGTTCCAGTTATCACTTCAGAATCTTGATCGCAATAACACCTAATGCTGCCTTACCCTAGGATTAAATTCAGATCCAGTGAATACATCTCCTTCTATTCACTATTTACACCTTTGTTTCTTAGTAAATATTGTACTGGATCCGTCCATGTCCTTTGTCAAGGATCTCTTTGTGACAGATGCCATAGTCTCAATCCGAGAAGTCTGGAGCAATCTATGAGAAATAAGAATTGAAGTCCCTTGATATAACACCCCTGAGGATCTAACTCATAAATGAGATTAGGTCTTTACCTCCACAGAACTAACAAGATAAATACAAGAACAGATAGACTGAATATCTGCCATGTTCCTCAAGTGAGTTGCCACAGAGCATGCATCCACATTGCAAGCTGGAGAGATGAAATAAAAGTGAGGATCAGGGTTTCATTTGTTGTAATCCATTATAGTTGTAAGATCATCCTTAAGGTAAAGAAGTTCATACCAGTTGCCTGTCCTAGGGATGGGGCACACATCTGTATCTAAAGGTAGTACAAGTATATTTCTGCACATCCAACCCAGATTGCTTTGTCATTGCTAAAATCAAACATCATGTACCGCACAAACTGCTGAAGAACATAGAGGAGATGTCTTTTTCCCCCTATAGGATACTTTGTACCCATACTGCTGGAAGGTGCTTTGCTCTTTGTGGAGCCTCGAGGCCTGACTTCAACTTTGGTTCACGGGGTGCCCTCTTATACGTGCTGCATGACACTCCAAATATAGACATAAGGTCAAATTGCACCTCCTCCAGGTATCAAATTGCTAACAGAGATGCACTGATAAACACATCTTTTTGTGACCCATCAGATGCTAACAAAGAGGGTAAGTACAAGGAGGCACTAAACCTGCAAGGGGGAAGGTTCTGGCTGCAGACTCAATCATCTCATGTCATGGTAATGAAAGAGCCATCCACTGCTATGGTGAGACCCCAGTGCCAAATCAATGCTTAATATTTCTGCTGAAAGTTACATTTCAAAAATCACACAGACAGCTATGCTTAGGAAATGGCACTTCAAAACAATAAGCTGCTGTTTAAACTGGTAGGGGTATAAAGAACGGAGCTGTTACTACAACATAGATGGGATGAGGGAACTGTGGATTATTTTATGTGAAAAATTTGGACATATAGAATTATGACAGCAAAATATTTTTCAATCAACATTTGAAGTACTTGAAATTTTATCATTTAAAACTACAAGAATGCTCAATGGGCAAACAGACGATGTGCTTATTGTACATTCATATGCCCAATAGGCTAAATAACTTCAAAGACGTTTACTCTGCTGCTTGCTAAAAAGCCTTTTTAACATTATACGCCTTCAGAAATGTTATGCAACATGGTGCCAAGAGTCTGTATTTTTTAAATACCCTATTTCGGCCTGAGTCCTGAACCCATTAAAATCAGTAAGAGTTTTGACATTGACTTAAAAGAGCGAAAGATCAAACAATTATCTAACAGTCTGTAACAAGATTCAAATATAATTAGGGAGTTTTGAAGCCTATCCATATGGGGGATTTTTTTTTTGTTACTTTTTAAGATGAAATGCATTCACAAATGTATTTTGGAAATATCAGTTTAAATTTAGAAGTGGGAAGATTCAGCATTAAGGCAGACACACAACTCTAGTTTTTGGTTTTGTTTCATATATTTTGCATACTTTTGACCTCTCTTCTTATTTAAGTAAGAGTAGGTAAAGCCAAGAGAACAGGTTGGAAATAATGTTTTATGTTTTAGTCGGGGATGGCATTTCACACAGAAATAAACTTTAATTATTCTTTAAAAATCTTTTCTTCTTACCCAACAAAAGCTTCACAGTTCATCCTGATTCACAAAAGACACCCCTAGAGTGCAGTTTCACTGAGCTGTGTAGACTGCAATTAGATTTTTCAGTATCTCTGTAGTTACATGTTGAAAGCTCCTTGGTGAGCCAGGAGTTACAAATTGTTTCAGAAATGGAATCTCAAATACAAAGTACAGATGTATGTATGGATCGAAAGTTATTGATTTCTGGTAGGACTAACTGTCAAAACAGAATTTAACATAGTTTTTTTAATAACACAATATGCAGCGCTGATGTATGTGCACGATAAAAGTAGTTTTTACTCTAGAGCCGTTAGGAAATTTGTGGGTAAAAAATAGCCACAATATGCCCCAACCCAGTACTCCAAAGAAGTCCAAACTGTGATGATTAAAATCAACTACTGACAATCTGTATTCTCATCAGCCTTTTAGAGATGGTAACAAGTAGTTCCGGTTCTGGATATACCTTTGTCACAGCTTCTTGACCAGCCGTCTCCCTATAACTTCTTTCTGAGACTCTGCAGCTATGGGATACCTGGTATTGCTGTTTCTTGAGAACAACATGGCCAGAATCACAGAACCACAGAATCTACAAGGTTGGAAGGGACCTCTAGAGATCATCTAGTCCAACCTTCCTGCTCAAACAGGCACTTCTAGAGCATGTGGCACGGGAGAGAAAAACAGACCTTAGTGACAGTTTATCCTCATGTCAATAGATACATATGTCCATTTTACGCTTATATTTGGATCTCTAAATAAATACATAAATAATCTCTTGGGCATGGAATGCTGGCACTCTTATCTTACCCATTTAAAATCATATGTGTGCTAAATTTTTTTAAAGTGTCAGTAGCTCTCCCGGGAACATGGAAAGCTTGAGCTTTTCAAAAGGTGCTATTATTTCTGAAAAATTTACATACAGGGCCCATCTTTTGATGCCTAATTTGTTTAGTACTTAGATAACAGTACAAAACCTATTCCTACTACATGTCCAAGAGAGCTGTTAGTTGTGTTTCACATTTGATAAAAGGCAAACTGATATATTTTAATGCTGTAACAGGACAACAGTAACAGCAGTGTGCCCTCATGGCCAAGAAGGCCAATGGGATCCTGGCCTGCATCAGGAGGAGTGTTGCCAGCAGGTCGAG